>JASTWQ010000197.1:0-376376 GCA_035220615.1 Leptothorax acervorum | reverse complement strand
CTCTCTCTCTCTCTCAAAACATGTTTTGCTATAGCATCTATATATTCGCATCTGACTCACTCTTATGTTCTCTTTCGCAAGAAGAGATAAACATCCATATTAATTACTCTACATCATTTACAGGTACGTTTTCTTTTTCTTGTTCTTTGTTCTCGTTATGCGTTCCTTGGCATGAGCTAACCATATTTTAATCGGAGCAGAAATCTTGGCATCTGTCGCATCAGAAAATGATTTTCGTATCACACCTGAAAAAAATAACATATTTTTATTGTTTATTATTTCTAAATATTACAACAAATTCGTCTATAATAATTTAATTTTAGTATTATACTATTATAATTTTAATAATTTAAATTCAGTAACAAATAATTATGCTTTATCTCTAATATACAAAGATACTAATATACTAACATAATAATATACACAAATACTCTAAATAAACGGATGAGGCTCTGGTCGTGTTTTCGTTAAAAAAGAAAAAAATTTTTATATAATAAATTTTTTTTCTTTTTTAACGAAAACACGACCAGAGCCGTATCCGTTTGCGTTTGTACTTTAATCCTGGAAAAGGATTTTTAATTCTATAAATCTAAAAAAAACTGGTAGCTGTGCGAAAATCACATTTTGTATTGACATTATCGACATCGTCGGAGTTCGGCCTTCGGTTTAGGATCCCCTTAAGCGAGATTTATAGTTAACCCCGCGTAACTCAAAATCGCAATTAGCTATTCTATCTATGTCAAAGATGTTTAAGATATACTAGTCAATTTTTTCAATTAGTTCTGTCGATATTCAGTTACGCAAACATAATTTTTAACTTAAGGGGCACTAACCAAAATGCTAAGTTGTTTAACTACAAGAATAACGGTCAAAATTTCTCCCAGAGTCCTGCAGCACCAACTTGTCAGCCGCAATTTTACTAAAGGAAAAAGTTGTTTCTTGTTGCATAATGAATCGCGTCTTGGACACCGTATCCGCGAGTTTTGGGACACCCTGTATATAAATATTAGGGTGTCCGTTAATTTGGCAATTCTTAAAATTCTTATGGGACCCCCTCTAACTTTTTAATCGGTAAAAAAAAAATTTTGGTCTTAAGTAAAACATAATACGATAAGTCTAAGGGTTCCCACATCGACTTTGAAAATTCCCATTTAAAATACATTGAGTTTTAACCGAAATTTACCTTTCTCAATTTTTGCAACATATCGTGCTTACAGTTCTTTTTTTTTTTTAACTAAACTTGGAGGCCGATGGTCATCTTACATCCCAATTCCACAACTTTCAATTTAACCCGAGTTTAGCTGAACGGCCGTTAAAGTTGACGCTGACGTTAAGGATGTATGTGTTACATCTCAAAGCATTACCAAAAATCTAAAAATTTCATAGATTGTTCTATTATTACGTCTGAGTATCTGTATATAATTTTAGCACAATTCTCTTATTGGTTTAAAAGTTATTTTATTTTTTGGTTTGCATTGATTCTTATCATATCTCGGGATTGGCTGCACCAATCTTATTCGAACTGGTCGCAATCGAAAGCTTGTATCGACATTATATTTAAAAATGTAGTTAGATTTTTTATTACGGCTTTAGTTTCTGTGATATTTTAATCGAAAGTTTGTTGACGCATGAATTTTCTTTTTATTCTTATAATTTGATGAGGAAGTAGCATCACGAATTAAATCAAATTTTTTACATATGTTAATGAAACTAATAAATATTCGTGCAAAAGTTTATTTGGATCCACTCACTCGTTAAAAAGTTATATACCTACAACTGTAGCAAAATATGAGTCAGTACGCTGCATTCATTTACTATTGAATAACGGTTATGGACGTCGGCACTTTCTGATTTTTGGCGATGCAAACAGTTTTCGCTTTGTTTTACTCGTTTTTTGTAAATAATTTCCGATACCCATTTCCTTTTCCAACAATATTTATCATTTTTCGGCATTTTAAGAGATTTACGAAGATTCAAAGAACTTATATTTATAAGCAAATTTTAAAGTACAACCGTATATAAGATAATAATCAATAATTAAAGGAAACGCCAAATTCGCTCGGGACTGGATATTGGTTGTCCAATAAATTCGTGAATTTTTTTAAGTACAAATCATCACTCTAGTAAACCACGCGCCGTTACTTACGGACTTAAACGTAGCCACAACTAAAGCTAGAAAGAGTACCTATTCTCACACAATTAAATTGAAAATTAATTTAATTGTCTACTAACACTCGTTAGTATATTCGAAAAGGACGGGATATGTATAGAAGGATATAGGGTAATAAAGAAAATGTTGCGAAAAAAATATTACCCCAGCCAGGATTCGAACCTGGACCTCCCTGCTCCCTGTTTAAGTCCGTAAGTAACGGCGCGTGGTTTACTAGAGTGATGATTTGTGCTTAAAAAAATTCACGAATTTATTGGACAACCAATATCCAGTCCCGACCGAATTTGGCGTTTCCTTTAATTATTGATTATTAACTTATATTTATACTTTTTGCGCTCGAAATTTGACAGGCAGTAATGCCTACGTAGAAAATAATGTGGTGTTGTTATTTAAAGCTGGCATTAAATGGTATTTTGTTTTAAAATTATTAATTTAATATATATAACTTATTACTTTTATAATAAATGTATATTTAAATTATTCGATACCTATAGTAACCGAAAATTGTTTTATAAATTATTCGTTTTTTTCGTTTTTTTGCAGTTGGTTTCAGGGCATTTTCAAGACCAAAATTTTTTTATCGTATATTAGTTTAAACCGTACATTATTACTAATTTAATAAGAACGAACGTTTCAGCCCCTTCTTTGGACCATCTTCAGCGTAGTCAAAAACCGCTAGTTACAATATTGATCGCCGCGCGTAACAATGAGTCAAATTCGTAGTCCTTATCATAGTCAATTCGCAGTCTCTATCATAGTCAATGTCAAAGATAAAAAATTACGGTTCTTTTCCGTTAATCGTGGTCGCTCGTATAGAAATGCAGCCGTTTGCTCGAAAGTACACCAGGCATCTTCAAACATTTTAACTCCCAGGTTGGAAGGCCAGGAAGAATAAAGATCGAATTATGTCCTTTTTGTGTGTCTCCATAAGGAGCGTGTAAATTTGAAGGTACCTGTGTACGTAGTCCGAGCAATAATATGTCATTGTCATGTATTATTTAAATGTGGTTATGAGAAATTTAGTATCTAATTAAACTTACAGATATGATTGCAATTTGTCTCGCACTGCAAAACGTACACTGTATCAACGGTATAATCTCAAATGTGACTTGTCTCGGTGACTCTCCGTGTAACAATGAGAATAACCTCGCTATACAGGTGTGCATTGTCGACGTTTTGTTTTTGTTTTGCGAACTTGATGTTTAAACGTTATTCTCATTGTTACACGGAGAGTCACCGAGACAAGTTACATTTGAGATTATATCATTGATACAGTGTGCGTTTTGCAGTGCGAGACGAATTGCAATCATATCTGTAAGTTTAATTAGATACTAAATTTCTCATGACCACATTTAAATAATACATGACAATGACATATTATTGCTCGGAATACGTACACAGGTACCCTCAAATTTACACGCTCCTTATGGAGACACACACAAAGGACATAATTCGATCTTTATTCTTCCTGGCCTTCCAACCTGGGAGTTAAAATGTTTGAAGATGCCTGGTGTACTTTGGAGCAAACGACTGCATTTCTATACGAGCGACCACGATCAACGGAAAAGAACCGTAATTTCTTATCTTCGACATTGACTATGATAGGGACTGCAAATTGACTATGGTCGGTATTCACAGTCGATTCTTATATTTAAGACTATCTTAAGTTCAATCTTAAGATGTCATAAACCAATCACAGAGCCGTATTAGCGTCTTAAGACATTACTTAAGACGGTCTTGAAATAAGATCCGACTATGAATACCGGCCTATGATAGGGACTACGAATTTGATTCATTGTTACGCGCGGCGATCAATATTGTAACTCGCGGTTTTTGAATACGCTGAAAATGGCCCAAAAAAGGGGCTGAAACGTTCGTTCTTATTAAATTAATAATAATGTACGGTTTTAAACTAATATAATGCTCACTAATTACTGCGCCCGGTCTAATTGCCTTGTTTTAAATAATTGATTTATTCTTGAGAGCCTATTCCTATTTATTAATTATAAATATTCCCTTTCTCGAAGACGTTAATTAGAATCATTTTACGATAGTTGAACTTTTTATGTAATATATATTTATTTATTTTATATTTCAGACGTTATAAATATAAGAAATCTGCTGTTTTTAAATTTTAATCACTTTTTGCTGGTATTGTACAGCCCAAACACACATCCTTAAACCTGTATCGCGTTCCACCACTCATTTTTAACCGTAGGTTACATTAACCTATATCCTATTCACTAAAACTCAGAACGTATGCATCTTTCTCCTAGAACGTGAACTGTGATTGGTTAACTGAGATTTTTTAAAGAAGAGGTTACAAGCGTGTCTGTAAAATGATCAGCTATTCGATTACTTTTTCTGCAGTATAAAGATTAATAAAAGTGTAATTGTGTGATGTCGTGTAAAAAAGCATTGTCCGTGAAAGACAATCCGAATAAAAAGCGGCCGAATTTGTATATTGCATATTTCCTGTAAAAATTTTTTTATATAAAAATATATAAAAACATGTTGGATTGGTAATTGTAAATGTTGCGGTAGCAGCACTTGCGTGTTCCTAAAAGCGGCGCTCCCTGTTTTATTTCTTGCGTTCGTTGCGTCCGCGCCAGACTTCTTCGCGTGCAAGCCCGCGAGCGTGGCGCGGATTCGCGCGTGAGCCGTGGCGTTGAACGGACGTTCCTCTCCCGAGTTCCCGCGTCGTGTGCATTCCTTTCGATTTCCGTGCATTGTCCCTCGCGTGGCCGCGTATGTTACGTTGGCCGGCTAATATTTATAAGTGCGATATTGGAAAACATTTACTTTTTCTCGATTTTTTGGCTTTATCGGGAAGTTTCTTTGTTAGTGATTTTGCTGGTTTGGTATTGCGTCTAAGCGTTAATAGCTAGAAAGTTCGAGAGTTGGGTCTCGGGGCGATGCAGGAGGCCTTGGCCCCTGCGGAAGCCACCCCCGACGTGCATCCCGCATCCTCGGGGCGCATGACGATTCCGCAAGAGGTTTTTACGTCTTTCGAATCTAAATTGCAGACGCAACAAGAAGATATGGGCAACAAGAAGAAGAAAGGTAAGGCGAGCGAGGGCGAAAAGGACCCCGCTTCCCCCTCAGGGAATCTGGCCATCGCCCTCGAGACTAAAATTCCTTTCGGAAGCTCGAGTAATAGCGAGATTGTCGGCGACGAGCATGTTAAAGACATCAAAGGTAATGATGTAAATTTAGTAGTTGTAAACGCGGCCCCGGCGGCGTCGAGCGGCCCGCCGAGCGGGGGGACCCCGCCGGCGGATGTTTTTTCAAATTTGCAAGACGGACAGGAAAATTCCAGTCGTGACGTAGTTATTGAAATGGAGGTTGAGGATGATAACAAGATCGACTCAACCTCTACGCGGGGAACCAAACGACCTATCGACGACGAGGGGGCCGCGGCGGGTGCTGCGGGGACCTCGCCGGCCCCCCCCGCGCGTAACCCAAACGGTTAAGAGAACAAAATAGAATGTGAATAGATACCGTCCGGAGGATTGTCCCCCATATTATGTACAGTTTCAATTCGCGAACAACAATCCGAGTCACGATCGGCTACATTTATCTGAAATTATCAACAAGGTAGTAGGCCCAGATATTACTCAGATTAGAAAGCTAGGTAATAACAAACTGCGCGCGGAATTTTCCACGGTGCATGGCGCAAACAACGCAATTAGCTTGCCGGTCTTCAAAGAGAAGAATATTTTGGCTTTTATACCCGAGTTTAAAGTTATGAGAATCGGGGTGGTGGAAAACGTTTCTCATAAGAAAGAAGTTGCGGATCTCATTCCATATATTGAATCCTCGGTAAAAATTTTAGAAGTAACACGCATGATGAAGCGCGGTAAGGAGAAAGACGAAAACGGAAAATATATTTCCGTTGAGGCAGATTCATTAAAAATCAAATTTGAAGGAACCCGTCTCCCGATGGAGGTGGCTATACATAAAACAATTTATGAAGTTAGGCCATACATGCCAGTTGTGCGCATTTGTTTTAGGTGTTTTAATTATGGCCATACGGCCCCCATGTGTAGGTCTAAGGCTTGTTGCTCTCGTTGCGCGGGGATGACGCACGAGAGAGTTGAAGATTGTCCATGTATAAATAGTCCGCCGATATGTATCAATTGCAACGGGGAGCATCTTCCCACGGATGCACATTGCCCAGTATATGCTAAGCATAGGTTGATTTCTGAAACAGCGGTCCTAGAAAACATTCCATTTGATGAGGCGCGACAGAGGGTCGAGGGGGTGCGCCCGAACGCAGGAATTTTGAAATCCACGGCTAGTTATCCTAATCTCAGTCCAACCTCATCGAGGTCCAGCCCCCCCAGTGGGGGCACATCATCGGATATTCCCTCCTCGATTCTCTCGTCTAGGTTTCGGTCGTCGTCCCCGTCCCCCCAAAGGGGGGGTCGGGGATCGGCGGACAGAACACGCGGAGCGTCCTACGCCAGTGTGGTGGCTTCCCCACCGTCCCCCCCGCGTAGGGTTACCTTTAACTTAAATGAGCACAGCACTGACAGCGCAAACACGTCGGAGGACCTCATTACTTGTCGTAATCGTGAACGTAGAAATGAGCAAGAAAAAAATGGTCGCATTCGTTTACAAAAATTGCAAAGCGAACATAATTTGAAACTGAACTCTCCAAATGGAAGGGCGCCCTCGCTTACTTCTCCTCCCCTTTTCCAGTTCGGGGACCCCCGACAGCGTGATAAGGATCCCCCCGATGGGGATCCGGGGGGAGGGAAAAAGACGCAGGAGGATAATGGTAGCAAAAATCCATCAGAAAGTTCTACGATCATACAGTTTATTATCTCTATTGTTGAACATCTACCGAGAGTTTTTCCGAACATCGTTAGCTCCCCACTTTTTGAAGTATTAAATCAAGTTTGCGCTATTCTCAAAGGCCTAGGGGGGCTAGTGCACAATGGTTAAAAGAAATAAGACTGATTCGCGAGCCACGGGATTTAGTATCATCTATTGGAATTGCCGGGGAGCGATTAGCAAAAAAGCGGACATAGAGAAACTCTGCGAGTCATATGACATTGTTTTTTTGGCAGAAACGTGCCTAAGACCGGAACACTCCTATCACATTCGTGGTTTTAGACCGCTGCGCGCGGACTGCACCGGCCCTGGCCGGAGAGGTGTGATGCTGCTTATTAGAGAAAATATTTTCTTTACAAAAATAAAGCTACGGGGCGCCTTGGACCCCTCGGTGGAGGGCATTGGCATCAAGGTCTGGTCCGAGGGTGCGGACGTGGCGATTTTCGGATTGTATCGACATCCCAACCAACCCTGTCTCAAACAAACGTGGGTCAAAATATTTCGTCTTGCGGAAACTTTCTCCATGGCACTGGTCATGGGAGATTTAAATGCGCACCACCCGTAATGGGGAGCCTCCCTACCCAATGCGGCAGGAAAAGTCATCGCGAAAATTTTAAACAATCAGCCATTTATGTTGGTGAGTCCTATTGTTCACACTTATCCCCCCCCCCCCCCCCCCCCCGGGGCTCTCTCCGTCGATGCTCGATTTGGTTATCGGATCGTGCAGTATCGCCCCAGCTGTTGATATCACGGCACTCCAGGACACTATGGGGAGTGATCACCTCCCTATATGCGCCTGGATAAATAGATCAATTAAAACTCTCACTATTTTTTCTCATAAATGCAAATTTTCCAAGGAACAGTTCAAGAGATTCTCAGCAGTCCTTGACAATACGGCAGAACATATAGAGGAAGAGGTCCTGAAGAATGGAGACAATGAGCCTCTGCTTCAGTATCGCACTTTCTGCAGGCTCATCATGACCATTGTTGATAGTTTTTCCCCTCCCACCAAGGCGGGTGCGAGGACGGCGCGAGGTGCCCCCCCGGCTCCCTGGTGGAATGACGAGTGCACCGAGGCGGTGCAAAAGCGCAGCGAGGCGTGTAAAAGGTGGAGAAACGACATGACATACCCCCAATTTTGAAAGCTGGCAAAATCAAAAGCTGGAAACCAAAAAGATCCTGCGCAATGCAAAAAGGGAAGGATGGAGGAAATTCTGCTCATCGTTGGATCACAAAACCCCGACTTCCAACATCTGGAAGATGATTAAAAAATTTCGTAACCAAAAGACCGCCTCCGCGGTCACACCAGTGAATGAGGAGCAAATCAGAGAAGCCATGGCGAACATCTGTCCACCTTCTTGCACTGGCCCTCGGGCAACCTCGACAACAGAAGAACCTGTCGCATCGAATGACCGCTTAGCGTGGCTGGATGACCCCTTTGATATGGGAGAATTTTACGCTGCGCTGAATTCCACAAAGTCCAAGTCAAGCCCGGGGCTCGACAGAATAGATTACAGAATGTTAAAGGCTTTCCCTCGCCGCCTGAAAGAATTATTACTGAAAATCCTAAACAATTTGTATGCCGCTCGACAGTTTCCAGAGGAATGGCAACACTCTCTGGTCTATCTTATTCCCAAGCCTTCGGGCACGGGGGTCCGCCCGATTGCGCCGACTTCGTGCATTTTGAAACTATTGGAAAAAATGATTCTCGCAAAAATACATTGGGTGGTGGAGTCCCATTCCACGGGCACTAACATCATCCCAGATTTTCAGTTCGGATTTCGCAAATTCCGTTCCTGTTCGGACAACCTGTCCATCCTGGCTGCGGAAATACATGGCAACAACCTTAAGAACAAGGCGACGGCCGCACTATTTATCGACGTGAAATCAGCATTTGATAACGTTGTACCGGACATTCTTGTACAGGAGCTAAGAGAGTCCGGATTTCCGAAAGGCGTCTGCGAATTCGTGGGTAACCTCATCACGGAAAGACAGGTTCAATTCGTTGTAGACGGCAGGCCGACCCCCCCCGAGGGTGTCCCGCAAGGGCACCCCCCAGGGTTCGGTACTCAGCCCGTTTCTCTTCAACTTCTACATGCGCAAGATAGCATCCACTCTACACCCTAACACAAAGATTCTCCAATTTGCAGATGATATTGTCATCTATGCGACTAGTAGGAGGGCTGCACGAGCACTGGACTCAGTCAGGGCGTCCCTGGTGAACATGGGGATGTTCCTGCGGTCCCGTGGATTAGACATATCTCCAAGCAAGACACAGCTTATGATTTTCTACAAGTCGGGCCCTGACCCTGGCGTCGGGCTATCAATTGAATACGGGGGAGTGGTGATCGCTCCCTCGAAGACAGTTCGTTTTCTGGGAGTGATTCTTGACCCTCAGATGAGGGGACACGCGCACACGGATTTTTTAATCGGTAAGGCGGGGGTCGCGGCAAACATCATTTCCTCCTTGCGGGGAGTGTGGTGGGGTTCGCACCCCCAACTGTTATTGACAATTTATCGGGCTGTCTTGCGAGGATCCTTAGAATACACGTCCCATATTTTCTCCCTCAAAAACAATAAAAAGTTTCATCGTTTGGAGGTAATTCAAAATAAGGCAATTAGAGCCTGCTTGGGGTACCGTATTTCAACCCCCATTAACACCATGTTCGCGGAGGCTCGCGAGCCCCCGCTCAAATTTAGATTGAGATTTTTGGCCATGAGGTATCTTTTCAAAGTCATGTCGATTGATGGCCACCCAGTCGTGGGAGGTCTTCACCAAATTATGGATGCAATCCAGGACGACCCTGGAGGGATGCAATACATTCAGGAATGCTTTCCGCTGGCAATATTGTTTTCACAGGCCACTCAGTACACGAGAACTATAAAGGTTTCCGTGTGCCCCCCTATGTTTCAACACTCGTACCGCTCGGGGCTCCTCTCCCTGGAATGCTGGACACTTATGCAAGATTGGTTGCAACTCTTATCTGAAGTCTCAAGGGAATCGGCACAGGCCATGTTCGTGCAGTCGTTTGGTCCGTGCATGAAAGACTCTTTAGTAATATACACAGATGGTTCGAAAGAAGAAAACGGGAATTACGTAGGCGCCGCCTGCTATTCCCCGCAGCCAAGAATTGAACTCATGTTCAGACTTTCAAATCATGCTTCGATATTCACAGCTGAAGCCTGGGCAATATACAATGCAGTACTCACCTCTCTGGACCTGCGGCCTCGCAAGGTCACTATAGTCTCTGACTCCAGGAGTGTTCTGGATGCCATTACGAACCCTCTAAACAAGGGATCAAGTTACATAATCGCGCTTATCAAAGCAAAGTTAGAGGAGGCCCTATCATTGAACATTTACATTCAGTTTATTTGGATACCCTCACATAAGGGTATTGTTGGCAACGAAAGAGCAGATGAATTAGCCAAGAGAGCGATTAGAGAAAGTAGAACCATCGATGGAAAAATCCCGTTCTCCGACCTGTTTGCTATGTCCAGAAAAAAGCTGTCTGCGGAATTTGAAAATTATCTGCGGATGCGAGGTCAGACATATGGCACGCATTATTATAACAACATATATGTTAAGTCCGCCAAGCCTTGGTATTTCAAATTAAGTCTTAATAGAGAAAAAGTGGTCGTAGTATCACGATTGCGCGCTAACCATTATAATTTAAACCATAGCCTATATAGGAAGAATTTGATTGATGACGCCTCGTGCTCCTGTGGGGAGCGCGTTCAGGATTTTAATCACCTAATTTTTTCGTGTCCATTAACTGAGGCGTGGTCAACCAAACTGCGCTTAGCTATTTCCCGGGCCCGCGGGCCAGATTGCACAAACATTTATGACGTTCTCAAAAAGCCAACCAGCAAAATCTGTAGACTCATCGTAGCATTCTGCAAATCTATAGAGGTACAAATCTAAGTTCGAATCTGCCGCGTTTGCGCGCGGCGCGCGAGTCCCCACCATTGACCCTTCGTCCGCACGTTTGTCCCGTTACTCCGGCGTCCGCCATGATAGTAGCCGCCACGGTAGCGAAACAATACTGACTGAACAAACACTCTCGACTAAGTTTACGGGCCGTATTGACCTCTGTTCGGAGGCAGGAGCCTGAGCAAATAAGAAGAAGAAGCGAGCGTAGCGCATATATTATAAGCGTTCTTTTTGTACTTGAGCTTATTTTAACATTAAACGCAACATTAAAACGTTAGTGTGACGTTATTCTGCGCAACATACCCTGCTATATTTTATCAGGTTATGGGCCCAGTCCCATCGGTTTTGGTCGCAAAAGAGTGCAAATATCGTAGCTTTTGAGGTTATTGGAAGCGTGAGTCGGCGAAAACGACGCGGCAAGTACAGAGAGGAAAGACGGGCAAGAGAGATGGATACGGCAAATACTGTCACGAGTTTAAAGTTAACCGGAGGAGAAAATTGGGCTGTATGGAAGTTCCAGACTGAGGTCATATTAAAAGGAAGAGGACTTCATGATATTGTGACAGGGCAGAGTTTAGAGGCAGAAGCAGCAAGGGAGAAGGCAAAGTGGCTGAAAGGTGACGCAAAGGCACAGGAGATCCTGGTTACGATAATTGAGCAAAGGCCGCTCACAAATTTGCTGTCATGTACCAGTTCAAAGGAGATGTGGTCAAAATTGAAGTCCGTGTACGATAAAGAGTCGGTAGTCAGCGTGCATTTGTTGCAACAGAAGTTCTTCGTGTGCGAGTATAAAGATGAATCCATGTCGGTGTTTTTATCGGAGCTCGAAGAAATACGGACAAAACCTAAGCAGGCCGGGGAGCCTTTTTCAGATAAGATGCTCATGACTAAGATATCAATGTCGCTACCAGAACCTTACAAGCATTTCCGATCAGCGTGGGAGTCAGTTCCACTAGAAAAGCAGACAACAGAGGAGCTTACGTCGAGGTTATTAATTGAAGAGGAAAGGGTGAGCTCGAGCGAAGGTGAAGCATTAGCCTTGGCAGGAACTAGTAGCAGCAGGAGTGTACAAAAGAAGATAAAATGCTTCGCATGTGGAAAAGAAGGGCATCTAGCAAAGTTTTGTACCAGTAAAGCAAAGGAAACGAGGAGCTTTTATTACTGCAAGAAAAAAGGGCATATCGCAGAGAATTGCTTCTTAAAAAGGAATAAGGAAAGTGAAGAAAAGAAGAAAGATAAGAAAGAAGAAAAGAAGGAAGAAGTGAATGCCTTTGTGGGAACCAGTGCTCAGAAAAATGACTCAATAAAGAATGTTTGGTACATGGACACCGGCGCGATTGAGCATATGTGCGGAAACAGGAAGCTGTTTAAATCATTAAGTGAGAGACAATACTGCAGTAAAGTGAGAGTCGGTGATGGAAACTTGCTAGAAGTAAAGGAAATAGGTACTGTGATGTTGAATGCGTGGAACGGTCAGAGGTACATAAAGATAGTTTTATCCGGCGTGTTGTATGTTCCTGACTTAAAATTCAATTTGTTCTCAGCTGGTTACGTGTTAGATAAGGGCTATTTTTTGGTGTCAAACAATGAACTATGCGACTTTCTAGACGGTCATGGTGAAGTACGTGCAATAGTCAAACGCGATAATAGACTGTTTAAGATGGCCTTTATGCTAGAAGAAGAAACTGGAACGCACTCAGCAGGCTTGGAAGATGAACGAGGTGTGGAACGCAGCACATTTCACGTCTCGGATTGTTATTTGAGTAAGAAGATTGAGAACTTATCTGTGTGGCATAAAAGATTTTCTCATCAGAACTTGGAGTATGTAAAGAGTGTTTAATTGAGAGGTAACATTAAGTTCTTTGACGACAGCGCCAGTTTTGTTTGCGAGAAGTGTTTGGCCGGTAAACAACACAGAATACCGTTTCCATGGAGCAGTTCGCGAGCAACCGAAAAACTTGAGTTGGTGCATGCCGATGTCTGCGGACCTATGGAGCAAACTTCCCTGGGTGGAGCAAGGTATTTTTTACTTTTGAAAAACGATCATTCAGCATATCAGAGTGTATTCTTTATTAAGAACAAGAGCGATGTGAAGGCATGTATAAAAAAGTTTATAGCGCGCGCGGACAGAGAGACCGGATGTAAATTGAAAGTTTTAAGGACGGACAACGGGCTCGAGTTTGTAAATTCGGAGTTAAAAGCCGTGTTGGAGAGTCGAGGTATAGTCCACTAAAGAAGTGTTATGTACACCCCGCAGCAAAATGGTCGAGCAGAGAGGGAGATGCGAACGTTAGTGGAAGCTGCTCGTGCAATGATTGATGGAATGCATAAGAAGTTTTGGGCGGAGGCCGTGAACACGGCAGTGCACACAATAAATAGGACAGGTCCAAGTCCAGTGAAGGGATTAACACCTTATGAAGTATACTATAAGAGCAGCGCAGCCTTGGAGTTTTTTAGAAAATTTGGATCGCAGGTGTCTGTGCACATTCCAAAGGAGAAGCGCCTTAAATGGGACCCGAAAAATGTCAAGGGTTTTCTAACTGGCTACGGAGAAGATGTAAAGGGCTACCGAATCTACTTCCCAAAGAATAATAAAGTAGAGATACAACGAGATGTAATATTTCTACCGCAGAAGATGGCAGAGCTAGATGAAGAAAAGCAAGAAAAAGAGAGGTTTGAGATTCAAGTTTGTGAGCAGGAAACACACAGCGAGGATCAAGATGTGAGTGAAAAAAATAAAAACAGAGAAAATGAAGAAGAAGAGCAGACGGAGCAAAGTTGTGATGAAGACACAGATAGCAGTTATGAAGAGGCTCTTGATATCAGTAACCATGAAAGAACGAGGTACAATCTAAGGCAGAGAAGCGACTTGAAGATGCCAGCTTGTTTTGAAGATTACTATACAAGTCTGTTTGCTACAGAGGAAGATCCCAAAACCTACGACGAGGCAGTGTTGAGCAGAGACGCAGGAAAATGGAAAAAGGCTATGGAGGCTGAGGTACGGGCGTTGATAAAGAACGAGACATGGGAGTGTGTAAAGAGACCCAAAGACAAAGTAAATATTATAGACTGTAAGTGGGTGTTTAGGCGTAAAAGAAATGATAACGGAGATATAGTTTCTAATAAGGCCAGGCTAGTTGCTAGAGGTTCCCAGCAGTCATACATATTCTTTCCAGATATTTACAGTCCTGTAGCAAGGTTATTATCTGTTAGAATGTTATTGGCTTTTTGCAACGGATATGATATCCCTATTCATCAGTTAGATGTCTGTAGTACCTTTTTATATGGGGAAATAGAAGGGGATGTATATATTTCTTTACCAGAGGGATGTGAAAATGTTATAAAAGATAAAGAGTGTGTTTTAAAGCTAAAGAAATCTTTGTATGGGCTGAAAGGTTCACCAAGGAACTGGAACAAAAAGTTTCATGAGGTGTTGCTAAAATTAGGTTTTGTAAGATCAGAGGATGAATATTGTCTTTACATAAGAACGAAGGAAAAGTACAAAACTTTTTTGTTGCTGTACATTGATGATTTGCTGTTAGCTTCGAAAAATAGTAAAGATGTAGAGTATGTTAAGAGGATACTAAATAACCATTTTAAAATAAAAAATTTGTGTGCAATTAGACAATATTTGGGCATGTCTATAGTACAATATTTAGAAAAAGGGGAAATAATAATAAATCAGACAGCATATTTAAAAAACCTGTTAGTCAAGTGTAACATGAAAGACTATAAAGCTATTTCTACACCGATGGTAGAAAATTTTGATCATAGCGTGCCAAAAAGAGCCATATCAGAGAGTCAGGAAATTGAAAGTAGATGTAAAATGGTTATAGGCTCATTGATGTATGCCATGTTATGTTCACGACCTGATCTATGTTTGTCAATTAGTATTTTGAGTAGGTACCAGTCTTGTGCTAGTGAGGATCTGTGGTCAACGCTCAAGCGGGTGTTGCGCTAATTAAAGGTACCATAAAGTTAAGCCTAGTCTTTAGAAAGAGTAAAGCGAGTAATGTTAATAAAATAATAGGTTTTGTTGATGCTGATTGGGCCGGCGACAAGGTAGATCGCAAATCAACTGGTGGTTATGTATTTAAAGTTTTCGGCTGTAGTGTATCATGGGCTTCTCGTAAGCAATCAACTATTGCCTTGTCATCGACCGATTCAGAATACGTAGCTTTAAGTTTAGCCACTAGTGAGGCCTGTTTGATAAGAAATTTGTCTTTCGACTTACAAGGAAACTTACGGAGGTGTCCCCCTCCGATTTTGATGAGCTTTTAATATGTTGTTGTCTAGACAAAAATAAGAGACACGTATTTTTTTATACGTGCCCATACGCATGTATAAGGGGTGAAACACCCCTTCGAAAAAATCGGTTTTTCTCTTTTGGGTCGAATATCTCCGAAACTATAAAAGATAGAAAAATTTTCCAAAATGGAAATTAAATGGCTTCAAAAGTACTTTGAAATAATGACAAAATAATTTTTTTATTTCTTTATTTTTAAATATACCCTTGCCACCAATACATTTTTTCAAAATTTTAAAATTTTTTATCACCAAATAAAAGGTTATTTCTTTACGAATTAAACTATATATGATAAAGTTATGTTACAATAAACCATTTTTGAGAAATAATTACAAATGCCTCTGTACACACACTATAACAAATTTTTTGTCATTAGTTCAAAGTATTTTTCAAGCCATTTAATTTCCATTTTGGAAAACTTTATTAAGTATCTCTTATAGTTTCGGAGATATTCGGTCCAAAAGAGAAAAATCGATTTTTTTTTTAAGGGGTTTTTCATGCGTATGGGCACGTATAAAAAAATACGTGTCTCTTATTTTTTTCTAGACAACAACATATTAAAAGCTCATCAAAATCGGAGGGGGACACCTCCGTTGGTTTCCTTGTTAGAAGGAAAAATAATAATTGTAAAGATATTTGAAGACAATCAGTCTGTGATCAAAGTATGTAAGAATCCTGAGTTTTACCACAAATTTACCACAGTGTCTAATAATATAATATCAATTGAATATGTTAGTACTAATGAGCAAATTAGTGATGTACTGACAAAACCTTTGGGTAGAATTAAGTTTAAAAAGTTTCGTGGTGGCTTAGGTTTAAAATAAGTTTTTGATGTAAAAGGAAGAGGGTCCCTAAGGCCTGTTTTCGGCATCCTTCAAAATTGTACCAAAATGGCTTGAATCACTTCCTTATACCCTTGGAAGTAATATTTAGTCAATTCCAGCCTAAACGGAAGTATTTAGAGTGTATACTTCAAGTATACATGGTGCATCAGCGTGCCCGTATCAAGCATTTCTTTGGAAAACTAAGCGTTTTTGAGAAAAATGTTTCAGATAAAAGTTGTATGGTTTCAAGGGCGACATAAAATGGTGTCATTGGTTTGACCTTGGATAGTCATTTGAAGGTCACGTGAATGTCGATTTCAATATTTTATATAGAACCCCCTATTTTTACATATCTTGTAGCTTATCTCGAGAGCTTTCCAAAACACTTATAACTAAGTCATTTTTCATTAAGTACTTTGCGAGTTATGAGGCTTCTTACAGATAGATTTGTAGAAACGTTACTTAAGGAGATCCGAGATTGAAATCATATTACTTATTCTTGTTGATTCTCCACACGTGAACAGTAAAATCGTAAACGTAATCTTCCTTTAAGAAGCCACGTAGAGTGGGGTGTTGAATTTACGTGAGTCCGTAAGCTACAAGATATGTAAAAATAGGGGGTTCTATGTAAAATATTGAAATCGACATTCACGTGACCTTCAAATGACTATCCAAGGTCAAACTAATGACACCGTTTTATGTCCCCCTTGAAACCATACAACTTTTATCTGAAACATTTTTCTCAAAAACGCTTAGTTTTCCAAAGAAATGCTTTATACGGGCGCGCTGATGCACCATGTATACTTGAAGTATACACTCTAAATACTTCCGTTTAGGCTGGAATTGACTAAATATTACTTCCAAGGGTATAAGGAAGTGATTTCAGCCATTTTGGTCCAATTTTGAAGGGTGCCGAAAACAGGCCTTAGGGACCCTCCTCCTTTCAGGGGGTATTTTTTATTTTTGGTTATAGATTTACCATTAAGGGGGTGTGTTGGATTGGTAATGGTAAATGTTGCGGTGGCAGCATTTGCGTATTCCTAAAAGCGGCGCTCCCTGTTTTATCTCTTGCGTTCGTTGCGTCCGCGCCAGACTTCTTCGCGTGCAAGCTCGCGAGCGTAGCGCATATATTATAAGCGTTCTTCTTGTACTTGAGCTTTTTTTAACATTAAACGCAACGTTAAAACGTTAGTGTGACGTTATTCTGCGCAACATACCCTGCTATATTTTATCCAAACATATATAAATATAATATATAATTTATATATATCAAATATGTCTATACATGTTTTTTCTCTTCTATAATCTCTATTTGTATATCTATAATATTACAGGAAAAAGAATAAAAAGAAGAATATGAATAATTAAAAAGATCATTTTTGCATTGCATTCTTATAAAAAGTAAAGTTTAAGATAATGAGAAAAAATTTGCCTATATATAATTATATATAAATGTAACAGTTGTTATTGTATATTCCGCCGGTAAAAAATTTTTCACATAAATACCCAGTAAACAATTTGCTTGCAAATTGTCGACAACCGGGCAGCAAATTCCTGCCAAGTCAGGTTGCCAAATCCAGGGCCTACTGTGTCGTCGAGTGCGCCCAAATTGCAAGCAAAAGTTGCAATCAGATCCTGACGCAGGGGCGTTGCCAGGTTAAAATGCTAGAGCAGACAAGAAAATTGATAGAGCAGGAAAGAAATTGACAAGACTGACCCTGCTTGTTTATTGAATAAATTAGTCTGGTACCTATTTTAAAGCTCTTAAATAATAAATTTTGAGTTATTAACAACAATAACGAATTTTGAAATAGTTTTTTTTATTTAAAAATACTCTTAAGTTTATGTTTTTAAATGTAGTTTTAATATTTAATCTTTAAACAAATTTATAAAACAAAAAATACCACTTTTTAGTTTAATTATTACATAAATTTTAAATATTGTAATATAATTCAAGTTATAGTTAAACTAACCAAACAATAGCTTCAACCCCTAGGCTGTTAGGCAAAAACAGTTTTTCGCCTAAAAGTTTTCGTCAGTTTTTCTTTGTGGATTTTTCCGTCATTGACAGTCAAGGAGTTAAAATAAAAATAAGGTAAAAGTTTACAATAACTTATACAGCTCGGATTACTTTGACCTTGACATATGTTGTCAAGGTCACCCTCCTGAGTGACCTTCAGAAGGTTTTAGTCGGCGGTCGCTGTTTATTAAAAAGTTATAAACAAAAAAAGTGGTAAAATTTACAATAACTTACACAGCTCGGATTACTTTGACCTTGACATATGTTGTCAAGGTCATCCTCCTGAGTGACCTTCAGAAGGTTTTAGTCGGCGGTCGCTGTTTATTAAAAAGTTATAAACAAAAAAAGTTTGGAAAATATAGCAGCTATTTTGAGTATTGGAAGGCATAAACGATTAATACTACGTTTTTTTTTAAAGCAGAGAATACTTTATTTCGCGAGTATGTGCTTCAACTTACAAGTGTGCGCTTTGTATGTGCTTTGTATGTGCTTCAACTTAGAGAGCACATACTTGTAAAGCGCGCCACTAACCTACAGGTTAGTGACGCGCTTTACAAGTGTGTGTTTTGTATGTGCTTCAACTTAGAAAGTTGTTTATAACTTTTTAATAAACAAAAAAAAATTTGGTGGGGAAAATTATTTAAAGCAGTGAATTGTTGGTATATTGAAAGGAAAGTTACCAATCTCTGCTTTAAATAACTTTTCTTCCAATATACCAACAATTCACTGCTTTAAATAATTTTCCCACCAAACTATTTTTGTTTATAACTTTTTAATAAACAATGACCGCCAGCTAAAACCTTCTGAAGGTTACTCAGGAGGGGGACCTTGACAACATATGTCAAGGTCAAGGTCGTTTATGCCTTTCAATACTCAAAATAACTGCTATATTTGTCAAACTTTTTTTGTTTATAACTTTTTAGTAAACAGCGACCGCCGACTAAAACCTTCTGAAGGTCACTCAGGAGGGTGACCTTGACAACATATGTCAAAGTCAAAGTAATCCGAGCTGTGTAAGTTATTGTAAACTTTTACCGAGTATATGTTTATATGAAAAACCCCCTATAATTTTCGACAAAGAATTATCTAAAATTTTTCGCACTTATTTAGAATTACCCTTATAATTATAGAAAAGAATAAAACGATAAAGCTAATTTAAATTGCATTAATTGCTTGACAATGTCACTAAAACAATTGTAGCTTTCTATTTTTTCTTTGGTGAAACTTTTTAAGCAAAACTTTAAAATCTATATTTTTAGTTTTTTTTTTCAAATGCTAAAAATATCATCTGCCCTTCTTTGGTGCGACATTGAATACCTTTGTGGCCTGTTTATTCTTGTCAGGGTGAAAAATGACGATTCATTTATGGCCGTCAAGCATCCAAAAGTTGCTATTGTTGCATACAATTCATAAGTTTTTTTAAATGCGTCTCTTTGATTGCATAACTTTTTAAATATATTTTCATCAGGTTTTCTTTGCAAATACTCCCTCACCATTAATTCTTCCTTTAAAGGCATATCAATTCCTTAAAAAGAAAATGGTTGAAAGCCATATTATCCAAACAGCCTTAAAACAAATTTAAACTTACCCAATTTGGACAAATATTTGAGTTTATCTAGGTCAAATTCATTTATACTAGATACCGCTTCTATCAATTTATCGTTACTATCGAACCTTCGCTTTAATTCAGATAGTAATATATCTAATGTTTCAAAATATAACATTTTGCAGCTGTTCTTAATACTGTCGACTTCATCAGAACTCCTACTAGTGCTTGGTAAAGTCTTCATTTCGATGAAATATTTAAAAATTCTTGGTTTTTTTCTCCTTTTACTTCCATCTACATCTTCATAGTTAGGTAATAAATTTGTAGCCGCATCCATGAGAATTACAAAATCTTCGTCAGATCTTATCTGAGCCAGTTGGTTTGCAGCAAATTTCGTTATTTCACCAGCTTTATAGTTTATACAATAGAATGCTCCTGCTTTGAAGTGCTGCATTAGCTGATTCCAGTATCAATAATATTTTATTTGTTAGAACCATAGCAAAACGAAAGTCAAGTTTTTTCATAACATTAAGCAGTTCTACACTTTTTGCTACATCGTCACCATTGAACTTTTCTTTTGGAATTTTCTCCAGTGTTTTAAGTTGTTGTATATGTTCGAGGGCTGGTGAAAAAAGTAGTACGCCAACTCTGCGATATATTATACTGTTTAATACTTGAATAGAGTTTGTCTTGGATACAAGCTTTCGCTATGGTACGTCGCTACAAACGGAATGCCGGGAATCGCCGCGCAGGCCGCGAGCGGAAATCGGCGGGGCCGCGCACGCAGAGAATTGACGATCGGCGTATGCCGGCGAATGCCCCCTGGCGTTACGCGCGCTATACAATAAGCGCCACGACACTTCTCCCCCTGGGAAAAGTATTTCTACCTTCTTAAGTAAAAATCTTCGTACCGCTTTGGCATCCTTGTTTCGCGCTGCGATCTTCTGACTGGGACTCTAGCTTGACCAGGCGCGATTGGTGCTTCGTTCTTCTCCACTGGTGCATTTGCTCCGCCTGGCGGTTCTGGTTCCGGTTCACGTATATTCTGTTCTGGATTTGCGTTCATCTCTGGCTCCTCGTATGCGCCGTAGTCTAATTCTGGGTTCAAGTCGCTTGTGGTTTCCCCAGTTTGTCGAATTTGATCGATGTGTCTCTCCCAAATACGCCCGTCGTTTAGCGCAATTTTGTAGTGTAGCTTTCCTGTTCGCCGTAGGATTTTGCCGAAAGTCCATTTTTTGTTTCCTCCGTAGTTCCTACACTGTACCTTCTCTCCCTCTGCGAACTGTCGAATCTTCTTGCCGCTATTTATGTTTGAGTCGGTTTTAGTTTCTTCTGGTTTGAGCAGATCTAATCGGGTTTGTGTTTTCACTTTAAAGACTCTTTTGGACGGTGCTACCCCCGTTGTACTGTGTGGTGTGTTTCTGTAGTGTGTTAGTAGTTGCTATTTCCTCGAGGGACGCTTTTCGATACCGAATATCCGAGTACATTTTCTTTATAGAGGTCTTTAGTGTTTGGACAAACCTTTCCGCTTGCCCGTTTGTCGCCGGGTGGTATGGTGCCGTTAATTTCGGCGTAATACCATTACTTTGTAAGAATTTGAGGAATTCGACTGAGCGAAAATTTCGTCCGTTATCCATAACTAGTATGCGTGGGAGTCCAAAATCAGTAAAGATCTTCTTACATTTTTCGATTGTTGTCTGCGCTGTAACTGTAGGCCACTTCGAAAATGCGTCGACTAGAACCAAAAAATATGCTCCCATAAAAGGTCCCGCGTAGTCGATGTGGACTCTTTCGAATGGTGCAGTCGCAGGTTCCCATTCGTGGGTTTCTACCTTAACTGGGTTATTCCTAACTCGATTACACGACTCGCAATTCCTAGCTAATTGCTCGATATCCCTATCAATACCGGGCCACCAGCATACGTTTCTTGCTAAAGTTTTCATTTTTACGACACCAAAATGGCCGTTGTGTAACTTCTGTAAAATTTGTTTCCGAAATATTTTTGGAATTATGACTTTCCCTTCTCGCAACAAAACGCTTTGCTGTATGCTAAACGATGCTTCATTAATTTCAAACCGCATGTGACCTGGTATTTTCTTACCCTCAATAGTCGCTTGTAATATAGGCTTTAGTTCCGTATCTTTCTGCGTTTCAACTGCTATTCTCGGGATTGTAATCGGTAAACTTTGTAGTGTTTCTATCTCGTATACATCCACGACATCATATTTCGCGTCCGTAGCTGTTTTCATCGGTAATCTTGAAAGACAATCTGCGTTGCAATGTAACTTAGTATTTCGGTACTTAATATCGAATCGAAATCCCTGTAGAAACACGGCGTAGTGTTGCATACGCATCGCTGTGTACCGGGGCAGCGCTTTTGTCTGTGACAATATTTGCACTAACGGTTGATGATCTGTATATAATGTAAACTTATTTCCATAAAGAAACTGATGGAATTTTTTTATTCCGAAGATAATTGCATAAGCCTCCTTGTCTATTTGAGAGTACTTTTGCTGAGTCGCAGACAATGTTTGAGATGCGTATTACAACACTCGTTCCGTTCCGTCCGGATATTTACGTGAAAATACCGCACCTACGCCATATGCACTCGCATCCGTTGCTAGGATTAATGGCAATTTTGGGTCAAAATGTGCCAATACATTATCACTTTTGAAATTCTCCCGCGCTCGAATGGAAGCTTGTTCGCATTTCTTCGTCCATTTGAATTTAACGCCGTTCTTTAAAAGTTCGTACAGCGGCTTGAGAATCGCGCTTAGCCCTTTTATGAACCGTCCATAGTAGTTTACCATACCCACGAAGGAACGTACTTCGCTCGCGTCTTTGGGTCTAGGCATCAGTTCAATTGCTCGTACTTTACTTTGTGACTTCTGAATGCCATTTTTATTTATCACAAACCCGCAATATTTAATCTCGTCTTTGAGAAATTCGGATTTATTCACGTTTATCCTTATATTAGCGCGTCCTAGCCTAGTAAGAACTTCGTTTAATCTTTGTAAATGTACCCTATCATTAGGTCCTGTAACTCTTATATCGTCTATAAAAATTGAGACTCCTTCTATGTCTCCTAAAATTTTTTCCATTTCGCGTTGGAAAATGGCGGGCGCGGATGCCGCTCCGTAAAGTAATCGTGTACTACGATATAATCCCTTACGTGTGTTCAAAGTTAGTAATTCGCGGTCCTCTGGTCGGACTTCTAATTGTAAATACGCGTTTTGTAAATCAATCTTTGTAAATTTTTCGCCTCCCAACATGGATAAAAATAACTCGTCTGTAGTCGGTATTGGGTGCTCGTCAACTACTAAATTCGGGTTTGTTGTCACGCTGAAATCTCCGCAGAGTCGTACCGTGTAATTTCTCTTGAGCACCGGCACTATGGGTGTAGCCCATCGTGATGCGTTAACTTTTTCTAGAACCCCCTGCTCAACGAGATTATTTAGTTCCCTTTCTACAAGCGGAAGTAGTTTGAACGGCACTGTACAAGCCTTCAAGAACACAGGTTTCGCGTTTTCTTTACATGTAAGATTAGCTTAAATTCCGCGTATTTTTGTACTTTTCGGATCTAACAGACTACGATACCGACGTAAAATCGATTCTACTTGCTTTTCAGTACTTGTATTAAGACAATTAATAGTTTCGCGTAATTGTATCTTTAACTGCCGTATCCATTTGCGTCCCAGCAACGGACCTCTGTCGACATCTGAAACATACATGTTTAATCTCTTTTCGACATTTTCGAAGCGCACTAATACCGAAATTACCCCTACAATGTTAATATCAGTCTTACAGAATGTAATTAGTCTTAAATCTGTTGATTGCAGTTTACTCTTTGGCCATAATTCGTTAACTGTCTTCGTACTTACAATGGTGACCGCTGCATCACTATCTACTTCAAACTTTACAGGTACATCGTTGACAACCATCCTTTCGTAGAATTTACCTCTGTACCCGTTCTGCTCCAGAGACAATATCTCGTCAATCTGATTCGCACTCGTATGATCGGGATTGGTTCGCTTTCCGCCCATACAAACTTTTTGTAGATGCCCAGGTGTACCGCATTTCTTACAAACAACGTCTCGGGGCAATTTACATTTATTAGCCAAGTGTCTGCCCCCGCACCTGAAACATGTACCATTATAAGATTTGTCGTTTGCATTTACGCCTAACCTTGCTTTGGAAGCTGCCGCGCGTTCACTGGTGTATTTCGGTGTGGATTTCTTAGAGCCTCCGGGTTTCTTGTCTGCTTTCGCCCCCACGTAATTGACCGATGATGCAGCTGTACCAGGGTGTAATTGCAGTGCATTCGTCTCCGACAGTTCCATGAACGTAGCAATCTGAATCGCCTTTTTGAAATCCAGGTCTCGTGTCTCCAACAGCCGGGATTGCGCACGCTTGCTTGTAAGTCCGTATACAAATTGATTCCGTAGTGCAGTCTTTAAGTATTGACCAAAATTACAATTTACGCTAAGCTTGTGCAGTGCTGCCACATATTCCTTAATGCTCTCGCTATCTTGCTGTTTCCGAGTTTGAAAACGGAAGATCTCGGCGATTTCTAACGATGCAGACGCGTAAAATTCCGCCAAGGCCGTTGTGAGGGCCGCATACGTGCTATCGTGTGGCTCAGCCGGCGCCAACTTGTCGCAAATAATATCAAATGCCGTCGGTCCAATAAAATGTAGTAAGTACGTTACCTTTTGTGCTTCCGGGACCTTATGCACCGTGAGCCCTGCCTCGAATCTTTTTAGCAACCTCTTCCAATTTGCTGTAGCCGGGTCGAACATCTCCAAGCCCAGACTTCCTTGGATCACAATTTTCTCCTCCGCCATTTCTCTCGATTAGAAAGATTCCGGTGCTCTGTAGACTTCTTGTAATGCCACGTGGCGGCAAGTTCCCACGAGGCGTGTAATTTGTGTGACTTGATTGTGATTAATATAACCACGTACGATCCCATCCTTGTCGCCAAATCTGTTGTATATGTTCGAGGGCTGGTGAAGAAAGTAGTACGCCAATTCTGCGATATACTATGTTGGAGATATTAGTAGTTAATCGCATTTTGCTTGTCAAGACTGTACGTCGAAATAAACTACCGATAAGACTGTACAGGCGCGCTCATCAGATTAACCGAGTCTAGCCGAGGTTTGTTCGGGTTCGTTCGGGCGTAGAGAGACGACGATCGCCGGTCGATCAGTCGAAGCGTACCACGCGTATAGAGCACCACGTGTAACGTTCTTTGAATAAAATACGCCATAGTGATAAACGATATTACTGTGTTGAACCTGACTCTCTCCAAGCTCCTTCTCCACCGAAACTATTCTGCTTTAACAGGTTATGGGCCCAGTCGCCATTCCTGTGCAATAGTTGTGGTAGAAACGGAGAGAGGTTCGAAAAGTTTCACGAGATACGAAACCGGAAGTCGGTGGTTTTCGGAGTGACACGTGGCTGTGGTATCGAGTGCGGACGTGCGAGAGATTTGCATCCGCGATGTCCGTGGGAATCTCTGCAAAAGGGATTAAGAACTTTGACGGGACAAACTTTCAAGGTTGGAAAGCACAGATTAACGCATTATTTTTGATGAATGATGTTCTCGACGTGGTCGACGGCACGACCACGATGCCGGCAGACGGAGCAGCGCATGCTGTCGCAAGGAAGAAGTTCGTGAAAGACGACTGCCAGATTTATCATGCTATCGGCAATGGAAGAGTCGCAACAAGTGTGTGTTCTGTCGTGTGAAACCGCAAAAGAAATGTGGGACAAGCTGTGTCTTATACACGAGCAAAAGTCCGTGACGAACAAGTTAGGACTACTCCAAAAGTTCCATGCGTATCGTATGAGTGAGGGAGATACGGCAGTGCAACACGTGGCAAGAATTACGAACATGGCGAGGCAGCTCAAAGATGTCGGCGAGGAGGTTTCCGATGCAACAATCATGGCGAAGATTTTAGCGAGTCTAACCTCGCGGTTTAGTACGCTACAAATCGCATGGGACAGCGTCGATCCGGCGCGGCAGACACTGGATAACCTGCAAGAGAGACTCATCAGGGAAGATCAACGACTCAGTGCGGATGACGACGCAGTGACTGCGTTGGCTGCAACGAAAAAGGTACGTGATAAAAACAATAAACCGCGTAAACCTAAAAAGGACATTGAGTGCTACAAGTGCCACGAGATGGGACATTTCGCGAGGGAATGTAAAAACGCACGCCGGAAGAAAGATGGCGGCGAGTCGTCTCGCGACTGCGCGTTCGTGGTGGAGACCAGTGAGAAGCGTGCTCCGAAGCGCGAAGTGGAATCCACGTGCAATCAAATTCGACAGCTGATGTCCGCGAAACAGAGCGAAGTGTGGCTGATCGATAGTGGCGCGTCGCGACATCTGACTTTCCGGCGGGAATGGCTGACTGACTATCGAGTGAATAAATGTGGTGGAACTATCTCACTTGGCGATAATCAAATCTGTGATATCGTAGGAGAAGGAACAGTGCATATTAAAAAGTTGGTTGACGGTGTGTGGCGCGATGCACGCATCGAAAATGTGCTATACGTTCCAAAGCTGCGCAAAAATTTATTCTCGGTAGGCGTGTGCACAAACATCGGTTTTGAAGTACGTTTTCGCGAAGAATACGTCGAAGTAGTGCGCGATAATAACAATGTCGTCGCGTCCGGAAGAAAACAAGGCAACGACGTCTGTCGCATGTTGTTTAAAGTAGCGAAACCGGGGAGTGTCGAAGAGGCAAACGTCGCGTCGACGAATTTAAACGTGTGGCACGAACGGTTAGGACATGTGGGTAAACGCGCGATATGTGAACTTGCAAAAAAGGGTCTGGTTACCGGAATATCGCTGACCGATAAAACAGATGTCTTCTGTGAACCGTGCCAACTCGGGAAATCGCATAAGCTGCCGTTTAAAAGAAATTTAAAGAAGGTGTCGACGAAGCCCGGCGAAGTCATACATACAGATGTATGTGGGCCGATGTCGGTAAACTCTCCCGGTGGATCGCGATATTTTTTGACATTCAAGGACGACGCGAGCGGGTATCGGCACGTATACTTTCTAAAATCAAAATCGCAGGTGTTTGAAAAGTTTCAAGTGTTTGAGAAAATGATTTCAAATAAATTCGGGCGCGCAATGAAAATCCTGAGATCGGATAACGGCCGCGAATTTTGTAATAAAAAAATGGACAATTATCTCGCGTTGCGCGGAATTACTCGTGAAACAACTGCACCTTACACCCCGGAGCAAAACGGGAAGGCTGAGCGGGACAACCGTACAATAGTTGAAAGCGCGCGTACGATGATACATGCAAAGAGTTTGCCCTTAAATCTTTGGGCTGAAGCAGTGAGCTGTGCAATCTACGTCTTAAACAGAACCGTGTGGTCAACAAACAATGTAACACCTTACGAGATGTGGGTGGGCAAGCCTCCGGATTTAAGACATTTGAGAATATTTGGATCAGAAGCATACGTACATATTCCAAAACAGTTTACGCAAAAACTCGATGCTCGCGCGAAGAAGGTGATCTTTGTGGGATACAAAGAAAACTCTCCTAACTATCGTCTGTACGATCCCGTGACAAAAAAGGTCAGTGAAGCGAGGAATGTTGTTTTCAATGAGCGAATTGGCAAAGTGTCGACAAAAATGACATCACGCGGAGAAGAAGACGAGAACGAGATCAGCCTTCCAGGACATGGAGAGGAACGAGAAAAAGAAAAAATAATAGAGGTCCATAGCAGCAGCGAGGAAGAAGAAGAGGAAGAACCGCGTAACGAAAACGGAGAACCGAGGGATGAAGCTGTTGAGAGAGCGGCTGAAGATGCAGAAGGAGCGGTCGAGGCCGCAGAAGGAGCGGCGAACGCCCAGAGTACTCCAAATCGTGCACTTCGAGATCGAAAAGGTATCAAAACTCCGTTCAAGTACAGGTTCAACGCGAATGTAGCTGAATATATAATTCCCAACACGTATCAGGAAGCAACAAATAGCACGGAAGCCGCGCAGTGGGCAGATGCTATAAGAGAAGAACTCAAAGCGCACGAGGAAAACCACACGTGGTCGCTTGTGTCAAAGACTCCAGGCATGAAGTTAATCGATTCCAAGTGGGTTTTTCGAGTGAGGACGGACGCAGCAAAGAAGAAACATCAATTCAAGGCTCGCTTGTGTGCAAGAGGATTCTTGCAACGCGAAGGCATCGATTACACCGAAACGTTTGCTCCAGTGATCAGATACGATTCGCTGCGAGTATTTCTGGCGATGGTTGCAACGAAAGACCTCGAATTGGTGCAGTTTGATGTGCAGACTGCCTTCCTCTATGGAAAACTGAACGAGACAATCTTCATGGAGGTTCCTGAGGGACTCAACGTGGGAGCAGACGCAGGACGTGTAGTGTGCAAACTCGAGAGATCACTGTATGGTTTGAAACAGGCTCCGAGATGTTGGAACGAGAGGTTTAAGAGTTTCTTAAAAGAGTTTAACTTTAAAGAGTGCGAGGCCGACATGTGCGTCTTTGTAGGAGAATTAGAGACTGAAATAGTTTATTTAGCGCTATTTGTAGATGACGGGCTGGTCGCAGCTAAAACCAAAGAGACGTTAGAGCTTATTGTTAATCGACTAAGCGATACTTTTAAGATAACAGTCGGCGATTCGGGAATGTTTGTCGGTGTACAAATATCACGGGACAGAAAAAAGAAATCTTTGATTATTCATCAGAGTGCCTATACTCGGAAAATAATCGAAAAGTTTCGGATGACCGACGCGAAGGCCTTAAGCATTCCGGCGGATCCACATGTAGTATTATTCCGTGCGAGGTAAGCGAAGAAAAATCAAAAGATGTGCCTTACCGGGAGGCGGTAGGATCACTCGTGTTTCTGGCAACGGTATCGCGACCGGACATTGCCTACGCGGTAAATTCGGTTAGCAAATACTTAAACAATCATAATCACGAGCATTGGCGTGCGGTAAAAAGAATTTACTCATATCTATGCGGTACAATCGATCACGGTATCGAGTACAGAGGCGGCGGTAGCGAACCAGGATTGATCGGCTTTTCGGATGCCGATTACGCGGGTGATATCGAGACCAGAAGGTCAACAACGGGCTATGTTTTCTGTCTGGCGAATGGAGCGGTTACATGGTCTTCGCAAAGACAAAAGTTAGTGACTCTAAGTACAACAGAGGCAGAATATGTATCTGCATCAACGGCAACACGCGAGCTCGTTTGGCTACAAAAACTTCTGAATGATATTGGATGCCCATGCGCAAAAGAAACGACCCTGTTCGTCGACAATCAAAGTGCTATACAACTAGTCAAAAATCCTGTATATCACAAAAGAACCAAGCACATTGACATCCATTATCACTTTGTTCGAGAAAAGGTGGACGACAAAATCGTAGCCGTGCAATATGTTCCATCCGAAGAACAGCGCGCGGATATATTCACCAAGGCTGTGCCTCGGGATCATTTTAGAAAAATGTGCGACAAACTAAACGTAGGATCAACACAAGCGAAACGCTCAAACGGCGGTAGTGTTGGAGATATTAGTAGTTAATCGCATTTTGCTTGTCAAGACTGTACGTCGAAATAAACTACCGATAAGACTGTACAGGCGCGCTCATCAGATTAACCGAGTCTAGCCGAGGTTTGTTCGGGTTCGTTCGGGCGTAGAGAGACGACGATCGCCGGTCGATCAGTCGAAGCGTACCACGCGTATAGAGCACCACGTGTAACGTTCTTTGAATAAAATACGCCATAGTGATAAACGATATTACTGTGTTGAACCTGACTCTCTCCAAGCTCCTTCTCCACCGAAACTATTCTGCTTTAACATACTATACTGTTTAATACTTGAATAGAGTTTGTCTTGGATACAAGCTTTCGCTATGGTCGCTACTAACGGAATGCCGGGAATCGCCGCGCAGGCCGCGAGCGGAAATCGGCGGGGCCGCGCACGCAGAGAATTGACGATCGGCGTATGCAGGCGAACGCCCCCTGGCGTTACGCGCGCTATACAATAAGCGCCACAACATAAGTATTTCACTATAATTAGAAATTACTTGCCGCTGCCAAGTGACCCGACCATCGCTGCTCTAAAGGTTGAACTATATTTTTCCCTTAATTGGGCTATCTTGGCATGGTAAAAAAACTCATGCAATATGACACATTGGTCAAAAAAATGCCTTAGAATCGTAATTTCGGAGATTGTTCATATAACGATTAAATGCAATCTGTGATTAAAGCAATGTACATAGGGCACAGTCCTTTTAACTGCTTTTGAATATGTGTCGAAACTCCTCCTACTTTACCACTCATCACACTTTCCCCGTCATAACACTACAATTAGAAGATAGTCTGTATTTAAATTGTTTATTTTTAAAACTTTCAAAGTTTCTTGTGTCTCCGCATCTAATTGCGTTCTCATAGAGGAAGCTTTGTTTTTGTAAAAAAAATTTTTTTTTAGTTGCCGCTGCCAATGTGTTCAGAATGTTCTAAAACGTCGAAAAATCGTATTTTCCAAAAATGTCCGTATGTGTGTATGTGTGTGTGTATGTATGTGCAAAATTTACCGAAATTTCTATAACTCGACAACCCTTATTGTTTTTTCAAATTATTATTACAAATAAATAATCAATATTACATAAATATTATATTATTGCCGAATAAATGTTTTTTAAAATTATTATTTTAAATAAATAATTTATGTAAAATAAATATCAAATAATGTTTAATAAATGTTAAATTAATGTTGAATAAATGTTAAATAAATGTTTTTTAAAATCATTATTGAAAATATAATTAATGAATATAACACAAATATTAAATTAATGTTGAATAAATGTTAAATAAATGTTTTATTAAATTATTATTGTAAGTGAATAATTTATGCCATAATACGGATTTTACGATTCTAGTAATAAATGACTCCTGTCGATCCTTAAGGACAATGAATTATATGAATTCAATACTTCAGGCGTTTGCCGCCTCAGTGTTGAATCTCATCTATATCAGTACTTAAGTACTAGACCAAGTAATGAATTACTATAGAAAAACTACTTACTCATTCTATCAGTACTTCACGTCTAAGCTCAACTACTAGAATCTCTAATACTTCAGTACTTTTTTACTATATAAGCAAATACTGAAGTACTTGTATCAGTACTTCGGATCCCGGAAGAACTACTAATACTACTACACATTACTCATTTGCCAGTAGATCAACTACTGAAATACAAGAATAAAATACTAATCGCCAGTAAAATATTACTAGACTCAGTAATTTATTACTGAGTACTTTAGTAATACTTTTCTATAAGGGAAGAACTGATCAACCAATTCTATATATGAAATAGGGGTAGACTTTTTAAAAATTAATGTTTTTAGACAATTTAGTACTAATTATTGACAACTTTTTTAATGCTATTATATTCTTCAGTTTTTTCTACCCCTATTTCATATATAATTCTTTAAGATTTGGTTAATTAGATCCAGTTTTATAGGGCTTCTATACTGAAAAAACAGTAAGGTTGGCACAACCCATAAAATAGTAACATTTGGGGCAGCTATATCCTGTGGTTGTCACATCCATATAGTATGTTTACTGTTACAGAGAAGTAGTGGAGGCAACCATATGCGTTTGATACAGTAAACATATATGTGGGTGTGACAACCACAGGATGTGGCTGCCCCAAATTGTTACTATTTTATGGGTTGTGCCAACCATATTGTTCTTTCCGTGATATGTATGTACGGATTCCCCGAAATTTTAAACATCTGCAGTAACTCAAAAACTGATCAACCAAATTTTAAAGAATTATATATAAAATAGGGGTAAAAAAGACTGAAGAATATAATAGAATTAGAAAAAAATTGCCAATATAATAAGAAAGCGTACAAATTAGAAACTTGTACATTTTGCTTCCTATGTACGGATTCCCCGAAATTTTAAACGACTATAACTCAAGAACTAATCAACCAAATCTTAACGAATTATACATGAAATAGAGGTAGAAAAGACTGAAGAATATAATAAAATTAGAAAAATTGCCAATATTTTAAAATTTTAACCTTTAAGGGCTACATCTCAAGCCTCAATAATTAAGACTTTTCAAAAATTGATATTTTTGTAAAATAAAAAAAGTGTGCAAGTAGAAACTTGCACATTGTTTTGCAGTAGTAGTTGATCAGAAGAGATTACTTTACTTTGCCTTCTTTTACATATCTAATAGCAATTGATATATTTTCTCTGTTGTTTTTATCGCGCGTTTCATCTTCTAATAAAGTAAACTGATTTACGTCGGCGCTGTTTACCTCCTGGACAATATTTTCTCGCACAATTTCTGTAATTACAGCTATAATTTCATTTTGTATTTCTGGAGATGTGTAGGTAGCATTTTTTGGGATTTGTAATTGACATTCTGAAAGATATTTGTCTTTTTTCAAAGTATATTCAAACAAATTTTTAAAAAGGCCTCGTACTTCATGTTCTTCAATATTAAAATGGCCCCGTAAGGCAAGTTCATTTACCACTAAAAATTGAATAACTTCTGCAATATATTTAATATAATAATGATTTTTCAAGGACATTTGAGCTAATAAGCGTGGAAATAGATTGAGAAATGTCAATTCTGTGCATCTTCTCTTGCCATAGTGCCATTGCTTGCAAATGGTGTATACTCTTCTCATGGCTCGGACAACCTCTTTTGTCTAACGCATGTTTCCATAAACGAAATCCTGATTTAGTAAATATATTCTCCTTGTTACCAGGTGTCTCAAATTGCATACAAGCATAGCAAAACGCTGCATCTCTCTCAAGTGAATATTACCATTGAAATTTGCAGAACCATTCAGCTCGAAATGAACAAGAATTTCGTTTGGAGTAATTACGTAGACGCACTTGCTTTATTGACTCTCCCCTTCGAGGTAAATCTCCTGGGGGAATCAAAAAGTTTTGTACGTTTTCCTTATTAGTATTTTCTATCTTCACTAACTCATTTAACGATGATGTACTCGTAGATGGCTCTGGACTTTGTTCTGGACTTATACTTTGAGGACCAGTTTCTTTTTTATAAAAAAACGGGAATATCCATAACTAAAAATGAAAAACATTTTACAAAGAAAAATTTTATTAATAAAAATGGAAACTTTTTTAAATTTTTGCCCAATCTTAGTTAAAATCATGATGAGAATTTTTTTACTTCCGTATTTACAAAAATACTTTTAAACGTAAGTAGTTTTTAAAATCGGCCCAACTATCCATGTTTATTAATAGGATGTTATCTAGAATTTAGAATTTATTGCGAAAAATATTACCCCAGCCAGGGTTCAAACCTGGAACCTCCCGCTTTCCGTGCAGGCGTCGTCCCAATTCGACCATTGAGGCATGTGATAATATTTATCGCAATAACAAACTAATATACACATTATCTACGCGCCGACTTGGTTTGTCAGACTTTCAACGCAGCTCCTACTGGAATATTATCCCCTCCCGCCCCTTTTAGTCCATGCAACATTAACTGCGTGCCGACTTGGTTTGTCAGATTCAACACAGCTCCTGTTGGAATATTAATCCCCTCCATTATTATTTTAGTGTGTTTCTATTTATTAGTTCTTAATTTGTTTTATTTCACACCCGACCTGAAGAATGGTGTTAACAGGGAAGGAGGGGATTAATATTCCAACAGGAGCTGTATTGAATCTGACAAACCAAGTCGGCACGCAGTTAATGTTGGATGGACTAACAGGGGTGGGAGGGGATAATATTCCAGTAGGAGCTGCGTTGAAAGTCTGACAAACCAAGTCGGCGCGCAGATAATGTGTATATTAGTTTGTTATTGCGATAAATATTACCACATGCCTCAGTGGTGAATTGGGACGACGCCTGCACGAAAAGCGGGAGATTCCAGGTTCAAATCCTGGCTGGAGTAATATTTTTCGCAATAAATTCTAAATTTTAGATAACATCCTATTAATAAACATAGCCAGTTGGAATTAAGCTATCTAAGCCAAATTATCAGAACACAATAAATTATATCTAAAATTAATTTGCTAATTTTTTGCTATTTTTTGCTTCTAAAAGTAATTTTTTTGCTTCAACTATTAAAAAGTTACGAAGGGCTAGATAGCTTAAGATTAAGGGGGGAACCTCATATAAACAGCACTTTTTTTAAAGATTTTATTACAATTTATTACAAAAAAGTGGGAGTATTTATTGAATTCAAATAAAATACATTGTAATATTTAAGTTTAAATCTACAAGAAAAAATTTTTTTTTTGTAAAAAAAAACAAAATGGCAACGCTACAGCTGCTTGAAGTTGGCTCCTCGAGTTTTGCGCCGGACAACGCTCAGGTCCTTGTAATTGTCTGAAATCAACAAATTAAATTTTTTTTATTGAAATAAATTATTTTGTATTTCATGACAATCTGACAAACCAAGTCGGCACGCAGTTAATGCTGGATGGACTAACAGGGGCGGGAGGGGATAATATTCCAGTAGGAGCTGCGTTGAAAGTCTGACAAACCAAGTCGGAACGCAGATAATGTGTATATTAGTTTGTTATTGCGATAAATATTACCACATGCCTCAGTGGTCAAATTGGGACGACGCCTGCACGGAAAGCGGGAGATTCAAGGTTCAAATCCTGGCTGGGGTAATATTTTTCGCAATAAATTCTAAATTCTAGATAACATCCTATTAATAAACATGGCCAGTTGGAGGTATATTAAGCTATCTAAGCCAAATTATCAGAACACAATAAATTATATCTAAAATTAATTTGCTAATTTTTGCTATTTTTTGCTTCTAAAAGTAATTTTTTTGCTTCAACTATTAAAAAGTTACGAAGGGCTAGATAGCTTAAGATGCTATCTAGCCATTGTAAAAAATAGCATATACATAAGTTAAAGCAAAAATTTAATAATACCAATTTGCTACTTTTTTGCTATTTTTTGCTTTCAAAAGAAATTTTTTTGCTCCAACTTTTAAAAAGATAGCAAGAACAAAATTCGGCGCTCAAGAGTAAAGCACATTAAAGAACAATAAATTATATATAAAATTAATTTGCTAATTTTTTGCTATTTCTTGCTTTCAAAAGTAATTGTTTTGCTCCAACTATTAAAAAGTTGCAAAGGGCTAGGTAGCTTAGATTAAGCTATCTAGCCATTGTAAAAAATAGCATATACATAAGTCAAAGCAAAAGATTAATAATACAAAAATTTGTTGCTACTTTTTTGCTATTTTTTGCTTTAAAAAGGAATTTTTTTGCTCCAAATTAAAAAGATACCAAGAACAAAATGCGGCGCTCAAGAGTAAAGCGCATTAAAAGAAATTAGTTTCTCGCATTATTATAGCATCAGAATGTTCCTAAAATTATTTGCTCTCAAAATATGCAGCTCCCGAACTTCTTGCTTGCGAACTATAACTTTAAAATATTTATATTTTACTCATTACATAAGTTTGTTTATTCAAAATATTTACTTTAATTTCTTTATCTCTATTAGTTACAGAAATTAAACGTCTATTAAGCTGACACAGCCACTTTAGCATAATCGAACAAAACATAGAAAAATTTAGTGCTTTTTTGTTGCTTATTTGTTGCTCTATTCGGAATTTTGTTGCTGCAGCCATTTCGGAAAAAACAGTGGCTGTGCTAGCTTAAGTTTAAGGGTAACACAGCCACATAAAAAAAACATAAATTAAAAAACAAGGTCACATTTATTTAGTGCTATTTTGTTGCTAATTTGTTGCTCCATTCCCACATCCGTTGCACCACCTCAACCATGAGAAAACTACCCCTAATTAATCCCATCTAGCACAACACTGTAAAAATTTCAATTTCAAGAAATATCTTGAGGGATTATATTATTTTGATTTTGTTGCATCGTATTTTAATTGATTCGGATTTTGTTGCTCCACCTCTATTATCAGAAAACTACCACCCGATACTCCTATCTAGCACAACACCTTACAGCTCGAATTTTTTAAACATTCTCGACGGATTATATTATTCTGATTTTGTTGCTTCACATTTTCATCGATCCCGATTTTGTTGCTCCACCCTTATCATCAGAAAACTATCCCCTGATACTCCTATCTAGCACAACACCTTACAGCTCGAATTTTTAGGACATTCTCGACGGATTGTATTATTCTGATTTTGTTGCTTTACATTTTCATTGATCCCGATTTTGTTGCTCTACCCTTATCATCAGAAAATTACCCCCCGATACTCCTATCTTGCACAACACTTTACAGCTCGAATTTTTAGGACATTCTTGACGGATTGTATTATTCTGATTTTGTTGCCTCACATTTTGGTTAATCCCGATTTTATTGCTCTACCCCTATTATCAGAAAACAACCCCCAGGTACTCCTATCTGGCACAACACCTTATAGCTCGAATTTTTAGAACATTCTCGATGGATTATGTTATTTTGGTTTTGTTGCTTCACATTTTCATTGATTTGGATTTTGTTGCTCCACTCCTATCATCAGAAAACTACCACTAATCTCATCTAGCACAACACCGTAAAAATTCCAATTTCAAGAAATATCTCGACGGATTATATTATTCTGATTTTGTTGCTTCGCGTTTTTATCAATCCCGATTTTGTTTCTCCGCTCCTAACTATCGAATACCACCCAAAGGTACTCAATTTCAGCACAACACTTCAGACTTGCAAATTGTACGAAAATCTCGATAGATAAAAATGTGAAGCAACAATATCAGAATAATATAATCCGTCGAGAAAGTCCTAAAAATTCGAGCTGTAAGGTGTTGTGCTAGATAGGAGTATCGGGTGGTAGTTTTCTGATAATAGAGGTGGAGCAACAAAATCCGAATCAATGAACATACGATGCAACAAAATCAAAATAATATAATCCCTCAAGATATTTCTTAAAATTGGAATTTTTACAGTGTTGTGCTAGATGGGATTAATTAGGGGTAGTTTTCTCATGGTTGAGGTGGTGCAACGGATGTGGGAATGGAGCAACAAATTAGCAACAAAATAGCACTAAATAAATGTGACCTTGTTTTTTAATTTATGTGTTTTTTATGTGGCTGTGTTACCCTTAAACTTAAGCTAGCACAGCCACTGTTTTTTCCGAAATGGCTGCAGCAACAAAATTCCGAATAGAATAACAAATTAGCAACAAAAAAGCACTAAATTTCTCTATTTTTTGTTCGATTATGCTAAAGTGGCTGTGTCAGCTTAATAGACGTTTAATTCCTGTAACTAATAGAGATAAAAAAAAATAAAGTAAATATTTTGAATAAACAAACTTATGTAATGAGTAAAATATAAATATTTTAAAGTTATAGTTCGCAAGCAAAAAGTTCGGGAGCTGCATATTTTGAGAGCAAATAATTTAAGGAACATTTTGATGCTATAATAATGCGAGAAACTATTTTCTTTTAATGCGCTTTACTCTTGAGCGCCGCATTTTGTTCTTGGTATCTTTTTAAAAGCTGGAGCAAAAAAATTCTTTTTGAAAGCAAAAAATAGCAAAAAAGTAGCAACAAATTTTCGTATTATTAATCTTTCGCTTTGACTTATGTATATGCTATTTTTTACAATGGCTAGATAGCTTAATCTAAGCTACCTAGCCCTTTGCAACTTTTTAATAGTTGGAGCAAAACAATTACTTTTGAAAGCAAGAAATAGCAAAAAATTAGCAAATTAATTCTATATATAATTTATTGTTCTTTAATGCGCTTTACTCTTGAGCGTCGCATTTTGTTCTTGCTATCTTCTTAAAAGTTGGAGCAAAAAAATTTCTTTTGAAAGCAAGAAATAGCAAAAAAGTAGCAAAAAATTTTGGTATTATTAAACTTTTGCTTTGACTTATGTATATGCTATTTTTCACAATGGCTAGATAGCTTAATCTTAAGCTATCTAGCCTCTCGTAACTTTTTAATAGTTGAAGCAAAAAAATTATTTTCAGAAGCAAAAATAGCAAGAAATTAGCAAATTAATTTCAGATATAATTTATTGTGTTCTGATAATTTGGCTTAGATAGCTTAATATACCTGCCAGTTGGGTCGATTTTAAAAATTACTCACGTTTTTAATTATTGGCTGGCGACGAGAAGTTCTTAATTTAAAAATACTTTTACTTCAATTTTACCATAAATTTTAGCATTTTGTAAAAATACATAAACCTTTTATTATTTTTTTAATTTATTATTTTATTAATTCTATTGTGATTTTTTTTATAATACGGTCAAAATATAATATTTTTAAAGCATTAAAGAGATAATATATTATTTTTATTTGTAACACTATTCAAAAATAATAATGGAAGAAACACATATTTGTTTTTTAGTTTCTAATCATTCCAAAAGTGTTTTTATTTATTAGTTTATTTTTACTTTATTTCTTTAAACTAAATTTATAATTTTTCAAAATTATTATTTAAAATAATATTTTTATTAAAGAGATTATCGATTATCGAAACGAGCCTTGAAGCATTCAAAAGCTGAGGATTCAAGCTTTAAAATGCTTTTTTAAACATCGATCTGCGATCATTCTTCACAAAGAGACGTAACTTTGAATTTGGTGCTTTTTAGCGCTGATTTCAAGTGGCCGGTTTTTTTTGCGGTTGAGTATATATACAGGGTGGACCAAATGAGTCTATAATGGGAAAAATCTCGAAATAGAGGTTAGATACAGCAAAATGTTTCAGACAAAAGTTGTATGGTCTAAAGGGGGACATAAGATGGTGGCAATGATTTGACTTTGGATGGTTGTTTGAAGCTCACGTGAACGTCACCTTCAATTTCTTAAACGGAACCCCCTATATTGCAGTATATCGTTTGAAAGGGCATAAAATAACAAAAATTTTGGTGCAAACCAGAGGTCGATACGTTGACCCGTTCGGGAGTTATTTAGGGTCAAAAATTGACTTTTTCCAACTTTGACTTTAAATAACTGCCGAACGGATTAACGTATCGACCTCTGGTTTGCGCCAAAATTTTTCTTATTTTATGCCCTTTCAAACGGTATACTACAATATGGGGGGTTTTACTTAAAATTTGTTAGTGTCCCAGGGGACTCCAACTCAAAAATTTGAAGTGGAACCCCCCAATATTGTAGTATATTATTTAAAAGGGCATAAAATAAGAAAAATTTTGGCGCAAACCAGAGGTCGATACGTATCCGTTCGGGAGTTATTAAAAGTCAAAGTTGGAAAAAGTCAATTTTTAACCCTAAATAACTCCCGAACGGGTCAACGTTTCGACCTCTGGTTTGCACCAAAATTTTTGTTATTTTATGCCCTTTCAAACGATATACTACAATATAGGGGGTTCCGTTTCAGAAATTGAAGGTGACATTCACGTGAGCTTCAAACGACCATCCAAAGTCAAATCATAATTGCCACCATCTTATGTCCCCCTTTAGACCATACAAATTTGTCTGAATTATTTTGCTGTATCTAACCTCTATTTCGAGATTTTTCCCATTATAGACTCATTTGGTCCACCCGGTATACATATATATATACTTTTTCATCTTCTATGTGGAGTTCAACAAAATTGCAATTTACACGGTACTTTATAACTATAAATTTCCCAATAAAAAAAATTTGAGCTTAACATTCATTACGTAAAATTTCGGCAATTTAAAACAGAAAAGGAAGTTAACAGTTAAATTATACAGTACAGTAGCAATTTACTTTACCAGATTAAATATTGTATATATGGTGACGGCAACTATATAGGTGACAACTATACAAGTTGTATTCATAGAATTATTGTACATAATTAAATAAACAATTTTGTAGTTATTACAACTAAATTGATGGTTAAGAGTACTAATAAATAATAGTGTGTTCAAACTTCATGAAAGGAATAACATGGACTATATAATTTTAATTCCATGAATACATATTTATGTACAAATTCTAAAATAACTATGTAAATCATGTATTAACTAAAGAAATATAGTTTTTGGAATTTTAACAATGTAGTTTACTGAATTATAATTTACTTAAAAAATATTATATAGTTGTATTAATCATATTATTTAATTAATTTAATAAGTTTGACAATATTTCTATATTTCAATTCACTATAGTATATTTTGATTTCTGTAACTAAAAAAAATAGTTGAGGTGCTATTTGTCTACATTTTATAGTTGTAACGACCGTTTTTCTTCTCTGAGTGTACTACACAATAATCATTAAAATGTAATATTTGTAACAAAAATGTAATTTGTATAATTTTAATTATATTCAACATTATATATTAATTATGTCATTCATACTATAGGACATAGGATATATTCTTCCTACAAGAGATTTCCGAAAAAATCGATGTGCTATGCCACTTGATCAAGCCAAAGACGCCAAAACGGCACGGTATCTCAGTCATTAAAATTATGTAAAAAATAGAATCCATCGTTTCTTCATGTAATAAAAAATATGTGTACTTTCAGAATGAAGTAGAGAATAAGATAGCATTATTTGAAAAATTTAAAAAAATGTACTTTTTAGTAAAAAAAATAATTAAACATTTCAATTGCTTATAACAATTGGAATTTGCAATTTCTTGTAACAAACTATTTTTTTCGAAAAGATTGTCTCCTTAGCTTTAAAATTCTTTTTTTCTTTTTTTAATTTTTTAAATATATTGCGCACTAGTTACAGCGCCTGGCTCTAACTGCCTGTTTTATTCTTTGATTCAATCAAGAGAGCCTTTTTCTATTTTATTTAAATATCTTTTTTATAGATTTTTTTACGACAAATATAACCAGAGATATTAATTTTTGAAGTTAAACGGAACGCAGCGCGTAAGAGAAACGAGACGAATAAGAGAAAATTTCGGCTTCGCTACTGCTAGCTCGCTTCGTGTCTACGGTAACGTAAGATACGTAAGACAAGGACGGAGCGATTGTTTGTCAGCCCTTGTCTGACTCATTCACCTTATCGATTTTCAGTAGTTTGGACACTAACCATAGCACGTACATACATACACGCATCCATGTACCGTTACCGAGCGTGACGGACGTAGTTGAGTTCCACTTTTTCAGGGAGCACATTAGGACTAGAGACCTAAATTATAATTTAGGACTCTAATTGGGACAGGAATCCCTCCTGAAGCAGGATGGCCACCTCTATGAAGCTAGCCGACAGAAATTACTAAATTTGATAATTTATAATTTTTCTAAGTATATTTCGTTTGTAAATTGTATGTGATTGATTGTGAGTCAATTTTTAACGTTTGTGACCAATTAGTCTTTTTGTAATTAACAATTTTATTTTGGTCATGATATCAGCCGATACTTTTGGAGTACTAAACAGATTTTTGGATACCTCTGATAACTGTAATTAATAGGAAATTGTTTGTGATTTACGAATATACTAGTGTTACGTTTGTGAATTAATAAATTTCTTAGTTATTTGCAAAATAAGTTCAGTTGATAATACTTAATAAACGTACTGCGCATGCGCGAAATGTACTTAAGGCCGCGTCGACGTGCTCTTTATGCGCATGAGGTATTCCACTGCAGCTTATCTCTATACCTCTTTGATTTTTATTTACATCAATGACATCAAGCACCTGCAAACAATAATTTTATATAGTTAGTTTGAACTGTGAGTTTCCGTACGACAAAATTACTTATATCTACTTTGTATACATACACAATATAAGTTTATTTTTATATTTCATAAATCTGTAATTTAATATAAATAATTTTACAAATACAATATAAGGTTACCTCTACCTTTGCAATCTATATTTCTTTTATTGCAAGAATCCAAGAATATATCGATATTATGCGTTTGGAAACCACCATATATTCTACGTCACAGTATAACCAGTATGCTCACTCCGTCAATTGTTTTGGTTCCGCGCCGATCCGATCTGCGCATCGACATTTTGTTAGGAGCGACCAATCAGAGGATTTTTGTATGCGTGGTAGTGCAACGTCGGTGTGACCCCGCCGAAGCGCCACAGTTTATACGTGGTTGCAATCATACGTTTGACGATGAGATGAAAATAAATTCGTTAATCAGTGTGAGGCGCAGAGACACTTGATATTTTGGATAATTTCGATCAGATTATTTTCCAAATTGCCTAAAAGCATAAGTTATAAAATTTGTAGCTTTCGAGAGGGGCCCTTTAATCGTTGATACGCCGTTGGCGCATCTATAATAATGGCGGCGAATCGGGAACCGATAGATCAAAGGTGCCGACAGAGAGTGAACATACTGGTTATACTATGTTCTACGTGTCTCACCCCCACTCTCCGGCAGCTAAACAATATACAGTTTTTCGCCTTTTTAAGTCAAATCGTGATCTAACAAACGTTTTAATTAGTTTATTCGGAACTAACAAACGATTCCGCATCGATTGACCCCGTTTTGAAACAAAAACTGTAAAAAATTCTATATTTACCGGCTATAAATAAACCCTAAAAATTATTTTCGTGTTTACGTAAAAACTATTAACTAACAAATGTTTTAATTAGTCTAACAATCAATAACAAACGACTAACAAACAATTCGTAAAAGAAAAATGTCATAAGTCGAAGTTGTCCGGCTAACTTCAGTGAGGTGTCCGTCTATTAGCGTTTTAAACTGGTGCGCACTCAGTGCACATTAAGGCCGTTGAACATTAATTTAATCTCTAATAGCGTTTTTTATTGGCAGAACTGGTGCGCACTCAGTGCACATTTTAATCTTTAATATTTAAAGTAAAATGCAAATATTTTGACTGATAATATACCCAATATTTATTTTACCATAGTACAATAAAGAATATTGAGGATTTCAATGATTTAACCTGTTTTTATTAAACACACACTTTACGTTGATTTGTGTACAACGGCCTTAATGTGCACTGAGTACGCACTAGTTCTGCCAATGAAAAACGCTATATCTTTCCTTTTTTCTCTCCACCATGAAATCTGTCTAGCTCTGTCTAGATTTGATTACGCTGTTACATATCAACTGAACAACGAGTGCATCGCACGACGCCCTCTCTCGCGAACAAATTGAGCGATTGTGTGCGTCTTCTCTGTCTTCTCGTCTGGCACAGTGTAGAGTTCTATAGGAAAATAGGACTTTAGCACAGTGTAAAATCCGTGCAACTTGGATAACTTTTCCGTTTCTTTTCTCTGTACTCCGCCCTGTCTTGTGCGAGCGCGAAATCGTCGACTGCTGCGAGCAATCGCAATCGATGATTTTTTCGACCGTGCAGTTTCATTCACGACGATCGATAAGTACGCGTATAGGGATCGTTTCTCCAGCTGTGACCGTTACGCTTTTAGGTTAGGACGCAGTAATTAGAGAATGCGTATCGCATTAGAAAATCGTCGAGTAAAAGTGCTTATTGTCAGGAATTCCTATGGAGCAAAGGACCTACAACGTTATTCTCGAGCGGTCTAAAACAGACGGTATCCTAGGAAATGTTTCGTGAGAAACTTCAACGGAGATATTGGCGGTTTCTCCGTGGGTGATCCTCTAGCATCATCGTCAACGCTTTTCGGACAAAAGAAAATGTCAAAAGTGGAATCCACAGGTTGGTGTTATCTTAAATTAATTAAGCTATATTTTTGAATTGCTATGAAGGATTTAACAAAAGAGATTCAACAAATGTAGATTGTATAGACAGATCAGTAATTATCTAAAGATCTGTTTGTCTTGTTGATTGTTGTATTTTATATAAGTTACAAGAGGTAAGAATAAAAAAGGGCTTAAGGGGAAGAGTACACACTAATATTATCAAGATATCAATTTTTTATTTTAAAATAAGAACAGATGATTTTCTGCACATTTTTATATAAAATAATGGTAATTATGCATTTTAGGGGATCCAGCTCCGATGACCTTAACCTTGACATATGTTGTCACCCTCCTGAATGACCTTTAGAAGGTTTTAGCCGTCGCTCGTTTTTTATTAAAAAGTTATTAACAAAAAGAATTTGAAAAATACAGCAGTTGTTTTGAGTATATTGAAAGGCATAAACGACTAATATGTACGTGGAAATAGTACATGTATAAACGAAGGAAAGTCATTTAAAGCAGTGAATCGTTAGTATATTGAATAGTCTTTTTGTTAAAGCAGGGAATAGTTGGTATATTGAAAAGTATATATAAAATTTTATGTGTTAGAAAGCATAAATATAAAGTATTCTCTGCTTTAACCATAATTGTATAATTATAATTGTAAACCATCTCTTTGATTGTACAATTATAATTATACAATTATAATTAAAGCAGAGAATGCTTTATGTTTTTTAACACATAAAATTGTATATATATACTTTTCTATACTATTCTGTGCTTTAAAAAAAGACTGTTCGATAGATATATCAACGATTTACTGCTTTAAATGACTTTTTTTCGTTCATACATGCACTATTTCCACATACATATTAGTCGTTGATGCCTTTCAATACTTAAAATAACTGCTGTAAAGTAGCGAATTATTAGTATATTGAATAGTCTTTTTGTTAAAACAGAGAATAATTAGTATAGAAAAGAATTATACATACAATTTTATATGTTAGAAAGCATAAATATAAAGTATTCTCTGCTTTAACCATAATTGTATAATTATAATTGTACAATTAAAGATAGTTTATACAATTATAATTATACAATTACAGTTAAAGCAGAGAATACTTTATATTTATGCTTTCTAACGCATAAAATTGTATATATACTGTTCAATATACCAACTATTCTCTGCTTTAACAAAAAGACTATTCAATATTCTAACGATTCACTGCTTTAAATGACTTTCCTTTGTTCATACATATACTATTTCCACATACATTTAGTCGTTTATGCCTTTCAATATACTCAAAACAACTGCTGTATTTTTTAAACTCTTTCTGTTAATAACTTTTTAACAAAAAACGAGCAACGGCTAAAACCTTCTGAAGGTCATTCAGGAGGGTGACCTTGCAACATATGTCAAGGTCATCGGAGGTAGATCCCATAAAATGCATAATTACCAATATGATTGTTACAATTAGATGTTAAAGTCCAAAAAGAAGTTGAATATATAACTGGAGATGTAGGATCAAGTTCAATACATATATACATATTTAAAAATCTGAGTCAATAAACGACTAATATGTATGTGGAAATAATGCATGTATGAACGAAGAGAAGTCATTTAAAGCAATGAATCATTGATATATCTATCGAGCAGTCTTTTTTTAAAGCACAGAATAGTATAGAAAAGTATATATACAATTTTATGTGTTAGAAAACATAAAGTATTCTCTGCTTTAATTATAATTGTATAATTATAATTGTACAATTAAAAAGACAGTTTACAATTATAATTATACAATTATGGTTAAAGCAGAAAATACTTTATATTTATAAAACAAATAATAAAACAAATTAAGAACTTCTCGTCGCCAGCCAATAATTAAAAACGTATAATTTTTAAAATTGACCCAACTGACCATGTTAATTAATGAGATGTTATCTAGAATGTATTGCGAAAAATATTACCTCTGCCAGGGTTTGAACCTGGAACCTCCCGCTTTCCGTGCAGGCGTCGTCCCAATTCGACCACTGAGGTATGTGGTAATATTTATCGCAATAACAAACTAATATACACATTATCTGCGCGCCGACTTGGTTTGTCATACTTTCAACGCAGCTCCTACTGGAATATTAAGAATCCCCTCCCTCCCCTGTCGATCCAACATTAACTGCGCGCTGACTTGGTTTATCAGACTTTCAAAACAGCTCCTGTTGGATACCCTCCCTCCCTATTAACACCATTCTTCAGGTCAGGTGTGAAATATAACAAATTAAGAACTTGTCGCCAGCCAATAATTAAAAACGTATAATTTTTTAAATCGACCCAACTCTGGCCATGTAGACCATGTAAAGTTTTATTTTCTAGGATTCGAGTAATATTTATTATATAACATGTGCAAAAAGTATTCGTACACTAGAAATTTTTACAGGAAATAATTTATTTCTGTGTGATAATAATTAATAAACCAAGAATAATTTTTTCGCATTATAAAGTTTCTCTTAACCATCAAAAACAAAACTTATAAATTATAACATTTTATACTCCAAAACAATAAGAAAACGAAAAATAGTGATTTTTGAAAGCGCAAAAAGTATTCGTACACCCTAAAATAAAAATTGAATTAATATTGTATTTTGTCAGATATATCCCTTGGAGTCGATCACTGCCTGTAAGTTTGTAGCATTGAATCAATAATCTCATTGATACAAAGACTACAGGCAGTGATCGACTCCAAGGGGTATACCCGACAAAATACAATATTAATTCAATTCTTATTATTAAATAATTAGGGTATACAAATTGCGCCTTCAAAAATTACTATTTTTTGTTATTTTATTATATTTGAGTGTAAAATGTTATAATTTATAAGTTTTGTTTTTGAGATATTGTTAAGAAAGAGAAACTTTATAATATGAAAAAAATTATTTTTTGTTTATTAATTATTATTACACAGAAATAAACTATTTTCTCTAAAAATCCCTAGTGTACAAATACTTTTTACACTCACTGTATTTTATTTTTTGAAATATCCTTTTCTGTAACTTTCTATATTTTAAATGTCTATTTGAAGTATTTGTAGTCTTAATTTGAAATAGAAAAAAAACGATAAATTATTACAAGAGACTTAAGATCAAATAGTAAGATAAAAATCTTTGAAGCGATCTCCCATAAAATCATATCTTTTGGTCTTTATGTACGATTTTCTTAACAAGTTCTTAAGAACATACTGAACCGATTTTGATAATTTCTTTTTAAATCTCTGTAAATATATGAACTACGATTTTTCAAATTTATAAAATTATTATTTTATCAAAAATATATTACAAGCAATCAATATTATGAAAAATCAGATTTTTTTAAAATTATAATTACAATTTAAAAAGATCTTAGTTAAAAGAAAATATCCATCAAAATATAGCCAGTTATGATATTATTATATAAGAAAAAGAAGAAAGAAAAGATGATTTGAATATGTTGTGTTAGTGACGAGGAAACGGAACATAAAGATTAGTTTTGCCCTATAATTTTGCAACTGCGTTCTTTTTTTGAAGGATTTGTGATATTTTATAAAGATAAAAAAGTACACCAAATACATAAAATGCATTTGAAAGTGTATTTGCAATAAGAATTGAATTTGTAAAAAATTTATGCAACAAAATAGTATAGCAATGTCTACTAATTTTAAAATTATTTATATTTATTTTTAAAAATTCTTATAAACCTTAAATAAAAATTAATTGTTTAAAAATGGATGTGTAATCAGCTTGATTATATCCTATCAATTATAATTGATATAGATTGTAGTATTTTGCACGAGATATAGAAGATAAGAATCAAAAAGAAAATCAAGAAAATGTTTAAGTGGAGATAAAACCTTTGAACGCGAGAAAAGATGCAGGGTGAGGTACGCAATACTCAACAAGTATAAACAATTTTTTAAAAATAAGTTTCTCTATATATATTTCTCTATAGGAAAAAGTGTAATGTCGAACATGTTCGGACATGCAAAAATGTTTGTTTATTAAAAAATAGAGGCTGATAAAGAAAGTCACAAACCTTTCAAACATGGCAAACAATAAACAATTTTTTTCTATATTTTTTACTTTTTTAAATATTTTTTTGAGAAAAAAATTAAATTTTTTTTAATGATATATTTATATTATAGATTTATTTTATGAAGATTTTAATTATAAAAAGAAACATCCTGATATCTATTATCGTTCTTGAGAAATTGTGATAAAACTGCAGAAAAATATATGTAATTTCAAGAAATAATTGTTTAAGGTTCCATAATAGTAGCTTTTAACATAACAAAATATTTATCCGGCTCAAAATTCTCTTGGAATAGAAAAGCCGTCAAATGTGGTACCAAAAAGTGCTTCACAATAAAGCTGGAATCACACGATGCACGTTTTGCATGCCTGCATCCTTGCACGCTGACTGACGTTGACCAATGCATTGAACGTTGTTCGGTTTGTTATCATACAAAGCTTGCAATCATACAAAGTTTGCAATGATAGAAAGTTAACATTTTAAACAGCAAACCGAGCAACGTTCAATGCATTGGTCAGCGTGCAAGGATGCAGGCATGAAAATCGTGCATTGTATGATTCCAGCTTTAACGGATTCGCGATGCTCACTCATTGTCAGTGGTACGCCAACTGTCGGTCGTTGTGAGAACTAGTAATAAGAGGGTCGTATGGTCGTATCAGACAGTGGCATATTGTTTATACTCTTATTTATACGTTGAAGGCAATTGTAATTTCTTCATTTAATTATGTCAGACGGTAAGTGAAAGTCGCTGTAATCTGTATATAGCCTAAAATGTGATAATATTGAGCAAGACTATTATAACAGAGCTGACGGCATGTTAAATATCTCCAAATTTTTTTTAATATTGAGCAAGCTTTCGGTGGCAGAAGAAAATATAGTGCCGGTTTTTCTCCAGGCAAACAACAAACAAAAACAAGTAGAGTTCATTGCAGCGTACTATAGGATGCATGTCAGGACCGAAAAAAAAACCCGGATCTTTCTTTTTTTCATATCCTAAAACAGGAACAGCAAAAGCGAAGATCACGAATTACTTTGACAATATTGAAATTGTGGACTGTAGGAATGAATGGTTGAGATGCTTTAAGATTGGGAAAAAATGTTGGCACCATGAAAGTTTGCTCATTGCACTTTGCGAAAGAGGATTTTTGTTCCCAAGATAAATCTTCGAAACAAAAATCCTCTTACATATATAAAAAAACATACGCATTAATAAATTTGCGATATTTTCATTTCCATTAATTCATGGTGTTGGAACATTCTTTTCCAATCTTAAGCCCGATAAGCATCTCAACCATTCATTCCTACAGTCCACAATTTCGATATTGTCGAAGTAATTCGTGATCTACCTGTATGAAGTTAGCCCCCCATTTTTTTATTTCAAATATTTTTTAGTTGTTCCGGGTTGTTCTATGTTTGTTCTACATTGTTCCAGAGTTACGAGTCCAAAAAACGAAAAACACAATGGAAAAACCAAAAAAACTATTTTTTGTAGTAGCCCCCCATTTCTTGAAAAATCCAAATTTTTTAGTTGTTCTGGATTGTTCTAGTTGTTCTAAACATTGTTCCAAAATATTAGTTTGATTGGTCAAAAACTTTGATATTAAAAAAAAATTTTGTAAAGAAGCGTTTTTGGCCATTTTTTTCCTAAACAAATTAACATACAAAATTGTCGATTTAGAACACATTTATACCCGCGTAGAACAACTCAAAACTAAATTTTTAAGACCAGAAAAACAATATAAGGTCCACTTTACTCTTCATCGGAAAATTTTATTGTTCGATTTTCTCGGGTAAACATTTGTTCCAGGCTTCTCGCATTAAAACTATCGTGTTCTCCACTAGAACAACCGGGAACAAACTTTATAAGATCAGAACAACTGTATAAGGCACTTTATTCTTCATTGAAAAATTTTATTTTCAATTTTTTCGGATAAAAATCTTGTTCCAGGCTTCCCGCTTTAAAACTATCGTGTTCTTAACTAAAAAAAAAGGTAAAAAAACACAAACTGAAAAAATTACAAAGATCAGCGAAAAAGTAAAAAAGACAAAAAGGACCAAATAATTCTCAACCTTCAACAGTAATGGGGGGCTACTACAAAACAGTTTTTTTGCTTTTTCTATTGTTTTTTGTTTTTTTGACTCGTAACTCTGGAACAATGTAGAACAAACGTAGAACAACCCGGAACAACTAAAAAAACATTAGAAATAAAAAAATGGGGGGCTAACTTCATACAGGCTCGTGATCTTCACTTTTGCTGCTTCTGTTTTAGGAAATAAAAAAGAAGAAAGATCTGGGTTTTTCCCGGTCTTTACATGCATCCTAGTACGCTGCAATGAACTCTGTTTTTGTTTGTTGTTTGTCTGGAGAAAAACCGGCACTATTTTCTTCTGTCACCGAAAGCTTGCTCAGTATTATCACATTTTAGGCTACATACAGATTACAGCTACTTTCACTTACCGTCTGACATAATTAAATATATCAAGAAATTACTAGTTGCCTGCAACGTATAAACAATGCAGACAAGGCGAACGTCATATGCAGTCATATGTGAAGTTAGCATGACCCTCTTTTCAGCCCACGTGACCGAGCTGTTTGCAGCGCCGCCATCGGTCGTGAGCATCGCGAGATTTTCTTATTATCTATTGGAGAGATATATAAATGGAGGTAATTATGCATTTTAAGGGATCCACCTCCGATGACCTTGACCTTGACATATATTGTCAAGGTCACCCTTTTGAGTGACCTTTAGAAGGTTTTAGCCGTCGCTCGTTTTTTATTATAAAGTTATTAACAAAAAAAGTTTGAAAAATATAGCAGTAAATTTGAGTATTGAAAGGCATAAACGACTAATATGTATGTGAAAATAACACATGTATGAACGACGGAAAGTCATTTAAAGCAGCGAATTGTTAGTATATTAAAGTCTTTTTGTTAAAGCAGAGAATAGTTGGTATAGAAAATTATATACATATACAATTTTATGTGTTAGAAATTAAAGTATTCTCTGCTTTTACAATTATAATTATAATTCTATGATTATAATTGTAAACTATCTTAATTGTATAATTATAATCATACAATTATGATTAAAGCAGATAATACTTTATATTTATGCTTTGTAACATTTAAAATTGCATATATACTTTTCTATACCAACTATTCTCTGCTTTAAAAAAAAGACTATTCAATATACTAACAATTCGCTGCTTTAATAGACTTTCCTTTGTTCATACATGTACTATTTTCACATAAATATTAGTCGTTTATGCTTCTCAATACTCAATTGAAAGGCATAAACGACTAAAATGTATATAAAAATAGTACATGTATGAACAAAGGAAAGTTATTTAAAGCAGCGAATTGTTAGTATATTGAATAGTCTTTTTGTTAAAGCAAAGAATAGTTGGTATAGAAAAGTATATATACAATTTTATGTGTTAGAAAGCATAAATATAAAATGTTCTCTGCTTTAATCAAAAGCATAATCTGTTTTCTGCTTTAATAATTTTAATTGAAATAACAGTATATAAATACATTATTACCTTTTATTATTCTCTTTTTAATACATTAATTTTTGGTTCAAAATTTAAATCTAACATTTCTTTGAAATAAGCACTGTAACTATATGCACGACTACGTCGATTTCGTCCAAATTCCTGCAAATTTATGAAAAACATTAAATAAATATACATATTTAATATAGTTATCAAAAATTACTTCGTTTATACATGTGTTATTTTTACATACATATTAGTCGTTAATGCCTTTCAATACTCAATTTTACTGCTATATTTTTTAAACTTTTTTTGTTAATAACTTTTTAATAAAAAACGAGCAACGGCTAAAACCTTCTGAAAGTCACTCAGGAGGGTGACCTTGATAATATATGTCAAGGTAAAGGTTATCGGAGGTGCATCCCCTAAAATGCATAATTACCGAAATGGATCTTATTCCAGATAAAATATAGCTGTTTTTCGCATAACTTCTTTTATTTAATATCTTGCATATATGTATAAGCAATAGCTATTTTACCAGAATTGAATTTAAATTGTTTAACCCTAGAAGCGCACCGTGGGGTGTAATAGACCCCCCTTTCCGAGCCCCTATAGGAAAAGTGCGGTTCTAGGGTTAATACGTCCAAATGTTCATAATATTTATTATTAAACGCTATTATTTTTGTTACATTTAAATATACAATCGTCTGCACAAATTATTGAACGGCTAAATGCGAGGCTAAATGGGTAGATTTACTTGTTTTGCGCCACCCCATTTTTCTGTGACTCTTAATTAGTTTGAAGACACAATATTGACAGAAATGATAAGAGAAGTACCTAATTGTAGTGGTAACAGTGGCGAATGTCTAAGAAGTTTTTCTGTGATTCTCAGCTGGGGTTTCTTAGCATTTTCAAGGCTAAGTTTTCAATCTCAGCTCAGTGTTTTGCACTAGGCTTATGAGATTGCTCATTTTTTTTTCTTCTAGATCCTTAGACTTACAATTAAGAAACATAAAGCTCCAGGGATCTGTATGTTTATTAAAAAAAAAAAAAAATTTTTCAAGGGCGATGCGGGTCACAAAAATTGTGTAGTACCCGGCACTTACAATTAGGATGTAACTTTCACGAATGGCAAAATGTTAACAACAATAAAGTTTTTAACATAAAATACAGTTAATATATAAATAAGGAAGTTAATAAATGTTTTCCTTCAGAGTGCGAAGAAAAATACGAAGAGTTTAACTCTGCAATTTTTTGTTTTTCAGGTGCTAAAATTGCAATTTTCAATATTTTATAGTCCAATAAAAGGCAAAATATTCCTAAATACCTTATTAAAATTTTTTAAACATTAACCCAACATAAAATCCGAAAGATGATTGGTTTTTTTAAAGATTTTGTCTCGCCTTGACGCTTTGATTTTGCTTGTAAGCACTCCACGAAAACGCCTATTATCTATTGTCGACGCTTTCAATCTTTACTTCATTTTTTTTACGGGAATGATTTTAGCAACCCACTGTTGGCTAGAGATTTGGCTGATTTAATATAAATAATCAAGATTATTACATAAGGTAAATAAGAGCAAAATGTCGTTGTTAAAGCAGGGGGATATGAAATAATAAAAGTAACTTTAATACAATAAAGGCTGCGTTCCGATATTCACTGCCAGTACTGAAAATCTATAGTATACGTGACGTAAACTATAGATTTTCAGCCAAAATTGATACAAAGTACAATACAAACGTTTCGGTCTTACTTTTAAACCTTCTTTAGTGTAACAATTAAGATAAAAAAAACGATCTTATAAACGGGTCGCCAATAGCGCATATAGAAGGAAGTGTAGATTTGTTTTTTTTTTTTTCAAAACCAGTGATCAAGAACAAATCGAATGACCGTCAGGAATTTATCTAATGAAATAACTAGTTATTAGATGAAAAAGTCCAGGCAGGTGAGACCTGGTGATCGTGGTGGCCAAACTTTTTCTTATGGAGTCACTTAGGTATGTTGGTGTACGCCATACCGATGAATGACGAGGAACAACTGAGGAACAGGATTTTGGGCCGCAGCGGACACGATTCGTGCTACTCTAGGGATCTTTGAGAGAATCTGACAATCAATGGTTTGCCGTTCGGAGCTTTGTTTACAGGTCAATGATCGTCACTTTGAGCAATTCCTGTAATTGCGGGTGGGTAGACAACCGCTATTCAGCAAGACGATGTGTTGTGTGCTGCGCAGCCCTCTCGATTTTCGCGTCGCTTACCGGGATAACGACGCGACGTCGACTCTATGTTGTTTAACAAAAAATATTTGTTGTGCTCCCTTTTACTAGCCCTTAAAATTTTGCCACTGACTTTTGAATCTCCTTGTAGATGGGATTTCTAATAGCCTTCGCAATAACATTAAAAAATTTAATTTCACTTCATATGTAGGTTATAAACTAAACTATCTGATTAAGCCACATAAAGACAAATTGCTTCATGATACTTACAGCAATATCGTGTATAAAAATTGTCAAGGTCACCCTCCTGAGTGACCTTCAGAAAGTTTTAGCCCGCGCTCGTTTTTTATTAAATAGTTATAAACAAAGAAAGTATGAAAAATATAGTAGTTATTTTGAGTATTGAAAGGCATAAGCGACTAATATGTATGTGGAATTAGTACATGTATGAACGAAAGTCATTTAAAGCAGTGAATCGTTGATATATTAAACAGTCTTTTTGTTAAAGCAGAGAATAGTTGGTATAGAAAAGTATATATACAATTTTATATGTTCAAGAGCATAATTGTACATTTATAATCATACAATTATGGTTAAAGCAGAGAGAGAAAGAGAATACTTTATATTTATACTTTCTAACACATAAAATTGTATAGGTATGTACTTTTCAATATACCAACTATTCTCTGCTTTAAATAACTTTCCTTTATTTATACATGTACTATTTCAAACATACATATTAGTCGCTTATGCCTTTCAATACTTAAAATAACTGCTATATTTTTAAAACTTTTTTTGTTTATAACTTTTTATTAAAAAACGAGGGTGGGCTAAAACTTTCTGAAGGTCACTCAGAAGGATGACCTTGACAACATATGTCAAGGTTAAGGTCATTGGAGGTGGTCTTAATTTAAATAATTACCAAAAATTTTTACGTTGGCTAGACGGGACAACTTGGAACTCGATTTAAGGAGCATCTCAACCAACTCAGCAAAAATATTAGAGGCTACCCTGTTGTTTCTAAATAGAACTAAATGGGTATGAATTTGATTGTGATAATATTGAAATTGTAGATATTGAGAGATCCAACATTAAAGGAATATTTCGTAAATGTTTTATATTCAAAGACAAAGTAATGGCATTAATTTACAAGAAGAAACATTGGATCTCTGTATCGATTATTCACTATTATTGACACAGATAGCAAAATCTGACAGGAGCACGTTTTGCAATTTATGTGCATATTATATGCTGCATATTATATCGACAGAATGCTGTAAATATTTTAGCAGGTTATGCTGTTTCAGTTAACGCCGTCAAAAACGCAGCAAAAATCAAGTCCAACGTGCGTCACGATGTAATGGCAGAAATGCGGCAAAAATTGAGCAGATATACCAGCATAAATAGAGCAAATTTCAAACATTGTATGCTGGCACAATGTGTCCAGCAGAATACACACTGAGATTGCACATAATTTGCTATCACAGTGTAACAACAGATTTTCAGCAGAAATCTAACTTGTCTGCAAGTACGCTATGATGGCAGAAACGCAGCAGAAATTCAGCATGCTCTGTCGTCATATGAATTAAATTGGATAAAGATTTTCGAAATAATGCCGATAAATGGCATCCGATAGGATCTGTTTCTCGTATTTAAAATTTGACGAACAGTAGTCAACAGTAGTATAAGAATGGTATCAAGAGACACGACAGCGTCTCACACCAAGCAGCGCCTAAGTTTAGAAATCACTGTACGACACAACCACACAACTATTTTATTAGCTGTTTCGTAAAGTCCACTCTTATAATAAATACAGTGTGGCGCACTTGAAAAATAACATTTTGAAAATAATAATTTTGAGTAGGTATGTACTTATGTATAAAAATTTCTGATAAATTAACACACTTTCTCATATTATATAATGGCGACAAATATTTCATTCTTATTTTGTCTGAGTTTTTCTGAAAAACGTTCCAATTCATATAAAAACTCTGAGAGTCTGAAAATTTTTATAAAAATTTTGATTAAAATATATATATAAAAATAATTATAAAATATTTTTCCACCAGAATCCTGATTTATTTCTGCCGTGTTTCTGCTGCCACATCGTGACAACAGATCATGCTATTTCTGCTATACATTTGCTGTCGATAACTAATATTGCAGGCTGTATTCGTTATTTGCTGCATTTCTAGCGTCATATCGTGACGGCATATCGTGCTTTGTTTCTGCTGCATTTCTGCCATAACATTGTGCTGGCAGAAACAAAGCTTAATGAGGACGCAGCGGAGTGGAATCTGCTAAAAATTCGTGATCAAATCTGCTGGCAGCATTTTGCTATCTGGGGAGAGACTTCCACATAACTAACATTTTCTTTCTGTTTTTATTTGTTTTTTTTTATTTATTTGACTAGTTTTTTTTCTTTATACATATAATGCCTCATTATATTAGATGATACCTTTCTCACCTTGCGATCGAGGTGAATCGAGGCCTTTAGTTGGTGCGCTGATTATATACAGAAAGCAATGTTTGTATTACATATATTTAAATATCGGTGACTATTGCGAAATTGGCTGTTAAGTAAGTTGTTGCACATATTTTTATACAACATGAGTAATATTTTAGTTAATTTGTGATTTCTTTTATTTGATTTAAAAGGTAACAGTCAATTTTGCGATTTTCCAGTAGCTAATTCTGTTAACCACAGTTGTGTCTTGACCACTGGTTTTGAAAAAACACATGTTTACATTTACTTTTATGCGTTATTGGCGACCGGTTTATAAGATCTTTTTTTTTTATCTTCGTTGTTACACTGAAGAGGGTCTAAATAAAAGGCCAAAGCATTTTTATTGTATTATGTATCAATTTTATTATACATATTAAAGTTACTATTATTTTTTCATATCCCTTGTTTTAACAACGGCATTTTGCTCTTATTTGCCTTATGATATGCCCTTGATTGTATATCTTGAAAGCGTTTTTTTTTTTGTTATTATATAAATAACATTATACAGGGTGTTCGAAATGTTCCAGGACTTTAAAATACCTCTAAAAATATAAGTTTAAAAAAAATGTTTTAAACAAAAGTTTAAAAAGATCTATTTACTGACTGATATTTTAAGAAATTCTTAACAAAAGAGAGCTTTATTATAGTGTTTTGAAAACTTCTCGACAAGGGCTACAAGAATATGCAATAAAAAATAGGGGGTTTAATTTAAAAGATTCAAAGTGACCCTGATTTTACCTTAACGACGCCACCTAAGGTCAAACCGATAAAGTCAGTAAATAGATCTTTTTAAACCCTACAACGTTTGTCTAAAACATTTTTTTTTGTAAAACTTATATTTTTCGAGATATTTCGGGGTCCTGGAACATTTCGGACACCCTGTATAATCAACCCGTATAATGCGCGAGAGTATTCCCTACATGGTAAATCTGTAGCTTGGTCGTGCACACCGTCTTACTTCCAAAGTCTGTAATCCAAATGTTTAAGGCTCTATAAAATTAAAATATCAATATATATTCTATAAGAGATATCAAGAACTTTAAGTTATCAATATAAAATTTTCCGTATACAAGGATCGAAATTCTTATATAAAACATGTATAAAAATTTAATAATTCTATAATCTAAAAAACTAAAACTTGAAGTCCTCTGTTGAAGAATTCTCTAGATTATCTATTAAGGGTCGATTCAGACACAACCGTGCCGTGACCGTACCGTGCACGGATAGAAAGAAATGACAGAATGGTAGAAAAATTACGGACAAATTGAAATGTTCACGGGTCGGATACGGTACGGGCACGGCACGGCACGGTCTGAATCGACCCTTAGAGTGTTTATATTAAGGTTGCTTATTAAGATTTCCCATTAGAATTCAAAATTTAAGTTTAAAATCTATAAAAGTTGAAATAATTATAATGGATAGATTAGAAAATCCAAAATATAGATATTAATAGTATTATACATCGATTAAACATGGCATCGATGCATATCTAATGGTTATATCTCTTTTAGGATCCTATGTATATTGATGAAGACATCCATACATTCCTGAGTGTAAGGTATCTCAGTGAAGGAAAATACAGCTATTATGGCGGACGAGGAAGGTACAGAGTGGCTTCAGGAACTGCTGCATGATGTGCAGCTCTCTCAGTTCTTTACGCGAATTCGAGACGATTTGCAGATTACTCGTCTGCATCATTTTGATTACGTCCAAGCCGAGGATTTGGAGAAGATTGGTCTGGGTAAACCTGGCGTCAGACGCTTGTTGGATGCGGTTAAAAAGAGACGAAACGCCCAATGGAAGAAGAGTTTAATTACCAAAATTAAACCTGGTGGCAGTGGTAAGAGCAACAAGCGATCCTCACAACCGGTCGAAACTTCCTCGGTGCTGACATGTCTCATACAAGACAAAGATGTGACATTGTCCGTTAAATTGGGCGATGGAAGCTTTGGTGTAGTGAGAAGAGGGGAATGGACTTCTCCTTCGGGACGAACTCTGCCCGTCGCTGTAAAAGTCCTCAAAGCAGATGCTCTCACACAGCCGAGTGTTATAGAAGACTTTGTTTCGGAAGTTCAGGCGATGCACACTTTGGATCATAATAATCTTATTAGATTGTATGGTGTGGTACTGTCGCAGCCAATGATGATGGTGACTGAGCTCGCACCTCTAGGCGCGTTACTTGACTATTTACGGCAGCAATGCGACAGAATCTCTATTCTCACGCTCTGTAATTATGCGCTACAAGTTGCCACGGGTATGGCGTATCTAGAAGCGAAGCGTTTTCTACATCGCGATCTGGCATGCAGAAATGTCTTGCTGAGTACCATCGATAAAATCAAAATTGGCGACTTTGGTTTGATGAGAGCGCTTCCTCAACAAGAAGATTGTTATGTCATGACAGAACATAAAAAAGTACCTTTTCCCTGGTGCGCTCCCGAGTCTCTCAAAGCTCGACATTTCAGTCATGCGTCAGACGTCTGGATGTTCGGTGTGACGTTGTGGGAGATGTTAACGTTTGGCGAGGAACCTTGGTTGGGCTTGAACGGTTCCGAAATCTTGCGTAAAATCGACCGCGAGGGCGAGAGGCTTCACGAGCCAGAAGCAATGCCTCCATATATGTACGAGCTGATGCTTCGTTGCTGGGCAAGAGAACCCTCGGAGAGGCCGACATTCGCTTCGTTGAAAGAGTCCTTGACTAGCATGATACCGTCTGTAATGAAGGCTCTAACCGCCTTCGAAGAGGCCGGCAAGATGTCCATCGAGCCGGGAGATCAGATTGCAATCATCGACGGGCGCCCGGAAAATTACTGGTGGAAAGGTCAGAATCAGCGAACTTTTCAAATTGCACATTTTCCACGCTGTCTGGTTGATCCAATGCGCCGAAAGCAGCCGGAAGACATTAGCAAGCCGTTGGAGAATTCTTTCATTCATACAGGACACGGAGCGCCTTTTGGCAAGAGCTGGGGCAGCCCCGTTTACATCGATGATGTATATTTAAGAAACCCAATGGATCCTCCGGATGTGCTGGTGGCAGCCTCAGCTGAAAATCAGACGAAAAAGAAATTCTCTTGTGGTACTCCACGTACCAGAAAACAATTCAATTACACAAAATTGCACAACGATGCTAGGTCGAGTCCTATCAAGGTCTCGCAAGTGTCATCGACCTCAGGCATTAGCCAAGAGGATACTTTGATCGATTTGTCCGCTGAGGAATCGGCAAACACAAGCGTCTACGATCAAAAGATTGCATGTAAGCGAGTGATTAACATTTTGGATGAACCTATCGATGGCGAAAGGTTTTCCTGGCAGGATGAGGAAGGCAGAACGTATGCTAATTTTCCTGGTAACGTGGATTCTGCGTATTCTGATCCCTTTGATACTTCTGCTGTATTCATGAAACCGCCACATTCGCGATATTATAGTCATGTGCCTGCTGAAGTTGCTAATCGCTATCTGAAGACACAGACGTATGGAAACGTGAGCGATCAAGAGGGAGGAGATAGCGTTCAAGATACCGCGAACTGTTTCGTCCTTGATTCTGCTGATACAGAGGTACGTTCTTATATTGATGTATTGGAGACACATTTTCGAATTACTTGTAATGTGTGATTAAAATTTTGAATTAAAAATGATTATTCAGACCAAATATTATTCAAAATTAAGAGTTTTTGTGAACATTTTGAATGTTTTAAAAGTTATCGATTTTTACATTATAATATATCTGCATATATAGGGTGTCCCAGGTTTTTCCTTTAGTAGTATGGTCTATGAACAGAAATAAGAAAAAAATGTTATCCATAATATAAACATTAGAAAGTTATAGCAAAAATACGAAATGTGTAAGAAATAATTTTACACATTTTGTATTTTTGCTATAACTTTCTAATAAAGCACTATGTTTATATTATGTATAACATTTTTTTTACATGGGTCAGTACAAGTTATACATCGATAATATTGAATTTATCACTCTAGAAATTTAAATATATCAAGCGTAATTGCATTGATAAAGACTGTGTGATTCGGCACTCTTCTGTTAGGGAATCTTTGTTGATATTCTCTAATAGAAGTCCTTGCATCTCCTGCACACAAACCGTACATAAAATAAATCCGTGTAATCTTTGCTTGTGAAAATTTGCCGCATTTTGTGATAATATTTTACAAGATACTGCAACTTACAAGTATTTATGGTCACCTTCAATCATTTCAAATAGTAAGCACGACTAGAAGAAGCGGATAAGATAAACATTATCGAACGGCATATCTCTTAATGTATATGGCGTGTGGCGTGTCACTTATCTATGGCAAGACATTATTTCTTTAATATAAAAATCTAACTTTCTAATAAAGCATTTTGATATAAAGCTATGTTTACATAAAAATGTTTTCTTATTTCTGCTCATAGAACATACTACTAAAGTTTGTACGAAAAACCCTGGAACACCCTGTATTATGTATTATATATACAGGGTATTTATTTGAAAAGTCTCCACCCATATCTTCTAAAGTATGCGTTGTATGAAAAAATGTTTCCGATGAAAGTGGAATGATTTCAAGGAGGACATACTTTCGTCACGTTGTTTTTCTCTAGGTGGTGACGTCAAAAAGATATAAAGGTCATTTCCACTGTTTTTAAATGGAAACCCACATTTTTTATTGTATTATCTTTTTTTACTAATTAATTTAAACAACTTTTTTTTAGAATATTTTTTTATTTTCTTATATTTATATTAATATTTTTTGAGATATTTAGGCAAAATTTGGTAACTTTCTCAATATTTAGCTTACGATATCGATATATCGATAACTGTTTGTGAGATGGAAAAAGGGTACAGGACTTTTTTACTTGATTTGGTTTCAAGAATATGTGTATTATTGCAATAGTGGCAAAAAATGGAATATTATTGTATAAATTATGTTACAATACACAAGTGTAATTTGCAATTACTTAAGTGTAATATACAATTACAAAAGTTGGGGCACTATTGCAACAGCATATTAATTCTTGAGATCAAATCAAGTCAAAAAGTCCTGTGTTGCTTTTCCCTCTGACATACAATTATCGAGATATCATAAGGCGTAAACTAAATATTGAATTTACCGAATTTTCCTTGAATATCTCAAAAAGTATCAGACGAAAAAAAATATTTCAGACAAAAGTTGTACGAATTGATTAATAGAAAAACATGATAAAATAAAAAATAAGGGTTTTTATTTTTAAAAAAATGAAGGCCTGAAATCTTGGAGGCATCTCCACTTATTGTTAGACAAGACTACCCATAATAAGATGTCCCCCTCGAAACAGAGTAAGTTCTATTTGAAATATTTTTTTAAACAACAAATAGTTCTGGAAATAATTGCGTAAGAAGATTAAAATGGGACACCTTGTATATAGATGTTTATAAAAATAAACATGTAAATTCTTTAGATTATAAGTTAATACAAGTAAATATTTGTATCAAAATTAACAATAAAAATTTTGTTTAAAGCAAAAAATGTAAATAATAAAAAGAGGAACAGCTAGTATATGAATAACACATGTTTAAATAAATCTTTATTATTGTACGAGTAACAAAAAATAGAATTTAATTTTTTTAGCACCATATTTTAATTCTGTCTCTACTTTATAAACAAAAATTTTATGGTTAAGTATTTTAAGTGTTTTAACATTTAGAAAAGATTTTGGTAATAATCTTGACCTTGACATACGTTGTCAAGGTTATCATCCTGAGTAACATATAAAAGGTTTTAGCTGTCGCTCGTTTATTAACAAAATAAATGTAATGAATAGTAATTTTTTGACACTATGTACATCTTTGTATGCATTTTAGGATTATGATTGAGAAACATTGGAAAAGAAACGAGTGGGCGGCGAAGGGGCGGTTTTTTTAGCTAGCCGCATGCGTTTCTTTTTTATTATTCTCACAATCAGTCAAATATACTTACAATCTTTTATAACAAAGTTTATCATTGTATGATTCGCGTGGAAAGTTGACAATTCATGTGAAACCGTACAGTAATAGACCGCACTGTAAAGTGGTTGGTGTGAGGTAAACTTCACTTCGTATGGAAAATTTCTAAATACTTAAATAATTTGAAGAAGATTTTGTAAACTTTCAACATGCGTTTGCACGAATTTTTCACGAATATGACATACAATTTTAATTCTTTGCGGAATTTTTTGTGTGAGAAGAAAGTCGTTTGTAGCGAAGTCACGTGTCGAAGATGAGATTAATAAGTTCTGTATTTATTAGATTGATTCGTATTTCATATACAACAAAAGTTACAAAAATTGGCTTTATCTTTGTTTAAACAATACTATTTGTATAGTAAAATTAAAACCTGTATAAAGTATTTTTTAAAAAACAAGATTAATTTTTCTTTTTTGTCTTTTATTCGTATCGTACACTTTAGCATTATAACTTCTTCATTAAAATTTTTTTAATAAACAACGAGCGACGGCTAAAATCTAAAACCTTTTGAAGGTTACTCAAGAACGTGACCTATAATATATGTGAAGGACAAGGTTATTGGAGATGCCTTCCTTAAACAGTATTACCAAGATTTTCTATGACATTTGTAAAAAGCTGGTATTCATAGTCGGATCTTATATTTAAGACCATCTTAAGTACAATCTTAAGATGTCATAAGCCAATCTATGGCCGGTATAGTCAGATCATTATTAAGATCGTCTTAAGTAATGTCTTAAGATGCTAATACGGTCATTTCATTGGCTGGATGGAGTCTTAAGACTGCCTTTGACCAGACAAATTATGAATACCGGCCTAAGACATTCAAGACTTTCTAACTTTTCAAGTCATTTAAGACTTCCAATAACTTTTAGTTTTAAATAATACTCGAGGCAACTTGCATCTTTATAGCATTATATTTATATGATGGAATTGCTTCAAAAAGGGCTTTGGATGTTGTTAGTAATGTTACGAATTTACTTTATTAGTTTTTGTGTATTTCGTCTAGCAATTGTTTAATTGTCAAATTTAATATTAATTTTGGTAAAAGTTAGGTAAAAGTTAGGTAACAATTTAGACGTGTTAAGAAACATGGTGGAAATTATTTATTGCTTTAAATTAAATTAATACAGGAATAATTTAAAAAACAAATTTGTTTTTTTATTTATTTTTTCAATTCTAATCGATAAAATAACGATATTTTTAGTTTTTATAAAGTATTCCTGTATTGATTTAATTTAAAGCAATAAATAATTTCCACCATGTTTCTTAATACGTCTAAATTGTTAAATAAAAATTTGAGAAAAAGTATTTTTATAGAAAAAAGTTATTTCAAAAAACCAAAAGTACAAACGGTAATGCTAATACCAGTAGCAGAATACAGGTTTTTTTTAGAAAAAACAGCTTAAAATGCACTACTCACTTCAAATCGTCATAACTCCGTGAAAAAAAATGGTAGCGTAATCTTTAACAGAGCATTTTAAAGAGGAAATTTCAAACTTTACGATGCAATCAATAATTTGGAGAATAAATTTCGTTCTCATTTTGCAGGCCAAAGTTGAAATTTATTTTTAAATTTTTCAAGGTCTATTTTTAATTAGCGCCGTTTGTAGTAAAATCGTCGCAGAGAAACGAGCCTTGAAGCATTCGAAAGCTAAAGGTTCAAGCTTTAAAACGCTTTTTTAAACATCGCGCTGCGATCATTTTTCACAAAGATACATTAGATGGCGTAAAACCAAGTTAAGTAAAAAAAATCAAAAGTACGCAAACTTTCGCACGCTACTGTATATAGGTTAGTGGCGTGCTTTACTTCCATAGACTTACATAGATAGACCGGCCCCTGCCGTGAGAGCACGCGTCCGAAGATTGACGGTGCAGACATAGCCGTGGGGATTCTCCTCTCTCTGTCTTCTGATCGCTTGGTGGGGATAGAACTGATAGAAGACTAGACTGGTGGGGACTAGTAGGGAATAGGGATGGGTAAAACGCACACATTGCTCGTCACACCACCAGTCTAGTCTTCTATCAGTTTTATCCCCATCAAGCGATCAGAAGACAGAGAGAGGAGAATCCCCACGGCTATGTCTGCACCGTCGATCTTCGAACGCGTGCTCTCACGGCAGGGGCCGGTCTATCTATATAAGTCTATGTTTACTTCTTAAAATTTCGTGATTGTGGCCAGTGCTGCGATTTCGAGCCCGCGCACGGTGACGAATTTCCCCCTCCACTACGCATGGACGCTCGGTCTAATCATGCGAGCACCTAATTCTTTGAACAACATTTCGGGTACTTAGTGCGCGGCGCGAGCGTACGGCCGGTATAAGCCATTGATTTGTAATACTTAGGAGTTAGCAACAAAATCGGATTTTGGTTTATTTCGAAAGTATATTACCCCTGGATTATTTTAGAACCAATGTCATGCGAGTAATATATTATTTATGTGTAGGTGACAGTGATTCGCCGGTGCAGTCTTAAGTTATATAGTGGTATTTCGTAAAAAATATTGTTTTTTGAAAATGTTTTCACGCTATCTTAGAGTAACAAATTAGCAACAAATTCTAGTATTTTTGTTTTTTTTTATTGCCACTCTATATATTTTTTTTTGGTATGGGGGGTCCAGCTTAATGGCAAGCTGGAACCCTCCATTTTTTACGCAATTTCCTGCTAAACGGTTTGAGCAACAAAATTTGGACTAGAGCAAAAAATTAGCATATAAATAGCACTAAATTTTTGACTAGGTTCGAACTTTTTTTGCGCTGGTGGGGGGTCCAGCTTGATAGAGGTGCTAGCACAGCCATTATTTCTAGCGAATCGGCTGGAGCAAAAATATCGGGAATAGAGCAATTAATTAGCAATTAAATAGAACTACAAAAATAGGTATTTGTTTTTTAGTTTTCCATTTTTTTTCTTTATGGCTGTGCTAACTTTAGTCTTAAGCTAGCACAGCCGTTGTTTTTAGCGAATTGGCTGGAGCAAAAACATCGAAAATAGAGCAGTTAATTAGCAAAAACATGGCAATTAATTTTTAGATAGGTTGCATTCGATTGTGCTGAAATTGCCGTGCCACCTTAATAGACGTCGCAATAGAACTGTGCGCAATTGAACTGTGTCCAATCGAACGGTGCCTAATTTTTTGTGTCTATTAGCACGGTGTGCAATTGCAACGTGTCCAATTGTACTGTGCGCAAGTGAAGGCTTCTCCTTAGCGATACCGTGTAAAATCGATATATGTAAGAAATGTAAATATATAGTAATCGTTTTCGAGATTTTATGATAGCCGAAGACTCGAATAATTGCCAATTGGTAGAAATTGACGAATATGTGAATATTATTTAGTTTATATAAATGCGAGCAAGAGAAAAATACGGAGAGCACTTTTGTAAAATGTAACTTGTAAACGTGTATATTGTAAACGTGACAAAATAAAACTTGCGATATTATACAAATTCTTTGCAGAAATATGATGTGCGATTTCCGGCAATCGTCTCGGATTATGTCGTGAGTCGTGACTCGTAGCAGATATGAGATATCGATTTATTTGATTGTCAAATTTTCGAGAGAGGACTAGGTTGCTGACAACATCGCGAACCTAATTCGGATTCGTGGTTCCACGGATCTGAGTTCGGATCAGACGCTTCAAATGTTCGTGTATCTCATGAAATCCGCGGATCTGGATAACCTGAATAATGCGGTTTTGAGATCTGACTCGTACTTGTTCTCGGGTACTTGGATAGTCATTTATCCGAATACTTAGGAGCCCTAGTACGTATTACATCAAAATAATTTCGTTTTTTTTTCGCTGCAATCCTTCAGAAACTTCCCTTCTAAAGCGAAGATAACAAGTGCTATTAAGGATTATAGTCAACTTTTTATCAAAAACTCAAATTCAAACAAATCAAGAAAACGACAATTGTATAACTATCGTTATATTTTTATTAGGTAATAAGGCTAACAAAATAACTTGATTTTCTAAAAATATCGCGGTATGTACATTTACAGTACAGAATTTATATTAAAGCTATTTAAAAACCAATAATTTTTATATTTTTTCCAAAAATAATTTGTATAAAAAACCTTGCCTATTTTTATATAGGTTTTGTGCCTCTTGTATCTAGTAGATAACAACGAGACTTAGCTAAAATAAGAGATTATTGTTAGAAAATCAAAATATCCCATACATAATTCTCTATGTCGACGCCGTTCGGAAATACGCTCTTTGAAACATTAAAACTAAATGCGCTTTTTTTTGTTCGATTTCTCGGCGTTCTAGGGCACCTCCCCGTGATGACAGAAATGCGCTTCCTTTCGTTCGATTTCTCGGCGTTCTATGGCACCTCCCCGTGATGACAGACTAGTAACAGATAATATAAACTACTTTGAAATAGCAACTTGAAGTACTTATGTATACTACTATCTATAAAGTACAACATCATATATTACATCATATAGTACAATATCATATGGTGCCTGTATTTGTGTCAATTTACATTATTAATCGAAATATTTATACCTTTTTTGAATTAAAGTACTCACCGCTTATCCGCTCTAATGAGCTCTTATTTATAAGTTTAGGATATAGTAATGTTTTTTAATGACTAAAGTACCCCCACCGCCATTACTGACTCTTCTTCAATTTTATTGCTCGTCAATTTAGAAAATTTCTTGTTATTATATAGTTCGGTGCCTGTTTGTGTGTCAATTTGCATTGACGAACCGTTCAATGTAGATTGATGAGTTGTGTACACATTTCATTCTAACATTATAAACTGCGCTTTGCGCAGAATGCATTTTTACAGTAATCACTGCGCACAGCGCAGATTGAAATTTCACAATATTCACTGCGTTTAGCGCAGAATGCATTTTCACAGTAATCACTGCGCATAGCGCAAAATGCATTTTCACAGTATAAGTTAATTATTGCGCATAGCGCAAAAAGTATTTTCGCAGTATTGGGATTGGCGGTCGTGACGTCACCAAGGCAAGATGGCCGGAGAGAGTAGGTCACTTAGCGCACTTAGCCTACAATACGACGTGTGCGCGTATTGGGATTGGCGGTCGTAACGCATTTGTAACGTCACGAAGGCAAGATGGCCGAAGAGAGTAGGTCGCCACCAGATGGCGAATCGCAGACAACCAATCCCATTAAGTTACTGCCCACCGCGCAGAATGCATTTTTACAATATACTAGACACCATAGACGCGCGCTTCGCGCGCGCTATATTTAGCCTTGATACACACAACTGTCAAAATATACAATGACAGTCACTCACGAAGTAAGCACGATGAAAGAACCAATCGGCATTGCGGAAAAGCAGCAACAATAAAATCTCTTACATGCATTTTTTTAGAGAGGACCAGCATGCAGCGCGCGCTAACGCGCGCGCTTTCTACATTTAACAGATATTTTTTATAATTTTATAATTATATTTTAATTTTTATTTACTTTGTCATTTTTTTGTATTAACATATTTAACCTACCATCCCTCAGCAATCTCTCAATCATCTCTCTCTTTTCCTCTCCTCCCCCAATACTTTATTCATCTCCTCTTGCCACGTACTTCCACGTCTCCAATCCTCGCACTCCTCCCATACATGTTCTCACGTTTCCTCCTATTTTCCACATCCCTGACATTTTCTTTTCTTTTCCCCTTCCCAGTATCCCCACTCATCCCATTTTTTATCTAAATTTCGCTATCTTTTTTATCTACTCTCCCCAATTCTTTGTCAGATACCCCGGAATGTCCTGCTTCTTCAATATTCTATAGTCTTATACCACCCATTGCACTTGTCAGAATTTGAAATTTGTCTGCACCTTTTTTCTCGGTAAATTCTTTTCTTTTTTGTATAACTCATTCTCCCCCCTTAACTGTCCTGTTTTCTTTAACCTTTCTACCTTCTCTATTCCTCCTCCTTCCATCCTCTTTTCTCCAGAAACTTCATTCTCTTCTCCTCCCATCCCTTTAAAGGTGTCCCTCTCATCTCTTCCCAACACACTCTCGCTTACTCCCCTCTATTTCCCTCCCCCAACTTCCTCATAATTTAATGCCCTCCCACCCGTTCTCCCTCTTAACATTTTTTCTTTGCAACTTTCCCTTTAGCATATATCCTGGAGTGCTCCTTTCCATACCCAACACCTATCTCAAATACCTGTCTTGCTGTTCTCTGTTTCTTCTCTCTTCTTCCAGCTCCATACCCCTACTCCATATCTAATAACTGACCAAATTAACCTATCACAAAGCTATATTCTTCTACCCACATATCTCCCAAACCTTTTCCTTGTTCCCCATACCTGTTCTAATAATGCTGCTCTCTTATTTACTCTTTCTCTTATATGCTCATCCTGCTTTTTATTCCATCCTACCGTGTGATCTAGTTATTTAAGTTCCTTCACCTTCTTTTACAGTGCCGTGAGATCGTAGGAAACTGGAACCCCCACCACTTGCCACTACTACATGCCCAGCATATCGGTGTCTCCGAAGACGAAACTCACCGATGGTGGTAGTCCCAATTTCCCCACGATCTCACGGCTATTGCCCTCTGTTTCTATCTCCAAGATAGAAACTTCCTTCCTGCTTCCTTCCTTCCTTTCTCTATTCTTACTTTCATCTTCTCCGTATTCAATTCTAACCCCTTTCTGTCCAAATACCTCTTCAAACTCCTCAGCATCCTCTTTATTCCTTTCTTATCTTCCGTATGTTAGCGTGTACAGCTTCTTCCTTCCTACTTTAACTCCTTCCACATCCTCCCTTTTTTAATACTTTGTCTACGTTTGCCAGCAAGAGTAAACAAAATGCTCAGTGGGCAATCGTGCCTAACTTTCCTTCCCGTAAAATTTTTCCCCCTCCTTCTCCCTCATTCTTATCTCTACTCTCCGTTTCCCTCAAAACCTCTTCTCATTTTCTAACCAGACTCTCTCACCCTTTTCACCTCCCACAAAAACTCCCTGTCTATCAAGTCAAACGCTGCTCTTATATTAGCGAAAAGCACCACCAATTTTTTATTTTTCTTACTCACCTGCCTATTAATTCAATAGTTTATGAATGTTAATTAATTAAACAGGACATAAATGTTATCTATAGTTCTTAATTTTTTTCTAAACTCCGTTTTACTCAGCATCAGACCTTTCCTTTCCACCTCACCCATTAATTTTTTTGCCGACACTGATACCTTCACCTTACATGTCATTTGCGTCAGAGTTACTTCTCTAGCTATAATCTCCTACTTCTTTTTCCTCACTTTTCTTTACTACCGGTGCTATGACCTCCTTCTCCCACTCTCTTGGCTATTCTTTTTTTTCCAAATTCTATTACATACCTTCCATATCCATTCTTCTTCTTCTCCTCCGTATTTTCACACTTTATTTGGAATTCTATCCCCGCTCATTGCTTTTCCATTTTTCAACTTCCTTACTACCTCCATACTTTTCTTCCTGTTTATCTCTTCTTCCTCATCTTCGCATTCCTCTCTACCAGATCTTCCAGATGCCCTATACATCCTATCTCAACAACCTTCTAAAATATCTTTCCTATTCTTCCATCTCTATTCCCTCTTTTATCCTTTTCTTTCTTTTTCTTTCCCTGTTTATTGCCTCTACATTTATCCCTCCGTTTTAACCTTCTTAATTTCTTCCGTTCACCCATCTTTTCAACTCCGTTCTTTTCTTTTCTTTACATAATTTTTTATATACATGCCTCTTCTCCCTATGCCTATCTCTACTCTCTTTTACCCTTCTCCATTTTCTCAACTCTGTTCTAACTCTCTCCTTTCCCTCTTTACATTCCTCGTCCTACCATTCCCTCTATCTACCTTCTTTTTCTTTCTTTTTACCTTCTCCAACACGTTCCCTCTTACTTTTCCTTTCAACTTCTTCCATCCCCTTTTCTGTTTTCTGTCTTTTTATAATAATTTAACAAACACCCTCTCTTCTCTTCCGTCCATACCCTTCTCCCCCTTCCAATGCCTTTTCTTCTTACCTTCTTCATGCTTAAATTTTTTCCTCTTATCCACACAGTTATTGGTTGATGGTTTAAATCCACTTTCTTCTCCCCTACCATTCTCTACTCTATCTCTTGTTCCCCCATCCTTCACTACGTAATCAATGACTGATTTTTCTCTTCCTCCCGTATATGTTTACACCCCTTTCTTCTTCCCTTTAATATCTCCATTTAATATTTGCCAACCTTGCTTCCCTGGAAACCTGCATAGCTTTTTTTTCTCTATTTACCTTTATACTTTAGACCTTCTGCCTCCCTCCATCTCCTCTTTCTCATTCCCCTTACCTACCCCCGTCACTCCTTGTATTTTTAAATAGAAAGTACAACTTCTCTTATGTGAATATTTCTTCTTATTATTATACTGTACATAGTGTCACAATAAAATAAATCACAAAAAAATACTTCTCATAAAATATTTTGTAATTACGAAATAAATTATAGTGTCTACAAAATGTTAGAATCAAATGTCGATCCAATCTACTGCAATTATTGCCGCTTTGCCGTTTTTTTTGTTTTTTCTATGTTTATTTTTACTTTTTCCATTACATCTTTTATTTTCATTTTCCATTTACTCTTCTTACTTTCTCTTTTCTTTTTCTACACAATTCCATTACAAAACATTTTATTTTTATTTGTCTAGCCGTCCTCATATACTTTGCTCTTCTTAACTTTTAATATTATAGTTCCTTCATCTTTGTTTCTTCTTTTAATATATAATTCGAAGTTTCTCTGTCCAAGTTCAATACTTCCATTTAATACTTTCATTTCATTTTATTATCTCCATATTTCTGCTCCATATAATGCTACACTATACTATCCATCAAAATGTGTCGAATATCATTCTTCTTTTATAGTCGTCCCTGAACGGAAGTCTTTCTCTTATAATCAAAGTTTTCTTCACTTGTCGCTTTCTCTTCTGCACCTTTATTTTTCTACATTATGTACTTTAAAAACCACATTTCTGTATTTCTTTATTTATCTTTCTTTCTCAAATACCAATTTTGAGTTTTCTAGACTTAGAATCAATTTATTCCTTCCAATGTTTAGGATATATTTATCGCGAATAAGAGCGCCTAACGCTTAGAGCTATTTAGTTTGCGCTTTACGCAGAGTGTTTTAATCGCTTGCAATCCCTATAACTTAACGCTAAGAAATAGTAACATTATTTGATTAAATCTTTTTATTAAAACTTTGTAACATAATCAAATCGTTTTATTAATATCGGCATCTTCTTTCTTTTCGGAAATTCTCGAATCTCTCTCTCCTTTCTTTCTCCTGCCGTCCGCCACGTTGTTTGAGTTGCCGCGTTTTTGAAATTCTCCTTTCCGGTAATTCTTCCTTCGGTCTGCGTTGCTACCTCTCTGTATTTCTTCTTCCTGGGAATCTTTCCCTCTGTCTGCGTTGCTGTCTCTCTGTAGTTTTTCCACGCTACACCGGCTTGCGTGCCCTCGGTGATGCAAAAAATCTGAGAAAACTGCAACGGGGAAGTTATTGAAGGAATCACCCAGTCGTACTCCGGGGATGAGCCTGGCGAGGTAGTCCCGAGACTGAAGGCCTTTTGCGCGTTGACCTTGGAGTTGAGGTTCCTATATAAAGATGAGGTTTTTTAAGAAAGGAGCGACTGGCGCCGAGAATCGGTGAGAAGTGATTCTGGCGTCTAGCGCCTATGAGCGATTGTGTGCTAGTAGTAAGGTGTCTAGCGCCAGTGAGTAATTGTTTGCTAGTTGAAAGGCGTCTAGCGCCTGTGAGCGACTGTGCACTAGCCGATGAATTACCTAAAGGAGACGATCCTGCGCCTGTAGCTTTCGGACTTGCGTTAAGACTTGGAACAGAACGTTCCTTGCCGGGAGTCGGACGAACCACACCTGTAGAGCGTTTTACGCTAGGAGTCGGTTCCTTGACATTTGTCGTTGGCCGATTCTTTGAGCGCAGAGCGCCGGTGGAGAAGGTTACCGGACGGATTCTGGGGCGCTTGGCGCCGAGAGGCGGCTGAGCGCCGGCAACCGGAGGATCGCTCAGGATTACCTTCCTCTGGCTAGCGTAACGTTGAAGAGGAAGCGGGCGAGTCCTACGGCGTAGCGTCGCTTGCGCTATGACCTCATCCTCGGCGAGCCGAGATGGGTGTTGTGACTGTCCTGAGCTCTTCGCCTTTAGGCCGGTGGGAGATCCGTCGTGGTCGGCTGCTACTGAATAACTAATTTTTCGCGGAAATTGGCCCGTCTTTTATACTGCGAAAATGCAGTAACAACCCCTGGTTGCTAGGCGACTTTCATCCCTTGAAACTCGCCCTCGATCATCGTGTTGAAATTCGCGCTAGTTAATATCTTGAATACTTCCGCACTTTGACAACTTGAAACTGTCTCGTGCGCATCGTAAATAGTAACCTGAGTTTCGCGCGTGCCGACGGAGAGGTCGAAGAGAACGGCGTGGATGTTTCCTGGTGGCTTGCGGAGCCGCCACATTACTCCCTTCGTTGATTAAGAGTCAGGCTTGAAAACGCACTGTTTTTCGTGAAACTCTGCCGCTTCGAGTTCTGACTTCTGACGGGGCTGCTGCTCTGTTAGAGTGCTGAATTGTTTCAAGAGGCCTTCCAGCTTGATTCTGCTCTACCAGAATAAAAGCTGGTTTTAAACGATCTACGGATACATGAACAATTTTTCCGTTTGCCAGTATCTTGTAGACTTTTTCACCTCGACCTAGAACTTCAAAAGGGTTATCAAAAGTAGGTTGCAGAGCCCGTGTCGGTGCATCGTGCCTGAGGAAAACATGAGTGGAATCCTTCAAACTTTTATGCTCAAACGTAGCGGGCGTTCCATGCCTTTTGACTGGTTGCGGCCATAAATTGCTCATCGTCTGTTTTAATTTCTGTAGGAACTCGCTTGTGCAGCTCGCTTGCGAATTTTCTTGAAGAAATTCTCCAGGAAGTCTAATCGTTTCTCCATATACGATTTGCGCAGGAGTTGCATGAAGATCTTCCTTGTAAGCTGCTCGAATTCCCATCATGACAACAGGCAACACCTCCGTCTATGCTTCTGTTGCGTGACATTTGATAGCCGTTTTTATCTGTCGATGTAAACGCTCTACCATGCCATTAGCTGCAGGGTGATAAGCTGTTGTATGAATATGCGTAGTGCCTGTTAACCTGGTGAGTTGACGAAACAGGTCGGCTACGAACTGCCTTCCCTGATTCGTAGTGATCCGTGTTGGAGTGCCGAATCTCGCAATCCAATGCGTGAAAAGACTTTCAGCAATAGTTTCCGCCGAGATATCAGTCACAGGTATGGCTTCAGACCATCTGGTGAAACGGTCGATAATCGTGAGACAGTATCTGTATCCTCTAGAAACTGGTAATGGACCAACTAGATCTATGTGGATGTGTTCGAATCGTCCTGAGGAGCTACAAAATTCTTCAATCGGTTATCGGTTATGTTTATGTACCTTCGTTTTTTGGCAAGCAATGCAGGCTCTTGTTTATTCCTGACAGTCTGCTTTTACTCGGGGCCAGACAACGCTGTGCGACAAGCTTTGCCGTTGCTCTTGTTCCTGGATGTGACAGGCTGTGGAGTGATCGGAATACTTGCTTTCTGAAATCTTTTGTCACAAAGGGACGAGCAAAAGGCGTTGTAGTGTCGCAGAAAAGCGTTGAGCTAGTTCTTGGTATTGGAAATTTTTCCAGCCTGAGTGAAGAAGAGTTCCCTTTCAGGAGTTCCTGTATCTCGGTATCCTCTTCTTGAGCCTTCGCCAGATCTTCAAGGTTTACTGCAGTTTGAATTTCTTCAATCCTCGACAAGGCATCCGCGACAACATTCTCTTTTTCCGAGATATGCTGAATATTGGTAGTAAATTGCCCGATATACTGGAGATGCCGTGCTTGTCTTGGAGAGCTATGCTCCGCAGTTTGCTTGAAGGCATAAATAATTGTTTTGTGATCAGTGAAAATTGTGAAGTTCCTTCCCTCGAGTAAATGACGATAATGCCTGATGGCTAAATAAATTTCCAGAAGTTCTCTATTGTACGTACTGTATTTTTGTTGTGCTAGATTCAGTTTTTTGCTAAAGAAGGCCAACGGTTGCCAGTCTTCTCCATTTTGTTGCTGGATTACTGCACCGATGGCTGAATCAGATGCATCCGCCGTGAGTGCAATCTCTGCCTCTGGTTTTGGATGTGCAAGCAAAGTCGCCCTTGAAAGGCTCTTTTTGCATTTTTCAAAAGCTTCATCCAGCTCTGTATTCCAGATGATTGGCTCCTTCTTTTTTGTTTTGGGACCGCCAAGCAAACTATTTAATAAAGCCTGATCCTTAGCGGCTTCCGGGATGAACCTTCTGTAGAAATTCAGAATCTCTAGGAACCGACGGAGTTGCTGAACATTCTCTGGTTTAGTAAATTTTTTGATTGCCTCTATTCTTTCTAATGGAGACTGAGTACCTTCTCCTGATACATCGTATCCAAGAAAAAGTATTTTCTCTTTTCCGAAGACGCATTTGGCTGGACTTAAAAGAATGCCGTACTCTTCTAATCTTTTAAATACTTTGCGCAAATGCTCTTCATGTTTTACTTCATTGCGTGATGCAATAAGAATGTCGTCAATGTAGACATAGCAGAAGTCAAAACTTCTCAAAACTTTATTCATGAAGCACTGAAAAGTCTGAGCTGCATTTCTAAGCTTGAAAGGCATGAACACATATTTGAAGAGTCCAAAGGGAGTTGTAATGGCTGTTTTTTGAATGTTGTCAGGATGGACAGGAATCTGATTATATAAGCCCGTACCAGGTCTAGCGTAGAGAAGATTTTCTTTCCGTGCAAGTTTTGTGATAAATCTTCAATATGAGGCACTGGGTAGCTGTCTGGTATGGTTCTTTTATTGATCTCTCTGTAATCTCCGCAAGGCCTCCATGCGCCTTCTTTTTTCGGGACCATATGAAGGGGTGAAGACCATGGACTTTTTGAAACTCGAATGATTTCTTCCTGAAGCAATAGGTTAAACATGGCTTTTGCTGCCTTTAGCTTCTCTGGAGCCAGCCTTCGTGGACGACATGCTACCGGCGGTCCTGGCGTTGTTTGTACATAATGTTCCGTTGAGTGCTTCAGGAGTTGTCTTGGTGATACCCGGATATTCTGCCAAAATCCGATGGTATTTATTCTCAACGGAAAGTACTTTAATCGCCTCAATTGCCTCGGATCCTGCTGACCCCTTGGCATGTATTTCAGTCATTCCATCTAAAAGTACTCCATTTTGTAGGTCTGGTAGCAGATGATAGTGAGCTAGAAAGTCAGCACCTATGATTGGCTGCGTGACGTTTGCTACCACGAATCGCCAAGGAAATGCACGTCGCAATCCGAACTCCGGCTGAAGAGTGACCCATCCGTATGTTGTAATCGTTGTGTCATTTGCTGCAAACAATTCGTAGTTTGTAGGCTTTGTAAACCATGCTGTCATTGATCTTGGAGAAACGCTAACATCAGATCCAGTATCAATGAGAAATCGTCTCTTAGTTACCTGGCAAGTTATGAAAAGGCGGCGGGGCTTTCGGGCGGGTTTACTGGCCGCCATCAGTGACTGCCCTGAACTTTTTCCGTCTTGAAGGCACACGGTTGTATGCACTTTTTGGCCTTTTCTCCGATTCGATTATTATAAAAACAATTTTTCATCGTAGTTTCTTTTCCACGATTGGCTTCGGCCTCGACTCTGATTTCGATCCTTTTTTTCATTGAATCTTTTTTTTGATCTTTTTCTAGAGAGATGTGTCGTTAGAGATTTAACTTGCTTGGTTAAAGCTTGTATCTGCTCTTCCATGGATTTCTTTTGCCCAATAGTAGACGTGGCGGCTATCACGGCTTTGTTCGACATCTCATGGATGCGATCTGCCTGCTCTGCCACATCATTTAACGGTTCGTCAATCCGTGGTGCGAGCACCATTTGCATTTGGGTCGGAAGTCTCCCAAGCCAGAGTGTTCGTAGAAGGGAGTCTGGTACGTTGCTTCCAGCAAGAGTTCTAAGATGGCGAAGAAATTGCGACGGTTTTCTGTCCCCGATTTCTTCGAGTTCTAAGAGTTGGCGAGTTCGTTGTTCCTGTAAAACGGTCAGCCTTTGGATGAGCGCCTTCTTGGTTTCATATTTGTCAGCCTGCGGAGGTTGAGTAATTATATTCTTGATCTCTTTTATTTGACGAGAATCTAGCTGGGCTATTTCTTTTAGTAACATACTAAGGTTCTTAAATATTCAAGATACAACTCACGTTGCTTGTTCGTGTTTTTTAACGTGGCTTAAATACATGTTTGCAACTTCTTTGTCAGAAGAACGTGCACTACTCCAACTTAATACAGTATCTTGACCATTGGAAGACTTGATAGTTAGCTAAAAATGATGAAAAAATATTATTTATCATCGTTAAATTTAGACGATCCGAATAAAAAATTAGAGAATCTGAAATTAAAATGTTTTAGTTACATACTTGTAATACCCAATATGGATCTGGTTTAAAGGTTTGAATTTTGTCATGTCTCTGTACACAGAATCCTAACATTGGCGTTTGAAACGGACCATAAGAAATAAGGGATACATCTAAATCTCCATATTTATCCTAAAAGTATAACATATTTGATATTCATATTCTCATGTATCATGTATCATTCAAATTTCATAATGCAACACAATGCAATGCAAAGACAGTTGTGCCATACTTGAAAAAATTTAGTTTGATATCTTGTAAATGCACAGCCTATTCGCAAATCCAACTCCTGACGTGCATCAACGCTTTTGGCTTCATTTTCATTGGGTTTTATCAGATTAGCCAAAGCAGATTTTATATCTTTCTCCGTAATGGCAGAGAATCGTGCACGCCATATATCCTATCAAAAAGAAAACTGTTTAATAAAAACATGTTTAACAATAAATCATAATCAGCAATCCATTATACGAAAAGATATTCAATAGCTATAGCTATAGCTTTAACATCTACAAGCATAATGTACAAGCAGCTTACATTTATATGTAATTTCTTGTGCATTCCTTGCTGCACTGCGTTTATAACTTCGAAGCAAATATTTTCACTTTCCTTGTCGCAATCTAGCCATAATACTAAATAATCATAATGCGCACCTCGGAAGTGATAACCTCACTCGACGCGCGCGCGACGCCAACTATCACCGTGACATAGTCGCGCGCTATCGCGCGCGCTCCGCATCGAAACGTTTGCACTATAATGAGATATATTTATCAATATTACTTGTCACATACAACAAAACATAAATTAAATAATATATTAAAATCAATCAATTAATACTAACCTCGCGCAACACGACGCGAGCTGTCATATTGACACACGTACGACACTGCATACACGAAACTCGCGAAATTGCCGCGATCTCGGATCGCCGGCATTGACCTGGCCAATCAGACACGTGGAAAAGCGGCAACAATACGCATCGATTCAAACACGCTTCACGCATTTTCATGACTTTTTTACTTATGGAATCACTGCGCTCAGTCCAGAATGCATGTACTCACAGCTTACCCGCTTTCGTACTTATTCTGTTTTATATTAATAAAATAAGTTTTTTTTTATTTTAAACATTTAATAATTTCGCTCGCTATGTTATTATTAAACAACTTAATTTGAATATTTACATTTCTGCCTGCCTGCACGTTTAATCGCCAAAACCAAAACTTACTTATTATTTTCTTTCCTTCAAGTTTAAGTTTTATCTCCTTCTCTCACTCACTTGTTTCTCATCCACTTTATCCCTTCTTATCACACTTTAATCTCTTTCTATCCTTCGTTGATTTCATTCAATTTGTCCATTTTGTTTTTTTTTAAATATATGTATATTTGTAACGTGTTCAACTCCCGTTGACATATTATCCAATTGACATAATATGTGAAACCAGCAACTTATATGTATAGCTGTTTACACGATGACAATTAAATAGAGAATTAATAGATAATTAACTCAAGCATTCCAGGTACGGACATTTAGGCGCAACAAACTTATTTTAAATAAATTATTTATCTATTAAATCATATTAAATCAAACATTACCGTTCTTCTTTGGATCATCCTCAGTGGGTGGAATACATACACAAATACGAATATTTTTTAAAAATTATAATTTTTTTCAAAGCTCTTTCTTAAAAAAAATTAAACCCATTGTCACAATCCTCGAAAAATTTTGATTCCGGTTTCAAGAAAATCGGTCCATTAATGAATGAATAGTTTGCGGTCAGAACCGATTTTCATGAAACCGGTGCTAAAGTTTTTCACAAAAACAAAGCTTCCTCTTTAATTTAAAAAAATTAAACCCATCGTCGCAATCCCCAAAAAATTAGAAAAATTTTGGCCCCGGTTTCAAGAAAATCAGTTTAAAAAAAAAATTTAACCCATTGTCGCCATCTCCGAAAAATTATAAAAAATTTGACACCAGTTTCAAGGGAATCGGTCCATTAATGAGTGAGTAGTTTGCGGTCAGAACCGATTTTCTTGAAACCGGTGCTAAAGTTTTTCACGAAAATAAAGCTTTTTCTTTAAAAAAATTAAACTTATTGTCGCAATCCCCGAAAAATTAGAAAAATTTTGGCTCTGGTTTCAAGAAAATCGGTCCATTAATGAATGAGTAGTTTGCGGTCAGAACCGATTCTCTTGAAACCGGTGCTAAAGTTTTTCACGAAAACAAAGCTTCCTCTTAAAAAATATTAAGTAAAACGAAAAATCGAACCCTATGGTAACCATCCTCGAAACATTAGAAAAATTTTGACACTTTTTGCAAGAAAATCGGTCTATTAATGAATGAGTAGTTTGCGGTTAGACAGACAGACAGAGATTCGACACTTATATATAGTAGATATACATTTATTTTAAATCGAACGTTACCGTGAAAGAAAATTTTTTTCATGAAAAGAAAGCTTTCTTTAAAAAAATTTAACCCTTCGTCACAATTCCCGAAAAATTAGAAAAATTTTGGCACCGGTTTCAAGAAAATCGGTATTAGGTAATTATATAAATAGAGAAAGCTTTCTCTTAAAAAAAAATTAAACCCATAGTCGCAATCCCCGTAAAATTAGCAAAATTTTGGCACCGCTTTCAAGAAAATCGGTAAAACAAAAAAATTTACACCTAGTTTAAGAAAATCGGTCTATTAATGAATGAGTAGTTTGCGGACAGACAGACAGACAGACAGAGATTAGAGACTTATTATATAGAATATTAGTTACTTTTGTATACCACAATACTTATATAGGAGGTCCAAAAAGTCCTGAAACGCCAAAATATCTCGAAAAATGTTTTTATAAAAAAATTTTTCAAACAAAAGTTGTAGGGTTCAAAAAGGTCTATTTACCGGTCGTATGAGTGTGACTTTGGGTGGCGTCGCCAAGGTCATGTTGAGGTCACCTAGAATATTTTAAATGAAACTTCCTATTTTTTATCGCATGTCCTTATATTATATTGCATATTTTCGGTTGGGGTTACGCAACCCCCCCCCCTTGGGGGAGGGAGGGGAGGTACCCTATATTGTAGCGCTTGACAAGAGAAGTACAGTGGTGGTACTCTCCCTTGTTAACTCTCACCCGTTAGATCCCCAAGGAGGAAAATGTAAAATAATTTATAAAATAAATATTTGCACATTTAATCATTTTTTAACCCTCTACGGGTAGTGATTAAAAGCATATGTGGGGGGAGGCCTTTGCCCACCCCTCCCGCCCTCCTCCAAACCGTGTGGAACCCGCCCGCTGTCCACGTATGTACTTTGTAAGTTGTAAAGCGAGGCCCCCCCGAACCTCCCTGGACTCTCTTTCGGGGGGCTTAGCCCTTCTGGAGCCCCCATTGGGAGTTTCGCTTACACGTACTACATGATAAGTTGTAAAGCGAGATCCAGGTGAAGCCCCCAAGGGGGGTCCAGGGGGGCGAAGCCTCCCGGCGGGGGTAGGGGGGCGGAGCCCCCCGAAAGGGGGTCCAGGGGGCGAAGCCCCCGGCCAGGGGGTTCGGGGGGGCTCCGCCCCCCCCGACTTTGATATCCCTTACAGAAAAGTATTACTGGCTGGTTAGTAATAAATACTTATTTTGTGTATTTATAATACTAAAATTAAGTATTTATTAGTACTTGAATCACTGTGATCCAAGTATTGCACAGTATTTTATTACAGGTCAGTAATATATGAAAGTAGTATTTAATACAGTAAGAGTATTGAATACTCGTATTAAATTACTGATGAGGAATCATTTAATACTAGGTGATAAATACTTGTGTAATAAATACTTGTGTTGAATTACTGAGGGTTTCAATGTCAGTATTGAAATACTGGACCAAGTATTTCATGTGTGTAATAAATCACTGGTGCTAGTAACAAGCGCCGCCGCGACGCGGCTACCGCGTGCCAGAGTTTCTCATAAACAAAAATCCTCATGCACTTAATATAAGAGGCGAGCCTGCGATATTCCATGCACAGTATAAGTTCGCTGTTTTTGACGAAGTAATCCTATCTTGGGTATCACGACAGCTAATATCTTTCACTAAAAGATATAATATATCGAGTAATCCTTCTAGACGAATTAATGCTGTATAAAGTTACTATAATAATATTAAATACTGACAGATCAGTATTGTATTACTGCCTGTATTAAATCACTCAGCTAGTATTTATCACTACCAGTATTTCTTAGTATTTCCCAAATAAATATTGACAGTATTAAATCACTGAATTTTTTAAGTATTTAGTCAGTAATACTTTTTTGTAAGGGATAGCACTTTTCTATTGCGAAAGCAACATCTACGAAAACAAGACTTAATCTGGTAGAAAAAAATGTGAAACAGGCGCTGGCAGGAAGGGTGGTTGTGGAGAGAGGGGCAACGCCCTACCTTGCGTAGGGGTCTTGCTAATCTTTTCTGTATCTATTTTTAGTATATTGTAGACTCATCTATTTAGTAAGGCGAAGATTTAATAGAGATATAAATTCTATACGTCAAGTGAATGGAACGTCTTACCTTGCGTACGGGGCCTCGCTAATCTTTTTAGTATAAATTTTTTTAGTATATTGTAGACTCATCTATTTAGTAAAGCGAAGATTTAATAGATATACAGATCTTACATGTCGGGTGAATTGAACGTCCTACCTTGCGTACGGGGCCTCGCTAGTCTTTTCAGTATCAATATTTTTAGTATATGGTAGACTCATTTATTTAGTAAGGTGAAGATTTAATAGATATACAGATCTTACATGTCGGGTGAATGGAATGTCCTACCTTGCGTACGGGTCCTACCTTGCGTACGCACACCAATGCTAGCCCCCCCCGCAGGGGGGCGGAACCTACTGCATCCACGCACGCACTTCTCCACCCACACAACAATCGGGTTGAGTTAGGTCAGTTTTTTTTTAAGTGGAGCCCTCCGCATATACACAAGGGGTCAGGGTGCAGGATAAAAGGGTGACGAACCCCCCCCCCCGCATATACTTTTAATTACTACCCGTAGAGGGTTAAAAAGTGATTAAATGTGCATATATTTATATATTTTTTTTTTAGATTATTCTACATTTTCCCCCTTGGGGGTCTAACGGGTGAGAGTTAACAAGGGAGAGTACCACCACTGAACTTCCCTTGTCAAGCGCTATAATATAGGGTACCTCCCTCCTCCCCCCCAGGGGGGGGGTTTGCGTTACCTTAACCATATTTTCTCCTCTTGAGACCTCTTTAAAATACTAATTTTATCCACTTTGAGTCAGTCGTTTGCAAGTTATCGAGCTTTTTATGGGAGACGTCAATGACTGTAGTTATCATATTCTACTACTACGAAGGAGAGAGTGGTAGGCGATGTGTGTGCGGATGAAAGTAGGAGTAGTATATGGTGGAGAAATGGCAAATAACGTTTTTGTTTCTTAGAATCGTCAGATGAAGAAACTTAATTTCTTATCTTCTTAAAGGATTAGGTCACCTTGCTATTTTCAAAAAACCAAAAATGTTTTTTTCCTGAAATTTTTAGCTTATATAAAGATAAGATGTAATTGTTTAAAAATTCTAATTATTTGCCGAGTTACATGACTTTAAACTGAAGGCTTGTCAGCATCCGCTGTGTAAACGTTTTTCGAGCTGGTGCGAGTGATTACTATTTCTCGACCAATTTTAATAAAAGAAGGCTTAAATTGCTTGTCACGTGTCTCTATCGATTATCGTGCGGATTTTTCGAAAAAATTTTTTCTTGAGTTTTTCCATGTAAAAAATCCGAAATTTTTCTCAAAATATCGAAAAAATGTTTTAAATTCGATTAAATATGTTATTTTTTCAAAGGAGGAGGGTCCCTAAGGCCTGTTTTCGGCACCTCTCAAAATTGGACCAAAATGGCTGGAATCACTTCCTTATACCCGTGGAAGTAAATTTAGTCAATTCCAGCCTAAACGGAAGTATTTAGAGTGTATACTTCAAGTATACATGGTGCATCAGCGCGCCCGTATCAAGCATTTCTTTGGAAAACTAAGCTATAACTAAGTCATTTTTCATTAAGTACTTTGCGAGTTATGAGGCTTCTTACAGATAGATTTGTAGAAACGTTACTTAAGGAGATCCGAGATTAAAATTAAAAATAGGGGGGGTTCTATATAAAATATTGAAATCGACATTCACGTGACCTTCAAATGACTATCCAAGGTCAAACCAACGACACCATTTTATGTCCCCCTTGAAACCATACAACTTTTATCTGAAACATTTTTCTCAAAAACGCTTAGTTTTCCAAAAAAATGCTTGATACGGGCGCGCTGATGCACCATGTATACTTGAAGTATACACTCTAAATACTTCCGTTTAGGCTGGAATTGACTAAATATTACTTCCAAGGGTATAAGGAAGTGATTCCAGCCATTTTGGTCCAATTTTGAAGGGTGCCGAAAACAGGCCTTAGGGATCCTCCTCCTTTGAAAAACTCGTACGATAATCGCCTACACAAAACAAAATATCTAATAGACATGGATATCTACATATCCATATGATGTCAATGTCTACTATGGATATCTAATAGATATCTAATAGATGTACAAAATATCCATATTTCTCAAATAACTAGCAGAGATATCCATTAGATATCCACGTGTTATCCACATATCCATGTCTACAAAATATCTATCAAAGATATCCATTAGATATCCACATGTTATCTACGTATCCATGTCCATAAAATATCTATCAAAGATATCCATTAAATATCCACATGTTATCCACACATCCATGTCCACAAAATATCTATCAAAGATATCCATTAGATATCTACGTGTTATCCATATATTCATGTCCACGAAATACCTATCAAAGATATCCATTAGATATCCATGTGTTATCCACATGTCCATGTCCACAAAATATCTATCAAAGATATCCATTAGATATCCATGTGTTATCCACATATCCATGTCCACAAAATATCTATCAAAGATATCCATTAGATATCCACATGTTATCCACATATCCATGTCCACAAAATATCTAACAAAGATATCCATTAGATATCTACGTGTTATCCACATATCCATGTCCACAAAATACCTATCAAAGATATCCATTAGATATCCATGTGTTATCCACCCATGTAGCAAAGAAGATCTGCGGGATATACTGAATTTATCCCGTACATCCCAAGTATATTTTAATATCCATAAAATATTATCAGTATATCATTACATATACAGGGTGTTCTAAAAAAGGGGGGCCAAAATTTAGGGAGATATTCCTCACACCTCAAGGATGAAAAAATGTTATATGAACATGGGTGCGGAAACGATTTTTTCAGGAGTTATGTTGAAAATATTGTTGACTGTATTACTAACACAAGAAACAATTTAAGATTAATCATTATGTAAAAAAGTAACTATAACATTAAAGGTCAAATTTTTCTGATTTCTGCCTGGCAGATAAGGTCACAACCTCATTTAGCCGTACTCAGAAAAAAAGCTCTAACTCCTGAAAAAAGCGTTTCCGCACCCATTTTCATATAACATTTTTTTATCCTTTAGGTGTGAGGAATATCTCCCTAAATTTTGGTCCCCCTTTTTTAGAACACCCTGTATATACTGAAACACTTTTGTACAGAATATTTAAAGGATATCTTGTTGAGATAAATGAGATATATGGGGGATTTTTAAAAGAACATCTACACGATATTCTCACGATAATGAAAGGAATTGAATGATGTAAAAAAACAGACAAATTTATTTTAAAAACAATTTTAAAAAATTGCAAATGTAAAAATTAATATTATTATTCGATTATTTTGATTATTCTATGTATAAAAGTATTAAGGTAAAGTTATCAAAAAGTGAATACTTTACGAAAAATTTCATATTTTATATTAAAAATATCATGACAAAATTTGAAATGTCTCAGAAAATTCTTAATACTTAATACTTTTAAGCGTAGAATAATGAAAGAAATCGAAAAATATAAAAAAGAACAGACAAATTAATTTTAAAAAATTTGATTGCATTTTGTGTACAAACTTTATTTTGAAAAATTACAAATGTAAAAATTAATATTATTATTCGATTTTTTTAATTATTCTATGTATAAAAGTATTAAGGTAAAGTTATCAAAAAGTGAATACTTTACGAGATATTTTATATTTTATATTAAAAATATTATGAAAATTTTTAAATATCTCAGAAAATTTTTAACAAAAGAGAACTTTATTATAGTTTCTTAAAAACGTCTTGACAAGGGTTACAAGAATATGCAATAAAAAATAGGGGCTTCTATGTGAAAAATTTAAGGTGCTCTTGATCAAGAGCATCTTAAACTTTTTAAATAAAACCCTATAGGGGGTTAAATAAAAAATAGTTTTATTGCATATTCTTGTAGCCCTTGTCGAGACGTTTTCAAAACACTATAATGCAACTCTCTTTTGTTAAGAATTTTCTGAGATATTTTCAGAAAGATGCACGATAGCGCATCTTTCCGCGGTAACTTGCAATGACACCGATAGGTGGCGCATAATGGTGTGATTAACTCGTAAGTAAATTTCAGTTGAGAGCGAATATAAGCAGGTCTAGGCGAAGCAAAATCATGACATCCGCAAGACATCTTTGCCAGCAACATTGCTGCGATGATATAAATATATAAGACTATATTTTTTTTTTATAAATTTATAACTAACTTATCCTATTTATATAGGATAATAGACATATATAAGACATTCAGCGGATATCCACGCAGATATCTAATTGATATCCACACAGAACATAATATCTAATAGATATCTAATGAATATCTTCAATGGATATCCAAGATATCTTCGAGATATCCATTAGATATTTATTAGATATCCAAATGTCCGTAATTCGAGGTCTAATATATATCCATTAAATATCCATAAAAATATCCATTGGACATCCATACCATATCCAGTGGATATTTATGTAGTTATCTGCATAAATATTTATTGGATATGGTATGTATGTCCACTGGATATTTTTATGGATATCCAATGGATATCTATTAGACCTCGAATTGCGGACATTTGGATATCTAATAAATATCTACTGGATATCTCGTAGATATCATGGATATTCATTAGATATCTATTAGATATTATGTTCTGTGTGGGCGATAGAGGAGTAGCTGTAGATTAATAATCTGTTTGATTTTTTTAACGGGAAAAATTATCAGCACCAGGTCACTACCGCAAAAATAAGAAGCGAAAAAACGGAACTTTTTGTTATTTTAAATTTAAAAAAATCTTAAACAAAACCTTTTTTTGTTCTATTTGTACCCTTTTTACATTTGTTCGATATGTGTTAGTTTTCGCGAAAAAAATTATTGATTTTTATTGTCGAAATTGGTACATTAGAGTGGCCTTAAGCGATTTCCAGCTTACAGCAGCCTTTTCAGCAACAAATATCACATTCCATAGTATATTGTACCGTATCTATCAATTTATATGCGACTCATTACTAGACGCGAGGGCCCAAAATCTTGAAAATTTTTTTATGTAAATTGAAAATGGTTGTAACTAAAAATAAATTAATTAATGCTGTTAATTTGTAGCTACCTGTATTTTTATACTATTATATTACTACCTGTATACTATTTTTTTTGTTTATTCTTTTTTCAGGAGACTCGGCAATACTCGATGAATTTAAACAAGGGGTGTCAGCAGGACGCGTTAAATTTGAATGTGAACGTAGAAGATAACGACGTCACGAATCACTATAGCGAAATAGATAAGGTCAGCCCATGTCGATCGAGTTGGTCTACTTGGCCGGAGGATCTGCGAAATACTTCCACCTCGCAGACGTATGTTAATGTTTCTAACAGTAGATCCACATCGTCGTTCGCCGTCTCAACTCCACCTCCTCCTCCCCTTCCTCCTTCTCTTAGCCCGAACGTGAGCCCACCGAAGCCTAAGTCCAATTGTGAGCTCGCGCAGAGCATGAATGAGCTGTCGTTGAATGTTAATTCCGATCATCAAGAAGTTGCCGCTGTTGTCAAGAAATTAGATCCGGTCTTTTTGGCCGAGTTGGAGAAGCATTTGGGCGAGAAGGAGGCAACTAAGAACACGAACGCTAGCAACGATAAACGCCAGCAACCAGGAATTGTTTCCGCGAATTATCTAAACTGTTCATCATTAGAGAAGCTGCAACAGAATACATCTACTCAGCAGCTTTCAACGACGGAGAATGCTGCTAAGCCTTTGTCGATTATTCCGGCATTGAAGCCACCACCGCAGGGAAAACCAAGATCGCCGGTCGCGACAATGGATCGTGCAAACGCTTCATCGACGCCACCTAGCAAAGTGCAGAACTCCTGGCAGCCGAAGAGCACAAATGTTCAAAGACCGCGACTCCAGAATGACCAATGTGTATCAGAGTCGGCCACTGAGACTATAGTGAGCCAAATTTGGCAGCAGACGCAAACTCTATCCCAGCAGCCAAACGTTTGCCTGGCTAGTTCGGCTGCTAACCAGATGTTAATGTCCGTTTCGGTAACCCAAGCGAGCGTTAATCGGCTTCCAGAAATCACTAGCAATGCTTCCAGTAGTGATATAAACAATCAAAATCAGTACGGTTCTTGTAATGTCACCAAGGCTACTTTTATACAGACACAAGATTGTCTGTCAAATCAGAATTATCCTCAAAACATGTGTCACGTCAATCAGGATAATACCAATTTGCTTGAAGAAACCTCCGATAATATTACTGATAACACAAACGAGGCTCAACATGGACCTTGCAACGTCGTCAAGGCCGCGTTTAACCAAACGCAAGTCTGTTCATCAAACAGCCAGAATTATCTTCAAAATTCATTGGGCGTTAACCAAGATGTTGTAAATTTGCGACAGGCTGGTATTAGTCGTATCTCCTCCAATGTCAGAAATTATCCTCAGTGCGATGCAACCAATGTTCCTAAAGCAAATCAAACTCAGGCTTGCTCGTTAACTGACGGGAGTCAGAACAATCTTCACAATATTGGCTTTAATCTATTTCAAACGACTGCCAATCATGTTTCCGACAAGAGCGTGAGCGAATTCTCCCAGCACGGACATTGCAATATCTCCAAGGCTGCTTCCAATCAGGCGCAGATCTATTCGTCGTCAAGTCAGAATTACTTGCCGAGCGTGGCGTCAATTCCTCATCTGGGTGATTTTGCGTTGCCCCAAACCTGTCTTCAAAACGTGCCAATATCGTCTAGCACAAGTAACACTCACGGAATCACTCACATACAGAACGATTTGCAGCAATCCCAAAAGCCCGCTACACTTTTATCCGAACAAGTATACGCTGAATTGAAACAAACGGTATGTAACTTTTGTAATTACACAGAATGTGTGGAGCACCTTATGGCTTAATAATTCTGTTGTGCGTGCAGATGACGAAAAATATTTTAAATAAAAACTTTACAGTTTTACACAAGAAAAATATAACACTCGCGACAAGTTTATTATTATTAACAAAAACATTAACGCCATTATATTTCAAAACAAGGAATTACGTGATTTTTTTTCTACATAATTTAATCTTCTAATTATTTTGCTTATACAAATGTAATAAGCGAAAGTTATTCAACAGTGAAAAGATTACAAAACATTTCATAATTTGTCCTGATAATATTTGGAGATAAAATGTAAAATATTTTGTAAGATACTTATTTTTCAATGACTTTGATACTTTCATGCTCATAATTGTGGGATAAATCAATTGATATAAAAAGAAACAAGTAATTGCATTTTTAAAAATACATAAATTTTAATTTTATTGTATCTAAAATTTGTAAACTACTGATTCTATGCCGATGTTAAATGATTATAATATTTATTATAATTATGATATTTGAGAATTTACACCATTATTTGATTTTTTAGATATATTTAACCTCTTAATGCGCAAGTTCGAGTTAACACGGGCAGCGCTTTATTTTATATTACCTAGATTTACGCGCCTGTGTTAACTTAGACATGAAAAATAATTATATTAAAGTTATTTATGTATACATGATAAGTATTGGTGTCAAACGAACGGCTTGTCAGGTATGTTTAGTAAAAGCTAGGACGTATAATATTTGATGATTGCACTATTATAGAATTAATTTTTAAAATATTGTTTTTTACATAATATTTGACCTAATATTTGTACTGTTTTGTCCTTAAAAGTAAAGCTATTATGTGTTATTATTATATTAAATTATAAATTTCAATGACTAAAAAAACTTTCGTGGCACATTTTTGCCACGGCAAGAAACCGTGCATTAAAGGGTTAATCCTCTTATGCATAAATAACTTTATGATGAAATATATACAGGGTGTCTTATTTTAAACAATCACCCACCAAAATTTTAATTTTTTCAATTTCAGAAGAAAATGGTTTAGAAAAGTTCCATGGTTTGGAGGGGGACAAATAATGGTGAAAAAAATTTTTAAAGAAATCTATTTTTTAAACACGATGAGATACATTAACTTTGCCAGTGTATAAATAACCAAATTAAATTTCTTAATCGACGAAGCTGGCACTCCTGACGGTCACAATCGTCAGGACACTAGACCGAGATTCCGGTCCTTCTATCAAAACGCTTAAATTTAAGCACCTTAAATTAAGATGGAAAAATTTCCTCTCCCTTCCCTAATTAAATCGATATCGATTTAATATTAAAATCACTGTAAAAACTTATTGCGAAAAATATTACCCTGGCTGGGGTAATATTTTTCGCAATAAGTTTTTACAGTGATTTTAATATTAAATCGATATCGATTTAATTAGGGAAGGGAGAGGGAATTTTTCCTGACTTCCGTCAGGAGTGCCAGCTTCGTCGATTAAGAAATTTAATTTGGTTATTTATACACTGGCGAAGTTAATGTATCTCATCGTGTTTGAATATACACCGTCGACGTAAATATCGGTGTTCCATCTTATGATTGTTTAGATGTGCTATTGCGATGAATATTACCACATGCCCCGGTAGTCGAATTGGTTAAGACGCCCGAACGGAATGCGGGAGATTCCAGGTTCGAACCCTGGCTGGGGTAATATTTTTCGCAATAAGTTTTTACAGTGATTTTAATATTAAATCGATATCGATTTAATTAGGGAAGGGAGAGGGAATTTTTCCATCTTAATTTAAGGTGCTTAAATTTAAGCGTTTTGATAGAAGGACCGGAATCTCGGTCTAGTGTCCTGACGATTGTGACCGTCAGGAGTGCCAGCTTCGTCGATTAAGAAATTTAATTTGGCTATTTTTTAAAGTTATCGTGTTATTTTTAATTTTTTAAATAAAAGCCCCATTTTTTTATATCAGAATTTTGTAGATGATGTTGAGACGTTTCCAAAGACCTATAATAGTTGATATTTTTGTTGAAAGTTGCAGAAATATTACGTATATTTCTCGATATTTTACGATTATATCTTCGCAACTTCTCTACAAAAATATTAACTATTATAGATTTTTAGAAACGTCTCAACATCAGCACAACGTCTCAACAAAATTCTGTTACCAAAAATGGGGTGTCCCATTTAAAAAATTAAAGGTGACTCACGTGATCTTAAAAATAGATTTTTTGAAATTTTATTTTACCATTACTTGTTCCCCCTGCAGATCATACAACTTTTGTTTAAAACATTTTTGTCTAAAATTGAAAATAATTAAATTTTTGGGAGGTAATTGTTTAAAATGGGACATCCTGTATATACAAGGTGTACAAGTATTGATATTTCTCTTAATTTCACGAAAACTACCCATTTTCGAAAATAATGTTTCATACAAAAGTTGTAGAGTTTTAAGACGCATTACATAGCAATATTAGTGTAAACTTTAATAGCATTGTCAAGGTTACGTAAACATTATCTTGAAATTCTTAAATAAAAACCTCTATTTTTTTATTACATGTTTATGTAGTTTACCTCGAGATCTATTCAAAACACTAATAAAGTATTTTTTTGTTAAGTTTTCAAGTTATGAAGCTTGAAAGTTATAATACTGCCGACATTAGCAATATCCAAGTTGTATGTACCGCATGAAGGTTGCACGGTCAATTTACACTTTCTTTTGTATGTGTGCGTGCGTGCGTGCATGCGTGCGTGTGTGTGTCAACAAAGATAAGGACTTTACATAAATACAATTTCATGAACTATTGATTTTTTATTTCTTTACTTTAATATAAGTACATATCTAGAAGATGCGATTAAAGAGAAAATTAAATTCTTTAAAATTCTTTAAAAAATTATACTTTTGTTTTTAAAAAAGTATAGACGTGATGTTAATCCAAAAAGCATATAGCATACTGTAAAAATTTTGGCGCATCATATTTTTTAAATTAAAACTGAAATTTTTTGAAATAGCTTTCTCGATAAATGCACATATAACAGTCATTTTAGATGATAAAATTAAATGTTTTTTTCCCTACATATCATGATAATAATAATAATGTAAAAATAATAACGCTCATCAAGTTTATTTTTAACAAATTTTTATTTTTAAAAAATCTAACAATTAATAAATCTTATAATTGCAATTATTTTACAGGTTCCTAATTTAGAGCAGCTGTCTCAGAATGAATTTAATACACTCTACAATAAAACTGTTCGGCAGAACATTCTACGAAATTACTATTCAAATAATCTGAGCAGCAAGCCCAGCCAAAATTATACTCGGGAAACTGCTAGCAGTCAACAGCAACAGAAAAGTATCACCGGCAAGAATCAGCCCACTCCAGGACACGCTTGTGACTTTAGTCCTTATCTGAAACAGCCGCCGATTTACAATCCTCCTCCTCCTCCTCCTCCTCCTTCTACTACGACCCGGAGTTCATTTAAATCTGGCCAGGACGGTTACGTGCAGAGTCATTATCCCGCAGCCAAATGCAACTTAAGTGGACCCTGCAATTTATTGCAAGCTGAAGCTTCTACATCAACTAAAAATGCATCGACGACACTGAATGACTTTGCTGCTGCCAAGACAAATCTATTACAGGTCAATCAGCATTCAGTCGGCACTAGTCCACCGCTCACCGCAGCCTCCCAGCAATTGGTGATGTCATTGAGCGACGAGTTTAGAGCAAGCAAAGTCATGAAGGTACAGAAAGACACCGTGGATGCGTCGCAGCAAGAGGTATTAGCCGCGCTGCAGGCAACCGGTTGGGATACGAATCAAGCCGCCAAGCAGGTCGCGAAGGATAGACAGGCCAAACTGGAGAGTCTCATGAGGCACGTATCTTGAAATTTTTTTGTGAATTGATTTATTTTCGTGAGGATATTTGCACTGATCAACCAAAACATATACATGGTGTCTTATTTTAATTGCCTCAGGCAAATATTTTGAAAAATATAGAAGATATAGAAAAACGCTTTAGACAAAAGTTGTAGGATATCAAGGACACAAATAATGGTAAAACCAATTTTCGAATTTTTTTTAAGGTTACAGAGGTTACCGCTATTTTTTAAAGTAGAATTTTATGATTTTTTTACATAATGATTCTTTTAATTAGTCTACACATAAAAGTATTAAGGAAGAGTTATCAAAAAATTAATAGTTTACGAGATATTTTATATTTTATTCTGACACATTTTGACATAAAATATAAAATATCGTAAACTATTTATTTTTTGGTAACTGTACCCTAACACTTTTATGTACAGAATAATAAGATAAATCAGTTGTTGTAAACAAAATATATAATTACTTTGCAAAAAAGTTATGCAATCTGTAATATGCAACCATGTAATATTACAGTCTTTTTTGAAAAACAACAATGTGTTTTCTTTACACCAATTAATTTATTTTATTATTCTGATTCTACGAGGGGCGTTCAATAAGTAATGCAACACATTTTTTTTTCTTATTCAAGGCTTGTTTTATTGCAGTTTTATGTACGTCATATTTTTCTCCAATTCTTTGGCTACAAAAATCTATTTTTCAACATAGTCTTTATTCAATTCTATGGCCTTACGCCACTTAGATAGAATAAAAAGATGCAATTCATAGGAAGAGATATGATAATGAAAATAAGGAAGTCATAGCCAAAGTAAGAAAGTGACTGAGAGGCAGACCAGCAGAGTGGTACCGCAAGGCTACACAGGCTTTCATATCTAAGTGATGTAAGGCCATAGAATTGAATAGAGACTATGTTGAAAAATAGATTTTTGTAGCTAAAGAATTGGAGAAAAATATGACGTATTTAAAACTGCAATATAAAACAAATCGTGAACGAGAAAAAATGTATTGCATTACTTATTGAACGCCCCTTGTATTGTACATAAAAGTGTTAAGGTACAGTTACCAAAAAATGAATAGTTTACGAGATATTTCATATTTCATGTCGAAATGTAGAATAAAATATAAAATATATCGTAAACTATTAATTTTTTGATAACTCTTCCTTAATACTTTTATATGTAGAATAAGTAGAAGAATCATATTTTTTATGTAAAAAAATCATACAATTCTATTTAAAAAAACGTCCTCTATGTGACCTTAAAAAAATAAATTTTTTTCAAAAATTGATTTTACCATTATTCGTCCCTCTTGATATCCTACAACATTTCTCTGCAACGTTTTTCCATATCTTCCATGTTTTTCGAAATATTTGCCTGGGGCAATTAAAATAGAACACCCTGTATATATATGTATGTACAATATGTATGTTTTTGATTAATTAGTTTTGATTGGCCTTTTATACATAAACATGTGCGTACGTGAGTGTGTGCGTGCGTATGTGCGTTCGTGCGTGTTTGACCACAAAATGGATTATAACGTTTATCCTGCGCAACAAATGCTGATGGATTTATCATGGTTCTACCACGATATGGTAGAACCATGATAAATCCATCAGCATTTGTTGCGCAGAATAAACGTTATAATGCAAAATCCGCACAATTTTTTAAACACTTGCAATAACACAATAAAGAAATAGGAAGCTGTATGCACTAGTTATATCTATAGTTTTCGACAAACAACAAAATATTAAAAAATTACTTTTTGAAATTATTTTTTCTGGTTTAAGAAGTGTTCTATTTGAAAATGATTAAAATATCATTTTTTTAAATAAAGTATTTTCCGAATATTTAAGTTATACTGCCGGTCATAAGTTTGAGACCATTAAGGCTCCTGGGTACTCGCCGCGGTACGTAAGATCGTGACTTCGGAAGCGAGATATGACACGTTGAGAATTCTTGCGTATCATTGCCAAATAAAAAGACTTCTGCATAAAATGACACTTCATATCACTTCAGCACACTTCGACAATACTTCGTGGTTTATCTTTTCTCCTTGACAGTTGATAATTAAATAGCCGTAAAATAAATGTGATACAAAACCGTAACGAAACCTAGTCATGCAGGCTTATGCGTAGGCGCATGACTAAGTTTCGTATTTGTTGAGATTTAGGATATTATTTTAAATATAACACTCTTAGTTTTAGTTTTGGTTATCTTGTTTAATTAGATTCTGTTACAAAAAACGAAAGTTTCGCCAAGCGCTACACTTCAAACTTGCTTGGCACGTGTGTACATCAGTACAATGAAATTGAGAAAAAAAGAAATAATATATAATCATAAATGAGTTCTTTAACAAACAAAAAGAAAAGAAAGTATAATTCTTTATACATATATTTACTGCGCTCTCTAACCGACAAATGTAAGAAGAATATGCTCTCTGTACTTATCTCGAAAATAACTCGCAAGGCCTTAAGCCCCTTGCACAATGCTAGGCAACAGGCAATAGGAACAGGGAACAGAAATCAGAAACCTTGTATTTATGCAGAATAGACGATGAACAGGCAATAGACACAGAATTTCCGTCATGTTGGAAATTCTGTGCCTATTGCCTGTTGCCAACCAATCATATCGTTCGAATTTTTTAGGTTTTTATTGACGAATTTGAGGTTATTTCCTGTTCCTATTGCCTGTTGCCTAGCATTGTGCAAGGGCCTTTACGATCCGCATGCTAGCACCGCTTGCACCAGAGAGAGAGATTCACGGGAAACGTCGAACCGCGAGACCCCGAAAAGGTACACTATTGCCACCTGTCCACCTGTCATCTATTTACTGTTACTTAAGCAGTCAAAGAGCGCAATATAATTCAATTAGTGGATTCTATAAGAGAAACGTAACTTGCACACAATTACATTTCTCAACAGTATTACATTCGTTTTACGGCTATTTATCAACTATCAAGGGAAAGGGAGAAAACCGCGAAGTATTTTCGAAGTGTGCTGAGGTGATATGAAGTGTCATTTTATGCAGAAGTCTTATTTAGGAATGATACGCAAGAATTCTCAACGTGTCACTTCTCGCTTCTGACGTCACGATCTAATATGGCCGCGGTGACTACCCAGGAGCCTTAATTGAAAATGTTTATTACATGAAATGTAATCAAACTTATACATTATAATTTAACATATTTTTATTGTTTTATTTATTGTTTTATAATGAAATAAAAAATATAAAAGAAATAAGAAATATAAAACGTTTAAAAGTTCTACAAAAAGTATTTTTTACAAGATATTTAAGTACAATATTACAACTCAGTTTTGTAAAAAAAAGCATAATGTCTCTCTACTTTTAAATTAAGAAAAGATATCGAATATAAAGCATCAACCGCTTTTAAATAATGTTTTACTGGAATATTTTTTAAATTTTATATGTGCCCTCCTCAAACTTTTATAGCTATTAGTATATTATATAAAATATTTTGTCTAAATATTTTTTTAAATAGTGATGAATTATACACTTGCACTCTGAATGGTTAAAAGCGAATAATCAAGAAATAACGACAAGTTTGATTTAAAGTAGATGAAAAAGAAGATAAATGTTATTGCAACGTACAGATGAGATTGTAATGCCAAATAATATCAAAACTTTTAAAGCATTCTGTTGTTTTCTTTACCTTAAAGTATCCCTTTTTTTTTAAAAAGTTTTGAACTGATTTTTATAAATAGTTTTTAATCTCTTTAAAAAATGAATTATGATTTAGTTGTTTGGTTCGAAAGAATTACAATTTTATTAAAAGTTATTAATCAAAAATGCAAAAAAAACTAAAATTACGTAAAAACTAATTTTTTAAACCATAATTAAAATTTAGAAAAAGCTTATATATAAAAAAAATATCGATCAAAATGTAGTATGTCGTATAAAAAAAAAAATGAAAAAAGATTATTCGAATGTACTTCATACATTCATAAGGAAGAGGAATATAAAAATAGGTAGTTTTATTCTATGATTTTACAACTATACATTCTCTCCAAAATCCCGTCTATATACGGGAAATTATGATATAATTTTGCTTATAACTTTATAATTACACTTATCGTTGTAAGGAAATCAATATAATGGTTATTTTGTTCTTAAAAAACAGAACAAATATTGGAATCCAATATGGGGGCGGGGCTTACATCATAAGGTGGGAGTCCAATATGGCCGATTTAACCGCACAGTAAATATTTCAGATACCGGTAATATCGCGTATATTTTTTATAAACATATGTGGGCAAGGGCCCATACAAGCCTATCTGAGAGGAATTATAGACAGGAAGAAAGTATTCTGAGCGTAGGACACTTGATAACAAACAAGTGCACAGTGTGCGGTTATAATAGTTCACATCTCGCCACCAGATGTCATCGCGCCCGATGTTGGAAGCCAATAGGATGTTTTTCCTTTCCGAAAATTTTGTTCAAAATATAAAAAGCTATTCATAGTGCTTTGGTTTTTATATAGATCTTTGTTAATTATAGAAATCCGTAAATTGAATTTTATTGTAATTGTAGGTTGGGATTGGCTACTAGACAACAATGTGAGAACGCTTTGAAGCAGACTAAATACGACGTGGAAATGGCAGCTTCATTATTGCTCGATCAGGCCAGATGAGAAACTACCGCAGTTAATGTCCTGACCTGACATGTCCCATGATGCAGCTGTAATTCTGCGAACGCGTTTATTTAGGAATGAAAGTAACAAGCGGAAACCATAATTGTACTCAGGAAGCGACGATCAATCAGAGATTACTTGCAAATGTCTTCTGCGTTCCGATTTATGACACAAATTTAGCAGTTGGTTGATGCCAGCTATTGGGACAAATTAAAACTGTTGCGCAATCGAGTGGTGATACTGGTAAAGATACCGCCAATGACATTATTCTTAAGACATAATATAAGACATAACATGTATAATTCTGAAGCTGTGATACGTTATTGATCTTTATCTGGATTTACAACCTTATGAATAAATTTCTCGCGATAAGAAGTCGCGTTTTATTTAATGAACATAATGATGTTAAAGAAGGTTTTGAAATTATTAAGTATAATATTTAAATACATTTTCTCTCTCCCCCCCCCCCCCCTTCCTTCCTCTCTCCCTATTCCTCTTTCTTATTCCTTCTTCCCTTTCCATCTCTCCCTCCACTTACCCCTCTCTCCTTCCCTCTTCCTCTCCTTCTTTAATGTTTGAATATCTAAGGAGCATGATATTGTTATTTGTTTGTATGGTCGGAGTTCTTTTCCACATCAAGTGTAAGGTTTCAAACGATTGTACAATATCTAGCTGGATGCAGAATTTTTACCAAGGCATCGCTAAATGTTTTCCTCAAACTTATATATTATTATTTCTCTCTCTCTCTCTCAAGTCGTTGTTCGTTGCCGAACGTCGTGACTTCCTCATGACGATTCATGGGAAGTTTTCTTGGGGTATTATTTACGCAGTAGGGGCCCCTCTCCTTTCTACGGGGTATGGGGGGGGGGGGTACACATAACAGTTGTCAATTGCTATGTGTGGACCCACAGCTTAACGTCTCTTTCCGAAAGACCGACCCCAGTTTCTCCGCATGAAAACCCCTTCTTTATTTCTCATACGGGGGGTGCAGTTTGAAATTTAAAAATTTCTGTGACCAAGTGGATTCGAACCCGGCTTCCCGTGGTTATGAGTCTGGCGCTTCACCACTAGACCACACTGCCATATTATTATTTATTTAGAAACAATTATTTTTTAGTAGAGAGAGAAAATATAAAATACGTTGAAGGTAAAGTAGGGGAGACCGGGGCGAAAACGTCTTCAGGGTGAAATCGTCAAATCAAATATCTCGGAACCTGTATATTGTGCGAACTCGCTATTAACATTGTAAACGCTGCTTATGGTACTCATGTGACCAACGGAGTTTCGACAGGTTACCTGCCGTGTTATGATTTTTACGTGGGCAAACGTGTTTCCGGAAGGTAAAAGTAAAATTTTCTGCGCGTGGAAATTTTGTAATATCTGCAATAATATTTGCTCTCCAAATCTCGAGGTACGTGATTATAAAGAGTAATACACGCTGAACACGAATCCAGTGTAGTTTTTTCATTATCGTTGATGTCTAATATTTCGTGGGCGATCAAACCTGAAACTTGTGTTTGGGGCTAATTTGTCAGTAAGCACCCGGGGTGGACTTTTATAATATTGGCAAATTTTCTAATTTTATTATATTTTTCAGTCTTTTCTACCCTTATTTTATATATATTTCTTTAATATTTGGTTGATTAGTTCTTGAGTTATAGAATCCGTACACACACACAAAAACACAAAATGATGAAACATTTCAACACTAATTAATAAATGTTTACATTTTTCTATTAACAAATAATTAATAAAATGTAACCTATTAGTTTTCATAATCGGAATTATGTATTTATGGAGTGACGACTCTGCCCCGGCATTTTTGAGATTTTAATTTTTCCACCGTTGTCGTTTTTGCTCTATACCGGTTAAACAAAGCGACGTAGACAAAAATTTCCTACATAAATTTTGTAGCTAAAGGTTCACTCTTTACAACGGTATACCACATTTAACCAAAATTATTTATTTTGTTGTTAAAAATCGGCACCGAAAAAAAACTGTTAATCTCGCCCCGGTCTCCCCTACATATGCCACAGCGAGCATTTTACGTTGGGTGCGCTTATACTCTCAAAAACTTAATGCCTTCATGTATAAAATAATGAAATGTATTAATTGATATAAAGATAGCGTAAATATATATATAACCCTTTTGCTACGAACAATCATTATAGTGCACTGTCAATATCCGTTCGCCGCGCTGCGAAAGTAAAGCGAGATTAAGTTATTATAGGATAATAACATTTATTTATATAATATATGTTAAGACCGTTAAGATATAAATCAATACAAAGGAAATAGCCATACGGTCCAAGCTTGGATCTTAGGCAGCTCAATATAATTATTTTCAATATGTATTTAATACGCGTATTTTCCAACATATTAAACTGCGCGCCGATTATTTGTCGGACTTAAAACACAGCTATTGTTGGAACATTAGAAATTCCCTCTCCCTTCCCTAATTAAATCGATATCGATTTAATATTAAAATCACTGTAAAGAACTATTGTTATCCGGTTATTGCGATAAATATTACCACATGCCCCGGTAGTCGAATTGGTAAGACGCCCGAACGGAATGCGGGAGATTCCAGGTTCGAACCCTGGCTGGGGTAATATTTTTCGCTATAAGTTCTTTACAGTGATTTTAAAATTAAATCTATATCGATTTAATTAGGGAAGGGAGAGGGAATTTCTAATGTTTCAACAATAGCTGTGTTTTAAGTCCGACAAATAATCGTCGCGCAGTTTAATATGTTGGAAAATACGCGTATTAAATACATATTGAAAATAATTATATTGAGTTGCCTAAGATCCAAGCTTGGACCGTATGGCTATTTCCTTTGTATTGATTTATTTATATGTTGTCATAACGAACAAAAATTATTATAAGATATGGACCTGTCGCATTATGAAGTAACGAGTTTAAACTTTGCGTATGGCAGAGCACACTCGCAGCTTGTACTCTCTTGAACAACGATAGCGTACGTTAGCTAGTACGGCCATAGCAAAAGGGTTGAGGAAAGATCTGCTGTGTATAATTGCATACTTTCTTTTCGATACATTTATATGTTTTTATTACGTCAATCGATTCTTTGTATGATATATTAAAATAAAGTTATCAAAAAGTGAGTGATTTACAAAACATTTCATATTTTAGGTCAGAATTCAGAATATGTTGGATAAAATGTGAAATATTTCATAAATTATCATAATTTTATTAAAATGTTTCATTTTTCTTTCATCTTACTTTAATATTTTTACGTGTGGAATGACTAACAAAATCGAGATACCACGTATAAAAGACATTATTTTATTAAAAAAATTGATAGTATTATGGTACAAAAATATGATATAAAAAAATTTGGTTGCTTTATCTTATTCTAGAAATTCCAACTTTTATTTGAAAGATTTTTTGAAAAATCTTTAAATATATTCTCGAGATAAGTGTGGGTTCTAACGTTCTTTTTACTTTTTGTAATATGTACAGGGTGATCCATAAGTACATGTAAATACTTTGTAAATGTAATGTAGAGGTAAAAATAAGACTAAAATGTTCTATACAACTATCAGCTGAAATTGCTTTATTTCAGAGCTATGCAGCAAAGAAGGGATAACAAACTCAACACAAACTAAAAGTCATTTCTCCCAGAGTTCACAAATTAGTACAATTTTCATAATACGTGTTCAAAGTGATTTCCCTGAACTCTTTAAGACAGAGACGTACTTGTCGCCTAGTGATCTCGAATTGAACATGGCTATGAAACTGTTCGGAATGAGTTCAACGGGTTTTGTGACATTCAGAGATCACTTTTTGAGATAAAATGCTTCAAAAGGGCTTAAAATTTTTCTTGAAGTGACCATTTTTCGATGCCTTATGGCCTTTTTGAAAATTCAAAATGGCGGACCCAGAATCACGACTAGAATGGAAAAAGCCATTGAAAAAATTATAATGATATCGTAAATAAACGTGTAGGATGTGACATGGACGTAGCGGAGATCTGATCTCTGTGTGTGTGTTGCATAGTCAGTGATAAGGATTCCGTGCTTCGTTCCACGATAATTAAAGACTCAGAACAATCTATGTTCTGCTCAGTGTGTGTTGGGGGGGGGGGGGGCAAGTATACACGTACTCTGTTCTTGTTCCTATCCGTTATCTGGACTTATTCTGTTTGATGGGCAATCAGCTCCAGACCGACTGACACGCATTTTCACGTGCTTAGCATTAATGAACGACGTGGACTTCACTATTTATCTTAGAGTGAATGAATTCGCACTCTATTAGAGTGAATATTGACTCCAATGGAGTGGACTGATCAGTATAGCTCCATGATTAAAGTGAAAATTTTACTTTAAGAAATTTAGAGAAAATTACAGAAAATCCGAATTTTTCCATTCTAGTCGCGATTCTGGGTCCGCCATTTTTAATTTTTAAAAAGGTCATACGACATCGAAAAATGGTCACTTCAATGAAAATTTTAAGCTTTTTCAGAGCATTTTATCTAAAAAATTGAAGTGGGCAGGGGGGTGGCCCTTTTGACAGAGAACGCCACATATATATGTAACATACACATATGTATATTAATTTTCTTAAACTGTTGCTAAAATTTACGGTATATTTAACTTTTATAAAAGATTTTTGTTATTGCAACAGAAAATCTGAAAGTTCTAAAAAACTTGAAAATCAAGATTTATGAGAATTTAAAACCTACAAATAAAAATTATTAGAATCGGATGATTAAAAAATCCAACAAAATCTGAAAGGGTACAGCAGGATAAGAGGGGAGCTAGCGGCCCCCAAACAAAATTAATTTGGATTAGGGGCAACTTGAAGGTATCATTGAAAACATTATTTGTGGAGAATTCCATATTTCTATCTCGCCCTATTGCCGGAATAGCATAAAATATGTACCTCTCACATTTTGCTTTTTTTCTCCGCCGCTATTATAGATATCGAGATGAGCTTTGTCTCATATCGTAAATCATTTAAAGCACTATCAAACACGTTTTTCTTTAGAATTTTTCACGCTAAAAGTCGACTTGCAGAATCGTTTAAAATATTTAAGCATTTCTTTCGCACGCTCCTTAAGAGGTGAAATCTTGGAAAAAATTTATAATGTATGTTACATAAAAGACTATCTTCCCAATTTTTTTCAAATTTTTTTAAACACGGCGCCATATTTTAAAAAATTGGAATTTATTTTTTTATCGTTCTGTAATAATAAAGTAAAATCAGTAAATACAGGGTGTTTCAGGACCTCTGCACCAAACTCTGAGGAACGATAGGTCTCGCAGAAAGAATCATTTTTTGTCAAGCAACCCATGTTGTCTGACGCGTCGTTTTTGCGCTACGCGACCGCACAGACAGGTTTTATTAGATGGCATGTATTACAATTATATAATTATAAGATGAATTTAGTTATTTATTTTTTCAAGTACAGACAGTTTACAGAAGATGTTCAAAGTGTCTATCCTGAATCTGATTGCATTCTGCGCTACAGAATGCAATACCAATGCAACGAAGATAGCAGCAAGAGGCCAACTGTAACGCAGAATGCAATCAGGTTCAAGGTAGACACTTTAAACATATTCCGTAAACAATATTAAAGACTAAAGTTATTCGATGTAGCATAATATTATTTTATTGTGTGATACACATATTATCCCTTCCTTCCCTTTAGTTAAATCACTTTTTACCTCCAACTCTTGAAAACTGTGCGCCGACTAGAATTGTCAGACTTAAAAACACAGCCCCTGTTGGAATAGCGAAACGATTCAACTTATGATGTTAAAGAAATTATTGCGAAAAATATTACCCCAGCCAGGGTTTGAACCTGGAACCTCCCGCTCTCTGTGCAGGCGTCGTCCCAATTCCAACTTTTCCAACAGGGGTTGTGTTTTTAAGTCTGACAAATCTAATCGGCGCACAGTTTTCAAGAGTTGGAGGTAAAAATTGATTTAACTAAAGGGAAGGAGGGAATAATATGCGTATCACACAATAAAATAATATTATGCTATTAAGATCCAAGCTTGGACCAAGCTTATGGCGAATATTTTAATTTAATATTCCGTAAACTGTCTGCAATTGTACTTGAAAAAATAAATAAATAGAATTCATCTTATAATTGTAATACATGCCACCTAAGACCTGTCTTTGCGGTCGCGTAGCTCTTAAACGACGCGTCAGAGGACATGGGTTGCTTGACAAAAAATGATCCATTCTGCGAGACCTATCGTTCCTCAGAGTTTGGTGCACAGGCCCTGAAACACCCTGTATATTGCGTCATATTCGTTAACAGTACGGCGTCATAAGTGGTTTCCCACCTGAAGATTGTCACGTCCGAGTTTGACGTGACAATCTTCAGGTGGGAAGCCATTTATGACGCCGTGCTGTTAACAAATATCAAAATGCAGCTGTTGTAGAAAATATCAAGGCACTTTTCGCCGAGTTATATTACTATTGCTAATCTTGCGAATATAAGCCATTTATATGTGTTGGTCAGTCAGTATTTTTACCTGACAATAATTTTATAATATTAAAGTTATTCGACCGTACATATCAAACCAAATTAAATTAGTATAATCGCCATAACGGTCCAAGCTTAGATCTTAATAGCTTAATATTATTTTTATTGTGTGATACACATATTATCTCCTCCTTCCCTTTAGTTAAATCAATTCTTACCTCCAACCCTTGAAAACTGTGCGCCGACTAGATTGTCAGACTTAAAAACACAGCCCCCGTTGGAATAGCGAAACAATTCAACTTATGATGTTAAAGAAATTACAATCTAGTCGGCGTACAGTTTTCAAGGATTGGAGGTAAGAATTGATTTAACTAAAGGGAAGGAGGAGATAATATGTGTATTACACAATAAAAATAATATTAAGAATTGTACTGGGAGTGATTTGGTGCGGGCGCGTCACCCCAGCCAGAATAGTCACGTCGATCCGACGTCAAATAGACGTCTAGAGCTAACATCTATCTACCATCTACGTCTAATCTAAATTAAGATCTATATAGACCTAAAAACGGTCCATATTTAGATGTCTAATCGATCTAAGATTTCGACGTCTTTCCGACGTCTTATTGACATCCTTCATAGAAAAGTATTACTGAAGTACTCAGTAACAAATTACTGTAAATACTGGCAAATACTGGTAAATTTTAGTCGTAAGTTAGGTAAGGGTCACAAAAATTTAGCTACGGCAGACACTTATTAAGCTACGGCAGACATACCTATTTCCGACATTCACCCAAAATAAAAAAAAATTATATTTATTTCGAATTTTTATTACTATTTTTTAACTAAATTTGTTTCTTAAGATGCAGCCTATGATGATTCCATCTGAAAATAAGTATTTGTAACTGATTAAATGTCTTAAAAAACACACTTACCTTAGTGGGATTCGAACTCGGGACCTCTGGATCGTGAGCCAACTGCCTTACGTGGTAGACTACTTCTTAATTTAATGTAAGTGTTATATATTGTCTACATGTCATAACCGTAGGCCCCTATACCGCCACATAATTTATAGAGCAAAACAATAACAGAAAAATGATGATTTCTTATAATTAAATAGTTATTGTTAAATAATATTTTAAGTAAATATTAATATTAAATAAATGTTTTTTAAAATTATTATAGTAAATAAATAATTATTGTAAAATAAATATTAAATTAACGTCAAATAAATGTTAAATATACGTTTTCTTTAAATCATTATTGCAAATAAATAATTAATATAAAATAAATATTAAATTAATGTCAAATAAATGTTAAATTTAAATAAATGTTTTTTCAAATTATTATTACAAATAAATAATCAATATTACATAAATATTATATTATTGCCGAATAAATGTTAAATAAATTTTTTTTAAATTATTATTGTAAATAAATAATTTATGTAAAATAATTATCAAATAATGTGTAATAAATGTTAAATACATGTTTTTTAAAATTATTATTGCAAATGAATAATTAATATAAAATGAATATTAAATTAATGTCAAATAAATGTTAAATAAATGTTTTTTCAAATTATTATTACAAATAAATAATTAATATTACATAAATATTATATTATTGCCAAATAAATGTTAAATAAATGTTTTTAAAAATCATTATTTTAAATAAATAATTTATGTAAAATAAATATCAAATAATGTTTAATAAATGTTAAATACATGTTTAAATACTAATCGCCAGTAAAAAATTACTAGACTCAGTAATTTATTACTGAGTACTTTAGTAATACTTTTCTATAAGGGATGTTATCGATGTTAGTTTTAAGTGCCTATAATAAAGCCTTGTGTTCACGATCTAATTAGAACTTGGTCTAAGATCTGGGACGGAAAAAAAATTAACCAATTGCATCTTTGTCCCAGATCTTCGACCAAGTTCTTGAATCGTGGACACAAGGCTTTAAGCCCGGCTCCGACATTCATAGTTGGATCTTATATTTGAAATCGTATTAAATTCAGTTTCAGATGTGTATAGATAACGTTTTTTAAAAGGCACACATTAGACGTCGACTAAACATCGAATAGACGTCTAGGCCGAAGCAAGCAGTCCACAATACTTTTTACCTTGTTTTCTAAATATTTATCTCACTTTTAGCAAATGTAGACAAAGTACAAAACATACGCTTATTTTGACGCACATAGATCGAATCAAAAGGCACACATTAGACGTCGACTAAACATCGAATAGACGTCTAGGCCGAAGCAAGCAGTCCACAAAGTAAAATCTCGAAATTTTATGAAAAACTCTCTTCCGATGGTTTATATATCACAAATAGATTGCTAAAATACTCAGAGCAAGAGACGTCTAAATTGCCATATTTCTAGACATTCATTTAGATTAGACGTACTCTAGACTTCTTCGACGTCGATTAGATGTCGAATCGACATCAGCGTTCTGGCTGGGACGAAAGTCCGTCACGAAAAGTTCAAACTTCTACTGGGGGTGATTTGGTGCGGGCGCGTCACGAAAGTCCGTCACGAAAAGTTGAAACTTCTAATGAAAGTGATTCGGTGCAGGCGCGTCACGAAAGTCCGTCACGAAAAGTTGAAACTTCTAATGGGAGTGATTCGGTGCGGGCGCGTCACGAAAGTCCGTCACAAAAAGGTATCTGAATTAAAGCCTATGTAATTAACAAATCAAATTTTAACTATAAATTAAAGCCGATTCAATTCACAAATAAAAATTGATTTGTAAATTAAAGCCTGTATAATTCACAAATCAAATTTTAATAATTACAAATAAATAAATCAAAGCCGATGCAATTTACAAATAAAAATTGATTTGTGAATTAAACCCTGTGTAATTCACAAATCAAATTTTAATTATAAATTAAAGCCGATGTATATCACAAATCAATTTTGATTTGTGAATTAAAGCCGGTGCAATTCAGGCCACACGCATATTTTTTTCTTATTTTATTTGAAAGTTGATTGTTTTTAGAGAATTATTAGACTAAGTAAGGTTTCTTATCTCAGTTTTAACTGTCTTTCTTTGCCAAACCTTAACATATCCGCGCTGCCCGGGGCTTTCCCTACTTGGAAATACACAGAAATATTATTAAGCTACCAAGATCTAGCCCGGACCATAAATGACATTCTCTTCTAAATTTATTGTATATCAGAACGGTCTTGTTTCTTTTAATTAATATAATAACTTCTCCCGTCCAATCGTCGACGACAATATGTTGATTGCCTGGATGTGTTCTTTCTGGTAGCTGTTAGTTTCATGATGTTTTAGTGCTGATTTAATGATAAAGGCAGAGCCTCCGTATGTTGTCCCGTCTGGGTGTAAAGTATGATGTATGAAAGTATGATAGATTGTGTATTTAGGAATGCGCATGTAATAGTTTTTACACGTGTTTTTAACTCATGAAGAAATGTTGCGAGAGTCCATTGGCATTCCAGACTGCAACTTTGAATGTTCGATTCATCATAACATCTTCACTATAAGTGCTCTTAGAATGTTTAACACATGAAGTTTATTTTTTCCACTAGTTCTTTTATCATAGTTTTTAGCTCGCGGCCTTTATTGTTACATTGTGGAAAATTGTTTGTATCAGAATTAGAAGCTATATGAGGCTGGTTGCGCATATAGCTTGAGCATATGTGATATTTGGTTTGGTTTGCATAGCTAGTTTGTCAGTTTGACTTTAGTGTGTTTGAAGGATTTTGTTTCTTAATCAACAATTCTTTCTTTTTTATAGTACTGGATACATAGTACATTAGAGTCTTCATATACTAATTTTTATAATTAGCGGAGTGGTTTTCTCTACAAAGGACATATTTGACTTTAACTTCTGTTCTTTGCGAGGACATTCTGCGGTAGCATTATCATCGGCATATTTCATGTGCACCTGAATCTGCGATGACAAAAACTTTTTTGGCATTTAGCACATTGTAATATTTCGCGCTTAACATGAAGGAGTTTAAACTGAATTTTGCATTGCATTGAGTTGTTTAATGTCGTTGATTTATTTATTATTAGGTGCTATTTCTTGTAATATAAGTTGGGTGAGTGGTCTGATATTGCTAACATCTGTCATAAATATTGGGGGAGGTTTAGCAATTATTGTATTTCATTTAATTGTTGTCGTCTGCAGAAGCGTTATCGTCTAGTTCTAATGTTTCAAAACGGCTAGAGGTCGAAATTAGTGCATTCAGCCAGTAATTATCAAGCTTTGGGGTTGTTTAGAATGTCAAAACTTTTTGCAAAATTATTATCACACTTGGGCATCCTGCATAATTATTTTCAGATCTGTGTCTGGCCTCTTCTTTTATAATTTTTACAGTCAGTTCCACAAGAAAGTATACGCCATAACTTTGTGAAAAATGACCGCAGCGGTATCTCTCCAACACTCCACAAGCTTAAAGCATGCTCTTTGGCGCAGTATACATTTTTACCGGTACGCTGAGTATTAGTTCTATTTAAACAGACTTTTTCGAGATGAGTGCGAAATATCTGAAGCGGTATGAGACAGTGTTTCTCGTTAGTCATTCGAAAGGACCAAAACTGTCGTATGCATCAGCAGCAGCTGCGTCATCGATGAAAAAGTCTAAGGCATTCGTCCAGAAGTGGGTGAAACGTTTTAAAGAAGTTAGAAACGTGCATGGATGACTTGCCGGAGAGGAGGACAACACGTGTAACGACGGAAAAGCAGGACAGAATGATCGTTCGCCTTTATGAACAGCGTCCTTCTCTAACATTGTGCCAGGCCCAAGTTTTGCTCCGGATATATTTTTTTAAGAAGTGTAGACTTCGGAATCAACACTATTAGACGTCGCCTATATGAAAAGAACATAAAGATTCGCTCTACTATCCAATAGCCGTATATACGTTCTTGTGGAACAGACTGTACATATTATACTTTAGCCAAACCGTTTTTCCATGTACAGAAAAAATATAAAGAAACAATATACAGTTCCAGCAATACTAACTTAGTACCTTTTGCATATAAAAATTCACAGATCTACGAATGGAATGTCATGGGAAAAATATTTAGAGATCGATGATCAGCGTTCGAGAATTAGCAAACCAGTTTTTCGGAAAATACAAATAGCGACAAAATTATTCGAATCACACTTTTTCGAAAGAAGAAGAATAGAAGATATCTATAAATCGTAAACAAAATAATTGAGATCTTGAAATGTCTGAATCGTGTAAAATTTGAGTCGTTTAAACACGCTTTCGAAAGTAGCGCATTCTCGAGTAATTCATGTTCGCGCTGCTCTTGTTCCGCTCGATGCATCATCCGTCATGGGATTCAGAATACGATGATTAGGCCACAAAGTTCGCGCGCACGGGCGTGAAAGTCTACGAGATTTCACCGCGAAGAGCGCAGCGCGGAAAACGTTCTGCTTTTGCAGCCGCAGAAGCGAAATTGCATTCACGACGCGTGCAACACGTTTCTGTATACGCCGCGCGCCGCCGTGCGAAAGGAAAGAAGAAGAATTTTAAACGGCGTTGTGTCATTAATACACACAAAACACCATAAGCAGCTGACTGTGATTCTGTTCAAGATTTTCATATAATAAGGGATATATAAATAATCCGATATAATAAATCAACGACACGATTATCTTGAACGTGAAAAAAAGTGAGAAAAACGCTTAAAAATAAAAGAGTGAAGAAAAACAAAATAAAAATGAGAAAAATTTGTTAAACGTCTATATATTCATATACAGTGTCAACCATGATGTGAATTAAATTATCTTAATTAATTGTTAAATATAAATAGGATCAACTTTTTTATGTAAGGATACCACGTGCAAAAAAGAAAAAAGGTAAAAAGGAAAGAAAACAAAAATTGACAAGAATATTTTTACCATCAGATAAAGTGATTTTCCAAACAAGTGGAAGAAGAAAGGATAGTTAAAAGTTGACTTTAAAATTCGTCAAAGGATCGTATATAGTGTTCATTCATAACTATAAATCCGATGATACTGCATATGGAAAGAACAGTTTTGCTGAAGCATGTAAAAAATTAGCTAAATATAAATTTAAAAATAATTATGTTAAACCATCTAATATAATTATATTAGACATTCAAGCTAATTGCTAAATGTCAAAACTTTTTGCTACATTATTATTATCATACTTGCGGAGTGTTCTACATAATTATTTTGATAGTATATCATAATTAATTTTAGATCTATATTTAGCTAATTTTTTACATGCTTCAGCAATATACTCTGACCTAATGACAATCGTGGCACAGAGAGATGTGTGCTGCTCTAATGAATCCGCGAAGATCCGTGTTTAAATCCGTCAATTAAAAATTGGTTTTTATTCTTATAAATAGATTCGAAATTGGCGTTAAATTGTAGGTTCCATATATCTGGCGCACAGATATATATGCTGATAGGTCACGACGCTCGAAATCGAGCAATACAACGAATAAGATCTGGCTTAATTTTTATATACTTTAGCAAAACCGTTCTTTCCGTGTGCTATTTGATGGATTAATATGGATCGAGTATCGCATAAGAGAATTCCCCGATAAACCATATTTAACCCCGTAAAAAAACTTATATAAAAACATATATAAATATATACCTCTATAATTACATACAAAGTATGTCCACATATGTTTTCCTTCTCTTGTGTAATCTCTGTATTCATATATACCTATAAAGTATAATATGTAGGGGAGACCGGGGCTAACTCGACACCGGGGTAAACTTGACACTAGGTTTTTTGCCTATTTAGATCTATCGTAGAAACTTGCCTTTCCTATGGTAAATGCGTCTTCATATGCCAGCGTTGTCAACGGAATTTGGTGACATTCTGAGTTATGGTGTAACTTCTAGTGCGACATAAGCGTTTTCGATGGTAAAAAGTAATTTTTCTGATCTCTCGAAAATTTCTACTCTTTGATCGAGCTTTACTCTTACGAATCTACCATTAAGTGATTTTGATGGGAAATTCGATGCTCTATACGAATCCGATAATAGTTTTTGCATATTTTCAAAATTTATATATTTTTAGAGTGACAAAAGTGAAAAACGACGTTTGGGGCAAAGTCGACACCACGCCACCGGGGCAAAGTCGACACTAATCTATTTCGATAAAGCGTTGTAAATAAGTCATTTACTTTTGGCTTGCAGCAAAATAGTTTGTATATACAATAGAAAAAGACCAGTGATAGATAAGGAAATAATGAAAGAAGCTGTACTTGCCGTAAAAAGGAAAAAATGAAGATCAAACATGCTGCAGAAATATTCGGGGTGTCAAGACAAATTGTCGTTTATTATGGCTCATGACAAATTTGCACGCATGGCCGATCGCGAGTTTACCTGCATTAAGCGGAGTCTACAATGAGAATTTAAAGCGTAAAATTTAAGCTTTAAGCCTTAAACCGTAAGAAATTGACAAATCACAGTCGGGTATTCTTTTCATATTCGACTGTGATTTGTCAATTTCTTACGGCTTAAGGCTTAAAACTTAAATTTTACGCCTTAAATTCTCATTGTAGACTCCGCTTTAATTGTTTTTCAGACATGAGCTCAGAAGAAGATAATTGAAAGTTTAACAATTTTTTTTCTCATTATTTCCAATGATTGTTTTGCTTTATTCCGAATTTTTGTACTTTCTAAATACACGATAAACAACGTATTTTATTTTCAGACAATAAAAAAATAAGTTTTGAAATCAAATTGTATCGATTAGACAAAGTGTCGAGTTTGCCCCGGCATTTTTCAATTTGAAAATTTGTCTTTGCGTCACTTTTCCTCTCCTGGGGGCAAAACAAAGCGACGTACAGCAAAACTTCCTTATACAATTTTGTACTTAAAGGAACACTCTTTAAATGTGTACCATTGAATTTGCTTGAAAATTTTAATTAGTTGTTGAAAATTGCCTTTGAAGAAATCTTGTCGAGTTAGCCCCGGTCTCCCCTATATACCATATACTATATATACATATATGTATACATATAAAAAAAATAATAAGAAAAAGAATTTAAACATTATTAAAATAATAATTTTTGTTTTTTTTATTTAATATTGTTTTTTAAATAAAAAGTAAAGTTTAAGAAAATAAAAAAATTGCCTATATATAATTATATATAAATCTAATACTTGTTGTACATAAAATATGGTTATACAATATGATTATGGTAAATATACCGATTAGCGAACCTCTCTTCAATGACCTTGACCTTGACATATGTTGTCAAGGTCATGAGTTTGAGTAACAATCAAAAGGTTTTAACCGTCGGACTTTCTTTATTAAAAAGTTATTAACAAAAAAAGTTTGAAGAATATAGTAGTTATTTTGAGTAATGAAAGGCATAAGCGACTAATATGTATGTGAAAATAGTACATGTATGAACAAAGGAAAGTCATTTAAAGCAGTGAATCGCTGATATATTAAGCAGTCTTTTTGTTAAAGCAGAGAATAGTTGGTATATTGAAAAGTATACATACAATTTTATGTGTTAGAAAGCATAAATATAAAGTATTCTCTGCTTTAATCAAAAGCATAAACTGCTATCTGCTTTATTTAAAGCAGTGTATCGCTGATATATGGAACAGTCTTTTTGTTAAAGCAGAAAACAGTTGATAGAAAACTGTACAATTAAAAATAGTTTACAATTATAATCATACAATTAAGGTTAAAGCAGAGAATACTTTATATTTATGCTTTCTAAGACATAAAATTGTATATATATTTTTCTATACCAACTACATATTCTCTGCTTTAACAAAAGGACTGTTCAATATATCAACGATTCACTGCTTTAAATGACTTTCCTTCGTTTATACATGTACTATTTCCACATACATATTACTCAGATAGCACAGTGACATCAAATGCCGTAATAATGCCGTCTTAGTGACGGAAACTTGACGTGTTGCCGTCACTAAGACGGCATTATTACGGCATTACCGTCACTAAGACGGCATTATTACGGCATTATTACGGCATTATGCCGTCATTTGATGTCCTGTGCTATCTGGGTAGTATTTTTCAAACTTTTTTTGTTAATAACTTTTTAATGAAGAAAGTCCGACGACTAAAACCTTTTGATTGTTACTCAGGGTCATGACCTTGACAACATATGTCAAGGTCAAGGTCATTGGAGAGGGGTTTGCTAATCGGTATATTTACCATGATTATATATAAAATTACATATAAAATATAATCCAATCATAATTTTACTTTTTGTAAAAAAATAATGCAAATGTCATTTTTCTAATTATTTTTTAATTATTTTCCTTATATACATAGACATATGGACAGATGTTATACAAGAGAAAGAAAATATGTATATATTTTAAAACATATAATAGTATTTTGTGTGGCAAGTGTGGAAAACAACGAATTATGTCGCGCGTGAAGTTGCCACATGAACCGAAGGCTTATAATGCATTCACACGAGTACTCGTGTTAATGCATCATAAGCTGAGGCGAATGCACCAACCTCACGCGCGACGTAATTCGTTGTCTTCCGCACATGACACATACAATATTTTTTGTAATGCCTGTCGCAAAAGTTTAATTTGAGATTAAAAAATTAATTGAAATGATTAAAATCAAATAAGATAGTTTCGCACTTTTTGACAATTCATCAAAAGATGTCATTAAGACATTTTCCGAAAATAAGGTTTTATTTTTAGATGCTCTCCATTCTACAAATTTTTCATAAATATTCATATATTTGTCTCTCGATTTCTTCGGTAGTAAATTCTCTGTGGCAGATCCAGCTGCTTCTACGAGTTCCACCGGCGGGGACGGTCTTGGACACTCGTTTTCTTTATCCATTTTATCCTTCTTGAATGATGACAGTTGTAACGAATTGACGTTTTGTCTCGCGTGAATTTTGTTACGTTCAAGTTTGTTATGTCAGTCAAAAATCGAAAAAGAAAAACTATTAATCGTGAAAAAAAAGGAGGTTTTTTACCGCATTAGTGCGGTAAAGTAACATTTCTCGCACTAGTGCGGTAAAGTAAGGCATATATTGAATCGTTGAGAAATGAGCCACTTTCCGCACGCTAAACAGCAATCAAAAATCGAACTTTCGCCACAGGCGTTGCAAAAAATATTTTATGTACCTACCTATAATTATCCCTCCTACGCGAACGTGGGTCTACGGCGTCCGAGCCAAAATAATATCTGTTCAAAATTGCAATACTTGCAAGTTGCAAGCCTGTCATAAAATATTAAATAAACGATATTTATCAAAATTACTATAAAATCGTCAATTACAATGTAAACAGATGTTTTGTGAATTTTTTCAGAAATAGCGTCGAACTTGACAGACCCACTTTTTCACTGGGAAGGTATCAAAAACACGTATGCACACGGAAGGGTGTGTATATTTATATGTATATTTATATAAAAAATTTTTTACCGGAAAAATAAACTTACTTATATTAAGAATAAATTTAATTAAAATATTTTCTTAAAATATCTAGCCTGTTCTCGAAAAAGTATCGAGAGATAGGAAGGATGCCGGCGGAATCATCAATTTACTGGAGCTCAGCCGATTCCCGAAGATCGACCTCTGGTAGTTTCGGAAGCGGCGCTGGCGGTCGTCATTACGTAGATCCGTGGGACCTGGAGAATTACGCTTACCTGCGTCGTCATAACGTTGCCGTGTCGCATCGAACACGATGTCCCTCCACGCAGGAGCGTTTTCTTCGTGACGCACAAACACGCTCGGAATATTGGTAATACACATGAAAAATTCTGAACGGATGTATGCAAAATTCAAATTTCTCTCGCAGTCCTTGCTGCAGGAGAATCATGCATATCAATTAAGTGTATCTGTCTTCCGTCAGAAGAGAGAAATTATATGAATTTTCTCCTTGCGGGGTATAGCGAGATAATGTGAAAAAAATAATTCTTTCGATTTGAAAGATTTGAGTAAAATTTATTTTTATTAGATATTAGTCTCTTCTAGTGGCAGGTTCAAATATATTGATATTAAATAATAATATAATATATTATTATATTTATTATTTAATATCTTTGAACCTGCCATAATAATTAATAATAATAAATATAATTTTTAAAAATTCAATGTAACGGAAGTTTGATCCATCTTTTTAAAAACTCGAAAACACATTAATCTCAAATTTGAGGCAATTATATGTATATGTAAATTAATTTTCGCAAATTCTTGAAGAAGCAAATAACACTGTTCACCAAAAAAAACCACTAGAACGAAACTAGATTATTTCTTGTATAAGTTGTCCGCTATAGTTAATACTTAATATATAAGATAATAAGATAATCATGGTTAAATATGGGGTCTATTAGGAAAAAGCTGTGAATTAGATTATTCACGATTTACTAAATAGCTTTCAATTATGTTTATTTAAACTTAAGGAGGCTGTAAGGCTGAGGTGGGCAGTGAGGGGGTAGTGCTTTAATACAATGGAAATATGGAGTGCTGCCAATCTAAAATAATTATAAAAACCAAATTAAATTAGAATAATCGCCATAACGGTCCAAGCTTGGATCTTAATAGCCTAATATTATTTTATTATGTGATACACATATTATCCCCTCCTTCCCTTTAGTCAAATCAATTTCTATCTCCAACTCTTGAAAACTGTGCGCCGACTAGATTTGTCAGACTTAAAAACACAGCCCCTGTTGGAATAGCGAAACGATTCAACTTATGATGTTAAAGAAATTATTGCGAAAAATATTACCCCAGCCAGGGTTTGAACCTGGAACCTCCCGCTCTCTGTGCAGGCGTCGTCCCAATTCGACCACTGAGGCATGTGGTAATATTTATCGCAATAATCTGTTAATAATAATTCGAGCGTCTTCCTTTCTTGGCCAAGACGTAAATAACTTTAGACTTTAATATTAAAATAATTATATTTAAAACAACATTAATCTAAAATTTTTATAAAATATGGAATGGAATGCATTTAAAATGCAAAGAATATTAATGTTTATTTATGTAAAAATCTCACATATAAATTTATATATTTTTACACAAATTTTATTATTACTACAAGTAATGACTTGGTAACGGTGTACAAATGAAAAACCGAAGTTGGTAGAACTACAATTGATTGACAGAATAGACTCTAGATTACATTTTGGCTAACATGTTAGGTTACATTTTATGTCAGAATCTTCCCGTGTTTTTTAACAGCGTTGTCAAGTTTTCTCCATCACACAGCTTTTATAACAAAAATATTAAATATTAAACTATGCGGTGAAATGGCTCAAACTTTAGTACGTACAATCAATATAGTATACTTTACATATTACACATAAATTTATTTGCTTTTTAATATTTTAAATATGTTTTTATTGAAAATAGATATGGAGAATCGGGTTTCTCATAAGAGTACCTTATAAAATGTGGAATTTTGATATTAATTTACGCAAAAATGGACTGGTGAAAAAATCTGAAAAAATTCACATGCAACCGTTATTTGTAAAGAAACTTCTATTATAAATTTTATGACATTCTCATCATTTTGTATTATCCTTACAGCCTCCTTAAGGGTTTTTTTAGGTTGCAAAATGCGAATTTAATGTAAAAATTGTCAAATCCTAAATGGAAGACAAAAATTAAATCATATTTAAATTATAGCAAATAATTTTATAGGAATTTTTAATACAAATTTGATATCTAAATTGACATTGGATTTTCGTATTCAGCGACCTAAAGAACCCTTAAGTATAAATAAACATAATTGCAAGCTATTTAGTAAATCGTCAATTATTTAATTTACAGTTTTGCCACAATAGATCCCATATTTAACAATAAATATCTTATTAATCATAGGACACAAAAAGTTCCTTTTGAGGGCTGAAAGTCCTACCTACATACTTAATTTTCATTGCAATAAAACTTCTCCAACACATCACATATTATAGTTATAATATGATAAAGTACGTGAAAATAGTCCATATTTGCAACTTTAACTGTAAATTTCTCAAAATTGTGGCGTGATAAAGCAGTTTGGTAAACGGGAACGTATTCAGTGTCCAAAAAACTACAGGAAATGACTAGTCTCGTTTTGGTGTTCAAAAAAGACTATTTTTTGTTGAACTGCGTAATTATCATACATTGTGAGAATTGTCTTTAATTTTACAATTTAAAGATAATTTTATAATTCTGTTCTCTCTTGTTCCATCCATCCTTTCTCTCTCTCTCTCCTCTCCCTCTCCATCTAATACTTTCACTAATTTATTGGATTCTGACAAAACTTCTAGGTACGTTTTATCCTCAATGAGAGAACCGGAATACGATGGTTCCCCATACACGCAGGAATTACATTGCGGACCAGTTAGGCCCACAAACAATAGCTATTATCATCAAACCATCTACGAGGACGAGAGAATGGGATATGCTGCACCGTTTCCGGTTTACGCGCCCGTACTCGGTAGGAACCCATCTCTACAATCTTGTCGAGCATTTGCTACATTCTATATATGTATATAATTATAATTATAAATTTAATTATACATAATTAAATATATAATTATATAATTATATGTATTATATATTTAAATATACCTTCAGATTAGAATAATATAATACACACGCGCGCGCGCGCGCATATACTCACATATTAAATTATATGTTATCTCAATTATACTTTACGTCTTCTCAAAACAGAAATTACAAAATAGCGAAGTATCTCATAACTTTATTGTTTTTTAAGATTATTTTGACCAGTAAAAGATACAATTAAATATTTATGCTTTTAAATAAATATTCTCCATTATCTGTTATATGCAACAACGTGCCATATATACATTAATTTTTCAATTCTACAGTTTCAAAATTTAGTTGATTTTGAAATAACCTCTTTTTCAAAAAGCAAAGGATATACATAGATACATATTACTTATGACATGACTTGGTACAATTTATGATTTAATATAAAAGAGATATTGTATGCGTACGCGTGTATTATTTAATTATTACTGCGCGGAAAGAATAGTTTTGCTGAAGTATCTGAAAATTTAGCTAGATACAGATCTAAAAATAATTTTATCAGACCATCAAAATAATAATGCTACCAAAGGTTTTGACATTTCTAGCAATACTTAAGCGTCCTATATAATTATAATTATTTTGACGATCCAACAAAATTATTCATAGATTGGTAACTATATAACCAAAATTTTTTGTAGTAATTTAGTAATATTTAAAATTTAGTAGTAAAAAATTTAGTATAGCAATATTTCAACAAAACCAGTTTTTCATGTAATTATATAATAATAATTACATGAAATAATAATTGCAAATTACGTCGATTGATTCTGCAGATTTCATGCTTTTCGTTGGAAAAAAGAACAAAATAATATATCCGATACATTTTCTACAATTTTCTATTCGCAATATGCCTCGAGAAACTGAATGATTTCTAGTCCGTAGTGTTAGAAAGTTTTTTTATGTGCTTATGTTACATGATGATGCTTCGGTGGCCCGACAGTCGACACGCTGTCGCAAGCATTTTCTGTCGAGAAGCATTCGTGCGCGAATTTGTGCATCGTTGTATGAATCGATCGTCGTGTAATTTTTCCGTTGTATAGACTTTCTCTCCCAGATATTAAACCATGCGCAAAACTCGCGACGCTAATGCGTGCAATAATTTATTTTCGAGAATACTGCAATGACTGGTCTTAACGCGTAAGTTACATAGGCTGCGTTCGCGGAGCGCGCTTTTAGCGCTTTTACATCATTCTATCCTTGTTTTACGTGTAATGAATAATAAAGATAGAATGATACAATAGCACTGAAAGCGCGCTCCGCGAACGCAGCCATAGCATGATTTGAGGGAAAGAGGTATAAAAATAAATTTGCAGCCTCTTTCATTTAACTTATTTTAAATTTCCCATTAATCTATTTATCTAAAAAGCGATGCAATGCTTAATAATTAACGAAATAACAGCAAAATAATTTTTTAAATATTTATTATATTATTAACACATATTGATGATGGCATGGTTTTATTATATTATTTTATAAATTTAAACTAACGATACAACAATATGTTGAGGTATGAATATTAAAAAAAGTTTTTCTCTCTCTCTCTCTCTCTCTCTCTCTCTCTCTCTCTCTCACTCACTCTCATATATATATATATATATACATATACATACATATATATACATATGCATACATATATATATATACAGGGTGATTCGAAACAACCTTTTACCGTTGAAAGTACAGATTTATGACAAAATTCTGAGACGACTTTTCCTCTTGCAAAATTTTGTCCGAAGCTTACTTTCTGAGTTATCAAGCAAAATACTTACCCTATCGCTGGCCGAGTACAGGAGATAGACAGGAGCGGCGCGACTCACCATTAGACGCGGGCGCTTACGTCGGGTGCCCGCTGCGCGATCAGTCGATCGATCAATGGATCGAGCTGCGTCCTAATATTTACTGCCAACACAGAAAATCTACAGTTCGCGTTATGCATAGGTTTTTAGAACTGGCAATAACATTGGATAACGATAACCACAATGATACACGCACACACATGCAAGCACGTTCACTCACTCGTGTTATTGTTTTCTCTCACAAACTTCACTTAAATACACTTAACTTTACTCTTTTTACTCACATACTTAAAAATGTGCAATTATTATTAACAATACACAATGAGTCACTTACTATGTTTACGCAGAATTTGAGTAACTTACTACAGAAGTAACGCTTGCGTAAACATAGTAAGTGACTCATTGTGTATTGTTAATAATAATTGCACATTTTTAAGTATGTGAGTAAAAAGAGTAAAGTTAAGTGTATTTAAGTGAAGTTTGTGAGAGAAAACAATAACACGAGTGAGTGAACGTGCTTGCATGTGTGTGCGTGTATCATTGTGGTTATCGTTATCCAATGTTATTGCCAGTTCTAAAAACCTATGCATAACGCGAACTGTAGATTTTCTGTGTTGGCAGTAAATATTAGGACGCAGCTCGATCCATTGATCGATTGACTGATCGCGCAGCGGGCACCCGACGTAAGCGCCCGCGTCTAATGGTAAGTCGCGCCGCTCCTGTCTACCTCCTGTACTCGGCCAGCGATAGGGTAAGTATTTTGCTTGATAACTCAGAAAGTAAGCTTCGGACAAAATTTTGCAAGAGGAAAAGTCGTCTCAGATTTTTGTCACGAATCTGTACTTTCAACGATAAAAGGTTGTTTTGAATCACCCTGTATATATATACATATATATACAATATATATACAGAGTACTCCCGGGTTAAATGGCCAAACATGAAATATGAATTTAGGACCTCAAAACAAAAAAAATTTTCCTTTGAAACTATGCTCGCTTGTTCAAGAGATATTGACTTCTTAAGTTACAGAATTATAGGAATAAATAATGTTGAAATAATGTAGGTTTATTCTGTTTATTGCTTTAAAATTTGTGGATTATTGTATGTTTGGTTTAAAAACCAATCGAAGAATGCTCTCCTGTATGGCATATCAGCCGGTAATAAATGCTGGACACGTTGAAGATGGTATGGATGACGTCCATCAGCTGAGAGTGTCTTCCATATGACTCTTCAAAACAAAATAAAGAGATATTTCGACATTATTGATTCCTATAATTCTGTAACTTAAGAAGTCAATATCTCTTGAACGAAGCGTTTGCAAGCATAGTTTCAGAGTAAAATTTTTTTTGTTTTGAGGTATTAAATTTATATTTCAAGTTTGACCATTTAACCCGGGAGCACCCTGTATATGTATGTATGTCTAATATACATTGATATTATAGTATCTAAATATTTATATTTACTACTTAATACTAAGTATATAAATATAAAATAATATATACACAATTTATTTGTTTAGAAATTTCCAGATTTTCTCCGCCAGAAAAAAAAAATTTGCTACTTATAAATGAGGACAAATACATAGTGGAGGCAATACCATCGCCATTGTCACATGTCGGACACTTAAACACATATGGTCACCTAAAGATCGATTATACGAACAGTTGGAATTCGCTCAATCGTCGAATTAGCAAATAAAAAGATTTAGTTCTTGAGTCAGGAGAATGAAGTTAACAATAAATATTTCTGAAAAATTATTTAATGACGAGATACACATTTATATATTTATATAATTAATACAATTATATATTAATTAAGGTTTTAAAATTAAACAAGAAAACGCAGTTACTTTTATTATTGTTATTATATGACACGTTAGTCATTAACGTTTTTTATTTGTTATGTTGTTTTGCGTATATTGGATATATTTAAATAATTATACGATGTCACAGCTCTTATTAACAATTATATTAATAATCTTTAACTCTTATTTATAGTCTCAAGAATAAGAATTTTTAAGTATGAAATAAAATATAATAATAATAAATTATTTATGTGAAATGTACATATACTTATATGTGTAAGTGTGCATGTGTGTGTAACGTATAATCACAAATATATTTTTTAAAAGTATTAATTAAAATTTCAAATCTTATACATATATACCAATTTATAAATAATGCCATTCTTAAACAATGTCACTAACTTCCTTGTCATCTTGAAATAATTTTCTTCTTTTACGGACAACTTTATCAACCTCTAAACCAGGTAATCTTAAACAATCGTAATTTTATGTTATTAATAAGTATATAAATCACTGTATATGTATACACCTAGGGTGTTGAAAAAACGGGTAAAATATTTTAAGAGGTGATTCCTCACACAAATTCAAGACAAAAACTTTATATGACCATATATCCGAAACGGCATAGTTTCAAAAATACATCAGGATGTCAAAGTTGAAGGAAAAAGAGTGACCGCAAAATCAGTGGAAATTTCGCCCGTTTTGGGACCCGCGTATTTGGAATTGAATTGTGTGCCAAATGATATGTAATGATAAGACATTAATTGCAGAAAATTTTTATGTTGAGTATATAATTAGTTTAAGAGATATGGAGGGTCAAAGTGATCGCAATCCATTATCGCCCCATACCAAATACGCTTTGAGGAACGAATTTCATATCAACACGATAGGTTCAGGCTTTATACTCAGAAGTTTTTTGGGTCGCTGGTCACGAATTTAAAGTCATATTTTTTTAATTCAAAATGGCTGATCCAATATGGCGGACTGAAATAGTAGTTAAGTTAATTAATTTTTACGAAAATCAGTACCCGCAGGTTTTTTGAGTCGGTGGTCACGAATTTAATGTCAGATTTTTAAAATTAAACATGGTTAAAAATCTGACATTAAATTCGTGACTAGCGACCCAAAAACCCCTCGAATACTAATTTTCGTAAAAATTAATTAACTTCTACTATTTCAGTCCGCCATATTGGAACAGCCATTTTGAATTTCAAAAATCTGATTTTAAATTCGTGACCACCGACCCAAAAAACTTCTGACAATGAGTATTAAGTCTGAACCTATCGTGCTAATATGAAATTCGTTCCTCGAACCTATTTGGTATGGGGGGGGCGATAATGGATTGCGATCACTTTAATCCTCCATATCTCTTAAATTAATTATATGTTCAACATAAAAATTTTCTACAATTAATGTCTTATAACATGTCATTTGGCACACAATTCAATTCCAAATACGCTGGTCCCAAAACGGGCGATTTTTGCAGTCACTCTTCCGTTATTTCCAAAAATTTCGAAAACTACTCGGGTTATTTTGATGTCCTTCAAACATACACAAAGTTTTATCAAAAAACTCTTAGTGGTTTTCGAAATTTTTGGAAATATTTCTTCAACTTTGACACTTTGTATTTTGGAAACTAAGCCGTTTGGGACATATGGTCATATGAAGTTTTCGTCTTGAATTTGTGTGAGGAATTACCCCTTAAAATATTTTACCCTTTTTTTCAACACTATATTTATCTTTTCAAATAAAACTTTCTATTGTTTTAAAATCCTTTAACATAGTTCCATACTAAAAAATAAAAAAAAAACCTTAGTAAAATTATCTACATTTTGCTGCATACGTAGGGTAAGTCGGGGGAAGATGCCATAGTTAAGAAATATTATGGAAATATGAACAAGCCAATAGCCATAACAGCTTCAGAATTTTTGCAAAGTGATACTTGAACTTTCACTATAGCAATGCTGAAAAGAGTCACTCTAAAGGTTATCGTTAAAATGTTGTAATTTGATTATATATTTATACCTGCAAAACTGGCATCTTACCCCAATGCCTGGGTAATATGCCACCTGTAAAGGAGAAAGGATGCAAAGTATTGTAAGAAACATGCAGCATTCAATAAATGAAGTTAATACGTATACAAAAACATAGATTTATTTTTAACAATAAACTTTAATTATTAACAATTAGTAAATACAATTTCAAAAAAATTAAAATTAAATTAATTTTTAAAATTAAAATTAATATTTTTGTTTCAGATATGCATTTATCAAATATTGTAGCATTCACGACATTTGAAAAAACTAAAATGTAATATAAAAATGCAAAAATTGTACGTTAGTATTCATGTAAATAAAATAGTTCGTCAAGCTAATGGTGTTTTTTCTAAAGTGGCATCTTACCCCAATGACGAGAAGAAGATGCTACCTGTGACTCTTTACACACTGACTTCATAGAAAAAATGACTATTCGGGTTATGAGACAGCCATTTCATGTAGTTTCAAAATATATTAAAATTATGAAAGATTTTAACAAAGAAGAGCACAATATTATAAAAAGCCTACTCATCACTTTGTTTGAACAGATTTTCCCAGATTCTTGGGATTTAACACGACAAAATTGGAAAAGCCTGCATGTATTACTCGTTGTATGAACAATCTCACGTTAACAACTAGAAAACATTACCATATATCGAATAACGAACGAAACATTAACAAAGTGACATCTTCGACCTACTGGCATCTTCCCCCGACTTACCCTATATTAAACTTTTCTACGTAAAATCTTCAAATCACAAAATATTAATGTCATTCCCAATAAAAATTTAATAAATATTTAAATAAAAAATCCATTAAATTATTAAAAGTAAAATAATTTTTCCTACTCGTCATATAGTTGTTCTTCTTTCCGTTTCCTATTTTCTCCATTTATCAAGATATGCTTCTTTACGTTCTTACATTTATCTTTTTTTATTATCTTTCGTTCCTTTATAACAAACAAATACATGTGTCTCTCAATGTGTTTATCAATTTTATTGGATACAATTAAATAAATAATTACAAACTTGTAGTTATTACGTAAAATTTTACAACGTTATGTAGAACAATGAGCTTAATAAATAAATAAGCATAACAAAAAATAAATAATTAATACCGAAAGCGACTTCGCGTTCATATTTTCCAAAAGATGTTTGTATTTAGAAATGTCGTCTTCATGAGATTTATCTTGCAACATTAACTGCTGTTTGTGATTATTCGTGAGCTGTTCTATTTGCGCGTGTAAAAGATTGATTTCATCCTGTAACTCAGAAACTGTTTCGACATTAGGTTTTTTCTATTTGTCTACCTTTAACTCTTGTTTGTGAATTTTTATATTAAGATTTTCTTAATTTGCATTATGTAACTAATTTTCTTATGTAATTTCCATACAAACTTGTAAAATTTTTGAAATATTTTTGCAGAAGCATTACAATTAATTTGATGTTGTTCATAATTCTAATTCTTACGTTCACGAAACGATATTTAAATCGCGATTATAGCAATTTAAATTTCTTTTACCTTTGGCATTGTTTAAGAGTACAGCATGATTTCGTTCACGTTGCGCATCGGCTAAATTATAATTCAATTCCTTATTTTTTTTCTCTAGACTATCCAAGTTTGCTTTGTACTGATCCTCGCGCTTCATGAACAAGCAGAGCATGTTTTTCAGTTCATTTTTCACTTTTTCCGATTGCTCGCGCTCGAATTCTAAGGACTTCTGCTGTTGTTCGCTGAAAACACACAGCGCAGAGAATTTCTGCCGCGTATCAGAATTTTTATTTCTTTTTATCCTTTTGTTAAAACAATTTATATAAATATAAAATTAAATGGAGCAGTTTTTCAATATTTCAACATTGAGATTACTTGAAGCGAAACTCGATAATTCTAAACATTTTTTATATACATATATATAAACAGTAATAAGTATTTTTTTTATATTATTTTGCACGAGTTTCTGGCACGCATGAGAGAATATTATTTATAATTGTTTTGCTTAAAGCAATATAAAATAAAATAAAGTACAATATTTTAATTGTTTTTATTTTTTCTGTGTATAAAAATTATGTATAGTAAAAGTGGTTTTTATTTAAAAAAAATATTTAAATAAATTATAGAAGTATTATTTTACACGTGCGCGCATGCACACGCATACGCACCCACCCACCCAGTCCCGCGCCGCACTGCCTTAAGGGGATCCTGCACCCGTCTGTATACCGACAATTTTTTTGGCGGATAAATCTTTGAATTGGCTTTACAAAATCAAAAAACTCTTTTACACAATTAAAGTACGCATAAAAATAAAGGGCGCTCTTGACGAGTATTTATCAAAATCAAAAAGAAATAAATCTCACTTATTTTTGGCACGTACAGCTGTCACCTAACGACAATATTCGATGAATACAAAAATTGTACAGTTAATTCATGCAAAAGGGTCCAAGGGCGCGCTAGGGACATGTAGGAACAATATCATGCAAGTAGAACTAAGATTCAAAGCGTAGAAAAAAAAATTTTTCCGACCAAAGTTTTATAAATGCAGAGGCGCACATGCATGCATGGCGATGCAATCTGACAAGGACAGATGTATCCGTTAGACAAGAACAGGTATAGATCGGTAACATAGTAAACATAGAAAACTATGATAAATTATCGACATTTTTAGTTCCGTGCTAGATGATGGCGCTTTCACGCTGGAGTTCGTTTGTCACTGCAGGATCCCCTTAAGGGGATCCTGCACCCGTCTGTTTTACCGACATTTAGTTAAAAGCAAACCACTTTTAATTGGCTTTACGGAATTGCAAACATTTAGTCTAGAATTAAAGTACGCACAAAAATGTAGAGGGCTAGATCGGTTTTAACTTCCAAAACGAAAAAAAACTTAAAAATTTGGGCACATACAGCTGTCACTGACGACAATATTTGGTTATACAAAAATAATGCAGTTTATATATACAAAATGAGAATCTGGCCCTGTAGGGAAAACATTGAAGAACAATATCGTGCAATTGCAACTACGATAGAAGTCTAGAAAAAAAGTGTCATTGGTTTAACTTTTATACATGCAAATATGCATGCGGAATGACAAGAAGAGCAGTATGGCGTGTATACAATAGTTGCCGGATTTTTTCAGAGATGGCGTTGCTGCAATCTGACAAGGACAGATATATCGTAAAGGTATCCGTTAGACAAGGACAGGTATAGCACGGTAACACAGAAAACATAGTAAACGATCGAAATTATCGATTATTTTTAGTTCCGTGCTAGATCGTGGCGCTTTCACGTTGGAGTTCGCCCGTCACTGCAGGATCCCCTTAAAGGGATCCTAAAGCCGTCTGTACTACCGACGGAAATGTGATTTTCGCACAGCTGCCATTTTATATTGGATTTATAGAATTAAAAATCCTTTTCTAGGATTAAAGTATAAACGCAAACGGATACGGCGCTGTTCGATTTTACGTTGAAAAAAAAAAAAAATTTATTATATAAAAAATAACATTTTGTATCGACATCATCGGAGTTCGGCCTTCGGTTTAGGATTCCCTTAAACCCTAAATTGTAAGCGAGCTGGCCAGATTTCAGCTGTAAAGTTTAAAGCTTAGAGCAAATTAACATCACAACTGAGAGTTTAAAGCGAAAGGTTAAAGGCTTACTATACCTATTGTGCAGTATAGAAGTTCTCTTACATTAAGAATAATAATAAGTAAAATATAATGGTAGGTATATTAATTAGCAGCAGATTGCCACCAAAAACCGAACATAATCTGTTATTTCGTATATTTAAATAAAATACGAGGCCTGATAATAAAATTAGCGACACTGTTGGAACCGCTTGGAAGTCTTGGAATACCCTCGTCGGATCTCTATTCGATCTGGCGCCGTCTATAACTTTTTTTTTCTAAAGGTAAAGGAAACGTTGAAAACAACGCAATAACGCATTGTGGCATTATTATTAAGAGTAACACGACGGCAGTTCTGAAGGCCATTTCCACAACAACAGTTTCAGGACTGCTTTGAAGGATATATGCTTAAGGCGCTGGCATTGGGGTATAGTAGGTATAATATATAGCTTCCCAATGGAACTATTTTGAACGTATACATGAGTTCGCGAATTGTATTGTTATAGACCTCGTAGCATTATCATTATCAGATTCTATTTCGGTTTTTGCAATTTTATTAATTTTCCATTATACACGTATTCCAATATTATATTACAAAATTACATTAACAAATTCTATTATATTTTTCTGACATTATGCCGACAAAATTTATAAAAACTTTGCAAAATTTATTTTTGATAGATTCTAGGATGTAATATCGTTAATAAGCACAGCCGCTATACCTATATATATATCACAGAAGCTTGCAGTCACATTGTAGCAACAATGAATGCAGCAACATATTGTTGCAATGGTTGAAACCAGTTGCAACGTTCCTGCAATGTGACTGCAAGCTCTGTGCTGTATGAGTAATAGCTCTCTTATTTTTTTATCTATTTTAATAATTTTTAATCTTTTACTTACATCGCGCATTTCTTTATACTTATTCAGAAGATCCTGAAGATCAGGACGCAGAATTGAGCGATAATCCATAACGCGACTCTTTTTCTCCTTCTTTCGAAGATGACTATCTTTCTTGGAGGAAGAACACGTTCCTACGGTATATCTATATATGTAATGATGTATATATTTAACAAATAAGCATCCATACATATAGTTTCTTTGCACATTACATATGTGAAGTTGTAATCTAGACAGAGAAATTATGTGACAAGAGTTATTTTTGAATATGGCTTTTTTTTAAATCACAATCAACCGTCAACAAAATGTAATATGTATATAAGATCCGTTTCCGCTTTGCTTATACCTACATAATAAATGAAAGGAATGTACTCACAGAGATCTCTTTATTGCGAAGTTCCTCTACCAATTATTAACTTTTACGCTATAATAGACTGAGGCCCGGTTTCACCAACGTGATTTAATCTAATCGGACGATTAAACTCACTCTTCGTCTCTTTCTAACTGGACAATTAGAAAGAGACGAAGAGTGAGTTTAATCGACCGATTAGATTAAATCACGTTGGTGAAACCGGGCCTGAATATTCAATCAAGGCTGTGTTCATGAATTTTTGAACACGTACAGCCTAAGATATAGGTATATATTTTGTCGTTGATTTATACGATTTAACACACACACACACACTCTCTCTCTCCCCTCCCCCCTCTCTCCCCCTCCCCCTCTCTCTCTTTTTCTCTATTCAGTATACACATTTTATTTTTATTTACCTATTTTTTTTTTCTAATACCGTTATGATTATAGTTATCGAGTATTTTCTAATATTCATTAGCTTTAAACTGCCACAAGATAATTAGAGTAAATACGCGTAGCGCATTACAAATGTTCTTTGTTTGAGGCAAATTTAATATATTATATAGATGGTTCTAAAAGCAATAAAATATATATAGGGTATAGAATTAGGAATGCAGTTGCAAAATATTTTTTTGAAAAATATTTTAGATATAATAAAATTTCTTTTGTCTTTTAAGATTTTGTTACAGTTTTTCATATACTATCCTAGTAGCACAATACATTGGCTACATGTTGGCTCAATATTGGTTAATATTGGTTATATTGGGAAATCTTGGCCAATTTTGTCCAATGAAAAGAAAATATTGGTTATTAATGAAATTCAAGTGCTCTGCCAATAAATCTTGGTTAAAGATACAGTCAGTATATTGGTCCAATAATATAACCTGAAAAATTAGGTATATATTGTTAGCCAACATTTGTCCAATATTATAATATTGACTAAAAAGGAGAGAGGGTCTACTTTACAATATTGGACCAATATTGAAAAATTGGGTATATATATATTGTTAGCCAATATTTCGCCAATGCACTGTGCTACTAAGGTATGTATACATATACGGCGGTACCGATGTCAATAAATCTTTTATATGAGGAGAGGGGTATTGGTGATTTTGATTAAACTACAATTAACTTAATTAATTTGTCATTAATTCAACCAACGGAATTGCTCACAACGGCTATTTATATTACGAGTATAATTTGTCGTCTCGTAGCAAATTCGGACACTTGCACTCTAGTGTATGTACATACCACGTACATACACTAAGTGCACAGTGCACACTAAGGCCGGTATTCATAGTCGGATCTTATTTCAAAACCGTCTTAAGTAACTTCTTAAGATGCTAATACGGCTTTGTGATTGGTTTATGACATCTTAAGATTGTACTTAAGATAGTCTTAAATATAAGATCCGACTATGAATACCGGCCTAAGGCTGGAGTCCCACGGCAGGTATTTTCCGCGTAATGCGCAACCGCGTAACCAATCAGAAGCGTGAATATACATATACGTAACAGAAAATGCGAAACGCTTGTGATTGGTTACGCGGTTACGCGGTACGCCAAAAATACCTGCCATGAGACTCCAGCCTAATTAAAGCCCATATTCTTAACTCTAATTCGGGCGATTGCACTCATGCACACTGAGTGCGCACTAAGGCTTAATTGTTTGTAAAATCTGTTCTAGCTCTTTTATCGATAAAAGCGATCTTTTATTTCTGAGATGCTGTATAGTAATTCATGTTACATATACTATAGCATTTTAGAAATAGAAGAGCGCTTTTATCGATAAGAGAGAGTTAAGAATATGGGCCTAATTGTAATAATCAAGATCATACACATACGCACACGCGCGCATACACACACAGAAAAAAAAGATTGAGGTAAGAAATAGCATTTTCGATTGGGCCAGGTTTAATCGACCCGAGAGCGATTAATGACGTCACTTCAGCAAATCGAGCAATACTATTGGTCGAAATGCCAAAGTGACGTCATTAATCGCTCTTGGGTCGATTATAGGGGGATCCTAAAAGTCGTCTGTATTACCGATGAAAATGTTATTTTCGCACAGCTGCCAGTTTTTTTTGGATTTATAGAATTAAAAATTCTTTTCCAGAATTAAAGTATACACGCAAACGGACACGGGATTGGTAAACTTTACGTTGAGAAAAAAAAATTGGTTTTTTCGAACTTTGACCCTAAATAGCCCCCAAACGGATCAATGTATCGACCTCTGGTTTGCGCCAAAATTTTTTTTTGCCCCTTCAAACGATATCTACAATATGGGGGTTTTATTTAAAATTTTTGAGTTGGAGTCCCCCTGGGACACTAAAAAATTTTAAGTAAACCCCCCCATATTGTAGAATATCGTTTGAAAGGGCATAAAGAAAGAAAAATTTTGGCGCAAACCAGAGGTCAATACGTTGAGCAGTTTAAGAGTTAGGGGAGACCGGGGCTAACTCGACACAATTTTTCAGACAATTTTCAACAACTAATTAAAATTTTCAAGCAAATTTAATGGTACACATTTAAAGAGTGTTCCTTTAGGTACAAAATTGTTTAAGGGGTAAGGCCACCTTGGGCGTCAAAAAGAAAAGGTCAATTTCGGGATTTTTTTTAAAGAGTATAGTAAATGTTATCGAATTTTTGTCAAAAGTACTTTATAAAACTTGCCCTGAGGTACAAAAAAAATTTTTTCAAAAATTTTTATTAAAAAATGGCGGCTCCAGAACCAGGCTCCGACGACGCCTGTATATAAACGGGCGGACAGATATCTCCTTCAGATTTGCACCTGGAACAAAAACCCAAAATTTTTCTTTTAATAGATACCCTAAACTAGTAAACCACGTAGGGATTTTTCGATATCTTATAAACTTTGTTTTTTATAAACAATTAATGACAAAATTTTTACGTGAAAAAATGAATTTTGGGTTTATATGCTCACCATTTTCTGAAAAACGGTATTTTTAAATTTCCCTACGTGGTTCACTAGTTTAGGGTATCTATTAAAAGAAAAATTTTGGGTTTTTGTTTCAGGTGCAAATCTGAAGGAGATATCTGTCCGCCCGTTTATATACAGGCGTCGTCGGAGCCTGGTTCTGGAGCCGCCATTTTTTAATAAAAATTTTTGAAAAAATTTATTTTTGTACCTCAAGGCAAGTTTTATAAAGTACTTTCGACGAAAATTCGATAACATTTACTATACTCTTTAAAAAAAATCCCGAAATTGACCTTTTCTTTTTGACGCCCAAGGTGGCCTTACCCCTTAAGGAAGTTTTGCTGTACGTCGCTTTTTGCCCCCAGAAGAGGAAAAGTGACGCAAAGACAAATTTTTAAATTGAAAAATGCCGGGGTAAACTCGACACCCCACCGTGCACCGGGGCAAACTCGACACTTTGTCTGACCGATACAATTTGATCTGAAACTTATTTTTTTATTGTCTGAAAATGAAAATACGTTAATTGTTTATTATGTATTTAGAAAGTACAAAAATTCGGAATAAAGTAAAATAATCATTGGAAATAATGAGAAAAAAATTGTTGAACTTTCAATTATCTTCTGAACTCATGTCTGAGAAACAATTAATGCAGGTAAACTAGCGATTGGCCGTGCGCGCAAATTTGTCATGAGCCATAATAAACCACAATTTGTCTTTTGACGCCCCTTTGATCTTCATTTTTTCCTTTTTACGGCAAGTACAGAGTACAGCTTCTTTCATCATTTCCTTATCTATCGCTTATCTTTTTCTATTGTATGTACGAACCATTTTGCTGCAAGCCAAAAGCAAATGACAACGCTTTATCGAAATAGATTAGTGTAGACTTTAACCCAAACGTCGTTTTTCACTTTTGTCACTCAAAAAACATGAAAATTTTGAAAATATGCGAAAACGATTATCGGATTTGAATAGAGCATCGAATTTCCCATCATAATCACTTACTTGTAGATTCGTAAGAGTAAAGCTCGATGAAAGAGTAGAAATTTTCGAGAGATCAGAAAAATTACTTTTTACCATCGAAAACGCTTATGTCGCACTAGAAGTTACACCATAACTCAGAATGTCACCAAATTCCGTTGACAAAGCTGGCACATAAAGACGCATTTACCGTAGGAAATGCAAGTTTCTACGATAAATTTAAATTGGCAAAAAGCCTAGTGTCAAGTTTGCTCCGGTCTCCCCTATTTAGGGTCAAAGTTTGAAAAAGCCAATTTTTGACCCTAAATAACTCCCGAACGCGTCAACATATCGACCTCTGGTTTGCGCCAAAATTTTCCTTATTTTATGCCCTTTCAAAACGATATACTACAATATAGGGGGTTTTATTTAAGAAAATAAAGGTGAGACATTCATGTGATTTTCGAGAACGACTATCCAAGGTCAAATCATTGCCATCATCTTATGTCCCCCTTGAAACCGTACAACTTTTGTCTAAAACATTTTTTTCAAAAAGCATAGTTTTCGTAAAATTTAGGGGTGGCCATACTTTTACCAAACCCTGTATATCTAATAACAATACTATATGTATATTTTAGTGTGTGTGTAGTAAAAATTTATAATTTTAGAATTTAAATATCCAGCGAGATTTGATAACTCACAATCTGAGAATCCAAGGATTAAGGTAGTTGTCTGGAAAATCGCAATTCACAAAAGAAATTTGAAAATTTAACTGTATGTTAATAAATGTGAGATCTACACGTTTGTGCAATTTAAAAGTTATTGACCGTCCCGAACCCAAGATATTCGCTATCAAAAATTGCCTTGAAATGCTCACCCGTTTTTTAATCAATCAATTCAAATTAAAAATAGTCCGTTCGGGGTAATGATAGTTAAATGGCTCTCGAATCACGATGATGATAAAGAAAATACCTGCATCTTTTGTGCTGAAACAGGGAAATCAAATGAATTATGGTACTGATGCAGATTCTGTGGCAATTGGGCTCACAACGAATGCTCTGGATGCGATTCAACTAAAGAATACGTGTGCGATTTTTGTCGTCAGCATTAAAATGGGCGATTTTTTTAGATGCATATATGTTCCTATAAAAATTAAAGTTATTCCTATTGGGATCTGTCAAACGGGCGATACTGAGCGGGACTGATTGGGAGTGGGACGAAAGCACACGAAAGTGGGGCAAAAGTCGGGCGAAAGTGGGGCAAAACCCGTACCTTAAGAATAATACCTTCTTCTGCTACCAGAGGTCATGCCTCAGTTTGACAGATCCCAATGATAATTTTTCCAATATATGTATACAGTTTACTGATATACCGGCCGAGTGGGTACCGCACCCTAAGAAGAATACCTTCTTTTGCCGCCAGAGGTCATGTCTCAGTTTGACAGATCTCAATTGGTAAAAGTATATTGTTTTGTGCCGTAATATGGCAAAAGAATAGTATATTGTTGTATTTTAGATTTATTTAGTGATTGTTCTAATTACTCCGTGTACCGACTTTCATTATCCCGTACCGTGGGTAATGGGAGCTATACTCTGTTCACTGAGAGATTATAGTTAACGGATCGGACGAAAAATCGTTCGTTTCGCGCATATCTCCCCCCACAGAACGTCCGTTTACGTATACGGGACGCCACGCTCTAGGAACTTTACCCCCACTTCGTCCGCCTATGCGCAAATCACCAACTATCTCTCAGTGAACAGAGTATAAAGCTACTTTTTTCAAATTATAAAAATTATACTTATATTTGATGAATTTTTATAGAATAGATACTATCAAGAAGCTAATTAGTTGTAGCTTAAGATTTGCTTAAGTTGAAATAAATATATAATATTTTTAGTGTTTTTTTACTTTATCCTTAAGTGACTCCCATTTGACCCCTTTCCCCTACTCTTCCTCGTTTGCTTGGCAAAAGAGAACAAATTGACGAGTAAAATTTTATTATAAACCCTGAATCAAATTTAGTCATGCACGAGTAACTTATACTGGCATCATAGATCATACTAAACGGAGTCATGTGTCGCGAACAAATTAAAACCATTGCTCTGATTAAGAATTTATTGCGAGTTGTCACACTTTATAAGCGATTCATTTTTCTCTTACACATACATCATTTTTATTTACATAAATAATTAATATATACATATAAATGTAATGCACACACACATACACACACACACACACACATACACATACGATCCGTATATGGAACGTGCGCGTGCGTGCGTGTGATGCGTACATACCCGCGTGTATGTGTGTTGTGTGTGTTTTAATGGAAAAACAGAGGTCTATTAAAAAATTTATTTGCATTAGAATAGCTTAAGTATATAAAAATATTTAACTTCGAGAGAAACATCTTACGAATATGTGTTTGTTGTAGATAGAAAAAGATTACAAGATTTTAAAATTACTCTTGTTTCTTTAAATAAGTCTTTAAATAAAATCTATATGATATATAAAGTAGGTATGTCAAGACGAAATATAAAACATCTTATAAATTATCAATCCTATTACAATAAGCATACTGCTCATAAAACGTTTTTCTCGAAACTAAACATTTTTCATATAAGCTGTTTTCATGTAAAATTTATTAATTTTCGAGATATTTATCTGCTTTTCCCTTTAAATGAGGGAGCATTCTGCATTATATATATATATATATATATATATATATATATATGTATGTATGTATGTATGTATGTATATATTTAATGCAGTATATAAAATTGATATTAACAAACATATTTCTGTTTAAAAAGTCAGTTTTTGAAAACGCAGTTTCTTTATCTGTGTATTGTGAGACATTAATGATGAATATCCCGATTACTTTATGATAGATAAAATTAATCTTCATTTTTTAAGAGTTAAAATACAATTAGAAACTCTCGAGCAAAAATCTGATTTTTCTTTACTATTGTATATCTGGTTTAGCTTAAAGAATTAAATTAAAATTATTCATGTTTTTTTTCATAATTTACAGAAAACATTCTAATTAAAAATTATTTGGCATATTTAATTTATTACAACCACGCGTACACTATAAACACCATTTAAAAAATGCACGAGCACGAAGATAATCGTTTCTCTTCGTATATAGTTTTAGGGCGCTAAATATAATCCTATATTTACCAAATTGCTTCATCATATCACAATTTTGAGAAATTGAAGTTAAAGTTGCTCATATTCAGCGACTAAAAAAACTACGGAAAATGATTACCCTCGATCTTATGCTCAAAAACTCATTCTTTGTTGAATAGTGTAATGTAATTAATCATTTTCTACAGCACATAACCAATTATTAGTGAGTTATGCTTGCCGATAATTGTTTAAATATTGTTACTATATTCGATATAAAATACAGTAATTACCAAACTCTTGCTTGAAAGTCTCTAGGGCCATTAAGCTCTTTTTAGTAATAATCAAATTTATCAGGTAGCCATATCTGTCGAAAACAGGTTTTAAAAAGTATCTTCTACAAATTTCGTTGACAGAATGCCAGTAGAAATGGAACAGAATGTGTTAATTACTAATAGAATTACGACAGATCGACTGCCAAAACTGAACAGAATTAATGTACCATTTCATAATCATTTAAATAATACATTCTATTTAAATGATTACGGAATCAAAATTTTCGTTTTTCTTCTGGCAATTTGTTGACAGAACACGAGTGCCGATCTGTTGCTCAAATCTATTGACAAACTGCTAGCACTGCTAACACGCTAACACGTGCTCACTGGACTTGCACAATTCTTATAAATATATCGCCCTATTTTTCATCATTGCAACGAAATTTTACCGAATAATTATTTATCGTAGCGTTGGTCATTTTAGGAAGAAGCTTAAGTACATTTTGGCCTGAGATCAAATGACTAGCATTTTCGATTGTTATTAGCGCCACTGTGACGAACACGTAAACGGTCTTGGCGACGAAGTCGCTTGCCTTTCGTCTGGCGCGCTTTATTGTTTCTTTCCAGACGGGCTTTCTTCAGGTTCTGAGTCGTGCGCTTCTTTAACACCTGCAGAAAGGACAAATATTAAAAAATATTCAAGAATTTTTGTGAATTTAGGATTTAGAAAAAAATAGAGAATTTAGAAAAAGAAATAAAGAACCAAAAGATTCTATGGACGGTATTCTCATAGTTGGTTCTTATATATAAGACCGTCTTAAGTAATGTCTTAAGATGTTTTAAACCAATCACGGAGCTGTATTAACATCTTAAGACATTACTTAAGACGGTCTTGAAACAAGAACGGATTATGAATACGGATCTTATTGTTAGACAAACATCTGAATGTTTAAATCTAAAAAATTTAGAGGCTTCTAAAGCGGAGTCTACAATGAGAATTTAAAGCGTAAAATTTAAGTTTTAAGCATTAAGCCGTAAGAAAGTGACAAATTACAGTCGAATGTGAGAAGAATATTTGACTGTGATTGGTCAATTTCTTACGGCTTAAGGGGATCCTAAAGCCGTCTGTAATACCGGTTTTTTCTTAAAGAAAATATTTTAATTGGCTTTATAGAAATGCAAAATTCTTGTATAGAACTAAAGTCCGCATCAAAATCTAGGTCATGGTAGTCGAATTTATATCGAAAACAAAAAAAAATTAATATTTTTTGGTATACATGACGACAATATTTGCTTTGCACAAAAATTCCACAATAAATATCCACAAAATTAGACCGGCATGACCTAGGGACAACATGTAAGAACAATATCGTGCAATTGGAACTAAGAATAAAAGCCTACAAAAAAAGATTAATTGTAATGAATGCAATATAACCTATAACCTTGTCTATCCTTGTCTATTATCATTGTCTATACAAGGACAGATATACAATTTGGTCGGTAATACAGACGGCTTTAGGATCCCCTTAAATTTTACGTCTTAAATTCTCATTTTGTAGACTCCTCTTAACTTGCGAAGAAATCAATCATATTAGGTACTAAGGATATAAAAAACGCGAAGGATTTATGCTGGGTCTACATAGAGGTTGTAAGATGTAAGCAGTAAGCTATTGACTAATGGGATTTTTACAATTCAAAAATAATCGACTGTGGTTGGTCAATAGCTTACTGCTTACATCTTACAACCTCTATGTAGACCCAGCATTATAACTTTGAGATACTTTTCTTAATAGCTTTTTTTGTATAACTTTGGGATATTATCAATATTTGTTCTCTTATCTAAGAGTCTAATTTGAGAATTTGGGAAATTCGTACCTCTTGAGCTCGTTCCTGAGCAGAACGAAGTTGATTTCCGATTCTAGTTCGATTGTTATTGCTATCAGACGCAGGTAGTTTGTCACTGTGAATGGCTTGCAATTCTGCAACAACCATGCGTGAGAGTTCATCAATGTTACTTCGGTCTGAACTGCTATCTAAAGACGTAGACATGGTGCATAACGTGAAGGTGGAGGACGAGAGATCAGCTGGCGGTGCAGCATGGTTTTCTTGGAGAACGTCAGCGTTACATAAGACAGTAACATCCTTTTGGCTTTCCGTCCATCCGTCCGGTGAGGGGGGCGGAGTGTCCGGTGCGACAGGAGGAGATGTCATCGTCCCTGATACGACGGAATAGACGGACATGCTAGGATGCTCTATCAACAGATTTTCCATGGGTGAGGTTGCCACTTTCACGGGTCCTTCCTGTGTGAACACTGCGGGTGGCATTTCATACCACGGCTCCTCCAGCGTACCCTCAACTGAAACGAAAGAAAAGTGAGCGCAACGGCATAATCTGCTGAAATAATCAAAATGATACAAAATATACAAATAAAAAAGAAAGATACTAAAGAAAAGGGACAGAAATTCAAAAATAATACTCGAAAAAAAAAGTAAAAGATGGTAACAAGAATATTAATCAACGAACAACAGACAATTGGAGCCAGGCGCCGTACATATAATGCGCAGTATATTTAAAAGAATATTTAAAAAAGTAGTCACGAACGTTTCGACCTTTTCTTGGGGTCATCTTCAGCGTGAATATAAAATAATAAGACAAGAATATCAAGAATACATAATAACGTCAAACGCAATGACTCGATGTCCCTAAAGTAGTCAACGATAAACGTGGTCAACAATAATAAAATCTTACAATTAGCTGAGTAAACGTCGTCTCTCTCTGATGCTGGAAGAGCGAGTGTATGCTGCGAAGCAAACCCAGGCATCTTCCAAATGGTCTTCTCCTCGGTTAGTAGGCCAAGAAGACAGGAAAAATCGTCATGTCCTTTCGTGTATCCAAACGGAACGCACAAATTTGAAAGATACCTGAACAAGTATTCGGAGCAACACAAGATGCAATAAAACGATAACGCAGCATAACATCATAATTAATTAAATAGCTACTTACAAAAAGGGCGAATATAAATCGTACATTTCTTAGCGGTAAAATTGCGTGGCATCCCGACAACGTTTTGAGAGCGAATGACAGTTAAGTTTTTAAACAATGTCGGGATGACAAAACAAAGTCATACAGAGATGGGTACACATATATTTGAAGTTCAGCCACATCCATGAAATAAACAAAGATGTGTGCTCCCGTGCACCGGAGCGAAATTTAAAGTTTAGAAAGTTTCGCTATTACATCTAAATATAACTCCGGTAAACCTTCCGTGTCTGTCTGCCTCATTTTTTTATAGACAAAGGGGTCCCTTACAAACCTTTTCCTCCGTTCATTCCAAGTTGATGAACAAAAAATTTGAGTTTCTGGTCTCAAAGTGTGATAATCGCCGGATTAAGCCGATAAAATACTTCTGTAGCCTTTCTTCTACACAATCAAATATTGCCAACAACACGGATCCAAAGTTCTCTCTCAAACCATCTGTCCGGTCTCGTAATGAATTGAATACCGATATTGAGATTACAGTTAACTCTGAACCCTTTAAAGAAATATCTACATCTTTAACACAACTTAATGATAAATGGTTCATAAATATGTCTTCCATAAATATTCCGAATGACATCCAATGTCTCCTATTTAATACAATTAGGGGATAACTTTAGCCTTCCTATCACCAATGCTAACAAATTAACAATTGAATTTATCAAAAGTGTTGAAAATAATTTGAGGAAATTTCCCACACCAATACAAATAGCCATAAGAAACCGTTCAGCAAACATCATCAACAATCTCCCGGGATACTCGATGCCTAACAACAATCTCAATAATAATATAAAAAATTTAGTTTCTGCCACCAGGGGTTTTCTCAAGGAGAATCCGAATTTAATTCTTACAAGTGCGGATAAGGGCAATATAACTGTAGCCTTAGATAAGGATAAATACATAGAAAAAGTTGAGGAGCTTCTTAGTGATAAAGAAACTTACACAATAGTCACAGATGATCCCACGAAAAAACTAACTTCCTGCACACAGAAATTGCTTTCGAAATGGAAGAAATCGGAGTTTATTTCGATCTCTACACACAGATCCTTATATTGCAGTGATGGTACAATACCTAGAGCGTACGGACTCCAAAAAATACATAAACCTAATTGCCCGTTTAGATTAATAGTATCCTCATTAAATAGCCCTTTATATGGGCTTGCTTCATTCCTACATCGTATAATGTTGAAGAGTTTTCCTAAGGCTGACAGTCACGTCGCGAATAGTGTTGAGTTAGTGGAGAGGCTTTCAAACGTATACATTAACGATGATTTTAAACTAATCTCTCTTGATGTAATTTTCTTATTTACCAATATACCTACAGAAATAGTTTTGGAGAGTATTTCCAACAGATGGGATTACATCGCGGCCAACTGCAATATTCCTAAATCTGAGTTTTTTACGGTCGTTCCATTAGTTTTGAATTCGACGTTTTTCATCTTTAATGGCATAATATATCAGCAAACCTTTGGCTCTCCTATGGGCTCTCCTTTGTCTCCCATAGCTGCCGATATTGTTATGCAGGATCTTGAAAAGAAAGCTCTTTTTATACTTAAATACATTCCACCGTTTTTTGGGAGATATGTTGATGACATTGCGATGGCAGCTCCTTCTGACTCCTTTGATCATACACTTGAGGTCTTCAATTCATTCCACCCCAGACTCCAGTTCACAATGGAGATTGGTGAGAATGATACGTTAAATTTTCTCGAGGTTATAATGTTGCTTGAAAACAATAAGATTATTTTTTATTGGTATCATAAACCAACCTTCTCAGGGAGATATTTGAGTTTCTTTTCTCAACACCTATTGTGTCAGAAGAGAGGAACAGTGACCTGTTTGATAGACAGAGTGTTTCGATTGTCACACCCTCGGTTTCATGCTAAAAACTTGGAATTAGCTATAAGAATTTTGCTTAATAATTGTTATCCGTTGGAGTTCATTTTCGGAATCTTCCAAAAACGTATAAAGTTTTTAATTAAGAATTTTGATTCCAAGAAGGACAAACCTAATGACACTAATGATGTTGAATTGGTTCCTTTTTTCACGATACCGTATGTTCCTTCGGTTACTGACCAGTTTAAGAATATAACAAGGAATCTTAATGTCAGATTGTCGTATTTCAGCCTTAATAAAATGAGAACTTTTATTAAAGCACATAAAGACACGCTGCCGAGAACGGCTCTTAATAATGTAGTTTATTAAATAAATTGCAATAGTTGTGATGCCTCCTATGTAGGGCAGACTGGAAGACAATTGCAAACTAGAGTCAATGAACATCGCAATCACATACTAAAGAAGAAGCCTAAACGCTCTGTGTTAATGGAACATAATTTGGATTCCGGACATGATTTTGACTGGGACGGTGTGGAGATTCTGGACAATGAACTCTATTTAAACAAACGCCTAACATCTGAGATGCTCTACATTAAGAGACAAAAAAACGGTTTGAATTTGCAGACGGACACGGAAGGTTTACCGGAGTCATATTTAGATGTAATAGCGAAACTTTCTAAACTTTAAATTTTGCTCCGGTGCACGGGAGCACACATCTTTGTTTATTTCATGGATGTGGCTGAACTCCAAATGTATGTGTACCCATCTCTGTATGACTTTGTTTTGTCATCCCGACATTGTTTAAGAACTTAACTGTCATTCGCTCTCAAAACGTTGTCGGGATGGCACGTAATTTTACCGCTAAGAAATGTACGATTTATATTCGCCCTTTTTGTAAGTAGCTATTTAATTAATTATGATGTTATGCTACGTTATCGTTTTATTGCATCTTGTGTTGCTCCGAATACTTGTTCAGGTATCTTTCGAATTTGTGCGTTCCGTTTGGATACACGTAAGGACATGGCGATTTTTCCTGTCTTCTTGGCCTACTAATCGAGGAGAAGACCATTCGGAAGATGCCTGGGTTTGCTTCGGAGCATACATTCGCTTTTCCAGCATCAGAGAGACGACGTTTACTCATCTAAGATTTTATTGTTGACCACGTTTATCGTTGACTACTTTAGGGACATCGAGTCATTGCGTTTGACGTTATTATGTATTCTTGATATTCTTGACTTATTATTTTATATTCACGCTGAAAGTGACCCCAAGAAAGGGTCGAAACGTTCGTGACTACTTTTTTTAATATTCTTTTAAATATACTGCGCATTATGTACGGCGCCTGGCTCCAATTGCCTATTGTTCGTTGTTTATTAAGAGTAAGCCTCTATTTATTGTATTTAAGAATATTAATATATTAAAGATATACAGGGTGTCCCATTTAAAACAGTACGGTCGAATAATTCATAAAAGAGGGGACTGATGAAAATATTTGTCAGATGAAAGTTGTACAGTTCGAAGTGGGCTAATAGACGATCTTATTAAGTTTTGTGTCCGGGGCCCGTGTTTGGCTCAGCAGAGCCCAAGTCAAACTTTTTAAATAAAAAAAACCCCTTTTTTATTGTATCATCGTTTTCTACTAATTAATTTGAACAACCTTTATCTAAAACACTTTTTTATGTTTCTAATACTTTTTGAGATATTCAAGGAAAACTTGGTAACTTTTTAAATATTTAGCTTACAATATCTCAATAATTGTTTATCGGAAGGAAAAGTGGCACAGGACTTTTTAACTTGATTTAATCTCAAGAATATGCTGTAGCAATAGTGCTAACTTTTTTTAAATACTTCTGTATACATAAAAGCTCCAAAGACATGTATACACTTCACTTGACAAACTTGACAGTTCGATCTCAAGAATATGCTGTAGCAATAGTGCTAACTTTTTTTAAATACTTCTGTATACATAAAAGCTCCAAAGACATGTATACACTTCACTTGACAAACTTGACAGTTCGATATATGCAATTAATTGATATTTCGTAATGCTGGCATTAATCTTTATGTATAGTAAATTAAACAATTACAAATAAGTAAGACAAAGTTTCAAAGTATTTCCTTGTATGCAAAATTATGTCCAATTTTTCACATAAGACTTTTCTTATTGTTAGAATGTTCCGCAGATTCTGTCAGTAAAGCGGTGTCCGGTCATTTTGGGACACCCTGTATAAGATCTCTGTAAAGATTAAGAATATTACGGATATTTTTTTAAACAGCTCTACTTGAAGGTACCGAAAAAAATTGATTTGTGTCCGCGAGATTCATCCTAGGGTCTGGTACAAAAAATGTCATTAATATGTAGGACACATCAAATAGTAAAAAATAATTTTTTTACCATAAGCTGTATTCACCTTATTTATCTTGTGGACGATACATGTTGTAACGTAAAATGACATTAATATGGTGGCAGAGCAGTATAATGAGAAAAAATATTTTATTAGTTTACTTATTAGTCATGAAGAGAGCTTAGGTACCATAGTGGTATACCTAGAGACGTAAGACTAATAAATTATTTTGGCTTTATGAATCGAGTTTTTTCTCATCTAATGGTTATTTTTGATATTCCTAATAATCACAATAAAAAAAAAAGTTTTTTAAAAATCTTGAGGAGGCTAAAAAGTGCTCTTTTTGACCTTCCTTCTTACAGAAATTATTCTAAATATTATCATGGTTAAGTGTCTCATCCTATTATACTATATTAAAATGAACGAAATTTCTCATGGAGACATTATTTAAATTAACAGTAGAGGCGGTTTAGTGATGCATATTTGCATGTTAAAGATACAACCATAATTACCTTTTTATTATTTGTGATTATCTACTTAAATTCTTACACAATCAAAAATTTAATAAATTTAATGTACATTATAAGTTATGTATAATATATAAATATAATATTTAATTTTAATTATATTTAAAGTTTAGTCGTACTATAGTTCTTTTCCCTGTTCCAATGTTTCTCTCTTTTCTCATACATAGTTACAAATAAATTATTAAAAAGAACGGTAGATTATGTACCAGTTCGGTCAATGAGGATCCATTCATCGTTCTCGACTTCCACTTGCCTGAATCTCCGCATTATCCCCCGGGTTCGAGGATCTTCCTCGAGCGAATCTTGTGTGCCAGAGTAGTTACTTCCGAACAAGTAACCGACAAAGTTGCCCAACATTTTATTATCGCCCAATGTCTGTAACATTTAGAAAAAGCATAAAAATAAATAAATCAGAAAAGTACCGAAATATTTAATACCCGCGAGATTTGACAGAGATTCTGTAGCGATATACGCATATATTTTGTATATATTTACTGTTGTGAATCTTGATAATAAGTATTTGTAAAGATATTATTATATTTTAATTGCATTATATTATATTTTTTATTGCTGTATAACTTTTATACCAGTATTAGACATGTCAAATATCGATATATAAAATTTCAATAATTCTGATATTAAATCAGTATATATATACAAGTGAAGAAATTATTATTATTACACTGATCTTAATCTCTGAAATAAAAACAAAAAACATTGTTTCAACATTTGATTGTTGAAAAGCTTGGTAATTATGCATAAAAGGGGCATCCTTTCCAATTTGCTTGATTTTTTAATATGTTGTTGGGGATGTCTTCCCGAGTCATTTTATATATATATATAAGGGTCGGACTTAAATAGCTTCGGAGATACAGGCTGAGAAAGGATAAAAATCATAAATACGAAAATAAACGTTTAATGATAATTTATTCAACACTATCATTAGGAATCTCAAAGATTTCAGCCATTGCATCAAAGAATGCGGTAATCCGAGCGTAAACAAACCAATAGAGTCACTTTGAAAACATAAACAAACAGGCTGTACTACACAGAGACTGCCGCACTTCTCCGCATACAGGGATGGGTATTTATATACCAACTATTCATCGTACATATAAATATGTACTTTTCATATACCAACTGTTCTCTGCTTTAACAAATATGTGCTTTCTAAGTTGAAGCACATACAAAGCACATACTTATAAAGCGCGCCACTAACCTATAGGTTAGTGACGCGCTTTACAAGTATGTGCTTTGTAAGTTGAAGCACATACAAAGCACACACTTGGTTGAAATCCTTCAGATTCCTAATGATAGTGTTGAATAAATCATCATTAAACGTTTATTTTTGTATTTATTATTTTTATCCTTTCTCAGCCTGTATTTCCGAAACTATTTAAGTCCGGCCTTTATATATATATATGAAATGACTCGGGAAAACATCCCCAACAACATATTAAAAAATAAACCAATTCGGAGAGGGAGTCGCTTTTATGCATAAATACCTCCTTTCTCAGCTTGTATCTCCGAAGCTATTTGAGTCCGACCCTTATATATATATATGAAATGACTCGGGAAGACATCCCCAACAACATACTAAAATATCAAGCAAATCGGAGAGGGTGCCCCTTTTATGCATAATTACCAAAAGCTTTATCATTCATGATAATGGTTTTTTTTCAAATAAATATTAAAGAAATCAGATAAAGCAAAAATATAAATTTGTAATTTTCTAGTTTGTAAAAGAATTATTCAAAATTATTAGGTCCTAGAATTTACAATTTTCCAATATACCTATCATATATGTATTTTATTTTGTATTGTGTGTGTGTGTTGTTATGTGAATTTTTATGATTCACAAGTTTATTTGATTTTTCTTGTTGAACAGTGTTAATAAACACATGCACAGGCGCATAAGCCTCTGCATGGTTAGGCTTCGTATTACATTCATTTTACGGCTGTTTATTAACTGTCAAAGGAAAAGGATAAAGCTCGAAGTATTTTTGAAGTGTGCTGAAGTGATCTAGTGTTATTTTTTGCAAATATCTTTTTATTTGGAAATAACATGCAAGAATTCTCAGCATGTCATTTCTCGTTTCTGACGTCATTAAATAATTAAGGCAGTTATCTCGAAAATCGCAATCCACAAGAAAAATTTGAAAATTTAACTGTATGTTAATAAATGTGAGATCTACACGTTTGTGCAATATAAAATTTATTGACCGTCCCGAACCCGAGATATTCGCTATCAAAAATTGCATTTTTTACATGTATTCGATACACAAAGCAGACGAAAATCTCGTATTTTTATTTTTTACATTTGAAACAAACTACAACACAGTGATGAAAAACGAATATATGTAGTAGAAGGACACTTTAGGAATACTAGTAAAAAAAACCGAAATTATTGACCATTTAGATTTAGAAATACAATAATAAATATACCTCGAATTTCACGATTATTCGACGTAAAGAAGCGACTGGAGGAGAAAAATAACAGAATAGACTTTTGTTCTGCGTGTGAGGGACAGAACTATCCAAAAGTTTTCACTCTGTAACCGTAAATAGTCGGATGTATTTATGTCAATTTAGAGTATAAAATTTTGGATTGTACTGTCGCGAGACAACTACCTTAAGGGCAGCAGCAGGGACCAGAAGCCTCAATGATTATATAAGTCACAACTTTGTCGCAATAGACTCTATGTTAATCATCAATACCTTTTTAACCATAATCGGCACAACAAATTTTAAGGATTGAAAGTTCTAACAACATATCGTACTTACAGCGAATTCGGCCGCTTGCACTAGTCACACTACTAGTGCACACCGAGTGCGCTTGTCAGTAAAATGATCTGTACAACATCCGTACAGATCGTTTTTTATTGGCTGAAAAGTTTTTGAATATGTATTTAAGACAACTTTAAATATAAGAACGGATTATAAATAATAATAGGGCGGCAGTGTGGTCTAGTGGTAAAGCGCCAGACTCGCAATCCGGGAAACCGGGTTCGAGTCCACTTGAGTACACTGGAATTTATTTCCAGAAACTGCGCTCCCCATGCGAGAAAAATTTTCAAATGGGAAAACTGGGCTCCGTCTTTCGGAAGAGACGTTAAACCGTTGCGTTGGTCCAAACACTATATGGCAATATTTACCATGCCAGGGTGCTGTGGGCTAATTACCCGCACATCTGAATTTAAAGCGATTATTGAAACCTCCTTGGAGGCCCTAATGCTCCACGAGGAGTGAAAGGATCTATACATAATAGAGACTTTTTAATACAAAATAACACTCAAAAACTTTATAGATTACTGTCAAAACGAATAAAGAGATACTAGAAAACAAAATAAAATAATATCTCATTGAAATAGAGTTATTCTGTTAGCAATATTTTTTTTGTTTATAACTCCAATAATTTTTCAAATGCGCTATAATTTTGTTTTTTATGTAGGGGAAACCGGGGCTAAACCGTCTACGGGGTAAAACCGTCAAATCAAATATCTCGGAACCTGTATATTGTGCGAACTCGCTATTAACATTGTAAACGCTGCTTATGGTACCCACGTGACCAACGGAGTTTGGGCAGGTTACTTGCCGTGTTATGATTTTTACGAGGGCAAACCTGTTTTCGGAAAGTAAAAGTGAAATTTTCTGCGCGTGAAAATTTTGTAATATCTGCAATAATATTTGCTCTCCAAATCTCGAGGTACGTGATTATAAAGAGTAATGCATGCTGAACACGAATCCAGCGTAGATTTTTCATTATCGTTGATGTCTAATATTTCGTAGGCGATCAAACCTGAAACTTGTGTTTGGGGCTAATCCGTCAGTGAGCACCCGGGGTGGACTTTTATAATATTGGAAAATTTTATAATTCTATTATATTTTTCAGTCTTTTCTACCCCTATTTCATATATTTTTCTTTAATATTTGGTTGATTAGTTCTTGAGTTATAGAATCCGTACAAACACAAAAAACACAAAATAATGAAATTCTTTAACATTAATAAATGTTCACATTTTTCTATTACCAAATAATTAATAAAATGTATCCTATCAGTTTTCATAATCGGAATTATGTATTTATGGAGTGACGACTTTACGCCGGCATTTTTGAGATTTCGATTTTTCCACCGTTGTTCTTTTTGCTCTATACCGGTTAAACAAAGCGACGTAGACAAAAATTTCCTATATAAATTTTGTAGCTAAAGGTTCACTCTTTACAATGGTTTACCACATTTAACTAAATTTATTTATTTTTTGTTAAAAATAGGCATCGAAGAACACTGACGGTTTAGCCACGGTCTCCCCTACTCATTTTTTCGTTTAAATAGATATATAATTATTAAAAGCATTTTTTGTTTATAACTCCAGTAACTTTTTAAATTTAATATAATTTTCTCTTTGATGTATTCATTTTTTTGTTTAAACAAACATAATTATTAAAAACGTATAAAATGTATTAATTCTTTATTAAATAAAACGTACAATGTGTTTTATTTAAATTAAATTTATATTATATTTAATTAATATAAATAATAAAGCTCAAAGATGTTATCGCAATTTGCTATCTTTTTATCTTGGGGATTGTATATGTTACGGGAAATATGAATAATCGGGAATTATACATAATGGCCGGCCAATATGCATAATTCCCAATTTGCTCGGTCAAAATAATTAATAGAGAAAAATTAATCAAATTTCCCGGTCATTATGCATATTTCCCAATGCTAAATGGTCATTTTAATAAATCAGCTTATTTGAATTGATTTTCCCGGCAGTCTTAATAGTTTAAGGTAATAGTTAAAGCAGACAACTGTTTGTGCTTTTGGTTAAAGCAGAGAATACTCTGTATTTTTACTATTCTCACAGTGTTGAAACCTATGTATACTCATAATGCATATCGCTTGACTTTCGATGATGAATATGTCGCAGCACATGGTACACACATACACACACACACGCGCGCGCGCGCGCGCGCGCGCGCCGGGGGGATGAAAGGGGGGCCTTCGCCCCCCTCCGCCGTTAGGCAGAGTGGACCTCGCTTTACAACTTATAAAGTACATGCTAAGTTGTAAAGCGAGGTCCACCCTGCCTACCGGCAGAGGGGGTGCGGGAGGGGGGCCGAAGGCCCCCCTTGCAACCCCCCCCCCCCCCCGAGTGTGTGTGTGTGCGTGCGTACCATTTGGCGACACATTCATCATCGAAAGTCAAGCGATATGCATTATAAGTATAGATAGGTTTCAACACTGTGAAAATAGTAAAAATACAGAGTATTCTCTGCTTTAACCAAAAGCGCAAACAGTTGTCTGCTTTAACTGTTACCTTAAACTATTAAGACTGCCGAGAAAAACAACTCAAATAAGCTTATTTATCAAAATGATCATTTAGCATTGGGAAATATGCATACTGACAGCTCATTTTGATTAATTTGAACATTTTTTCTTTCATTATTCAAATGTCCCAAAATAAACGGAAATTATGCATATTGGCCGGCCATTATGTATAATTCCCGAATTAATCAAATTTCCCGTAACATATATACCATGATTTTCTAAAAATTGTATTTTTAGAACGACTTTGACCAAACTCCGATTAACTTAATCGACGATTAATTCAACCGACAAAATTGCTTATATGTATAGTATAATTTCCAGTTATATAATTCATTACCTCTAATTTGATTTTTCTTTTCATACATCAAACAAAAAATTAATAATTCTATCTACGTTAATAAAAAGCTATCGGTATTATTTGATAAGTTAATCGCCAATTAAAATAATTGGAGTTTGATTATCAAGCTTTCTAGGAAAAATAAGTACTAAATTAAATTAAGTAAACAATAAGGTATATATAATAGGAGTAAACATTAGAAAACTGCAATCAAATATTACTATTTTTAACGCCTTTATTCTTTTTAAAATCTCTATATTCTCAATATTTGCGCGAATACGCTGGCCCTTCACTTTACTCTTTTATCACACGATCGAACGACTACGTAAAATAACAAACAAATAAAAAACAACATACCACATACGCATCTTTCATAATTTTATCTTTCAATAGTGCAGCGCAGCGCAATGACACTCGTATTACCTATATGCATATGTTATCAGAATAAAAACCGAAACTGAAAAAAAAATTAAAAATAAGAAGTTTATTTGGTGCCACAATGGGCCAAAAATAGAGAAATTTTAATTACATCTTGAAGAAACTTATTGATCCTTGTTTCATAATAAAGATTAATCATAAGGTGTAATCATATATAAGATTAGTTCAATTTGAGCAAATTGTTGAAGTTTACATCGTTGCAATTTTTTCGTGATTGCGTATAGGTATATATGTATACGCGCACCCGCTTTCTGTAAACGTAAAAAATATGCGTATGGCCTCCACGCGCGGCAAAAGTAAAACTTCCTAGCTGTGAGGAATAGGATAGTATCTCGTTTATATTATCTGAATTAAAGCCTATGTAATTCAGAAATCAAATTTTAATTATAAATTAAAGCCGATGCAATTCACAATAAAAATTGATTTGTGAATTAAAGCCTGCATAATTTACAAATCCAATTTTAATTATTTAAAGCCGATGCAATTCACAAATAAAAATTGATTTGTGAATTAACCCTGTGTAATTCACAAATCAAATTTTAATTATAAATTAAAGCCAATGTATATCACAAATTAATTTTGATTTGTGAATTGCACCGGCTTTAATTCACAAATCAAAATTGATAAATTGCATCGGCTTTGATTTATTTATTTATAATTATTAAAATTTGATTTGTGAATTATACAGGCTTTAATTCACAAATAAATTTTTATTTGTGAATGGCATCGGCTTTAATTTATAGTTAAAATTTTATTTGTTAATTACACAGGCTATAATTCAGATACCATAAACTTTTTGTGACGGACTTTTGTGACGCGCCCGCACCGAATCACTCCCATTAGAAGTTTGAACTTTTCGTGATAGACTTTTGTGACGGATTTTCGTGACGGACTTTCGTGACGCGCCAGCACCGAATCACTTTCATTAGAAGTTTCAACTTTTTGTGACGAACTTTCGTGATGCGCCCGCACGGAATCACTCCGATTAGAAGTTTCAACTTTTCGTGACGGACTTTCGTGACGCGCCCGCACCGAATCACTCTCATTAGAAGTTTCAACTTTTCGTGACGGACTTTCGTGACGCGCCCGCACCGAATCACTCCCATTAGAAGTTTGAACTTTTCGTGCGGACTTTCGTAACGGACTTCCGTTACGGAAGTAAACGCAATCGCGCCCATAGAAGTTTCACTTCAAAAATACATAAAAAATTTGTTTACTAAAGAATTAAATTTTTATTAGGCTTAATAAACTGTAGACCTTATAGCTACTATAGATTTCGACATACCAATTATTTAAAATTAATATATGTTTACGAAGTATTTTAAAAATCACGATTGCTGGTCGAAACTGCTGGAGTTTTAAATTACATTCGATAAGAGAAGAAAAATAAGTGAAAAGCTGCGTGCAGACTCTAATTACACTGTTCAACACCAAATTTGCCTTGACATTCTATAAGTAATTTCTGGTAAATTTTTTAGCGCTGATTACGAATCTGGCCACAAAAATGGCGTCAAGTTTTTGAGAAAACCTCTGTCAAAGTTGCTAAAATAGGCGTTTTTTTTTTATACTTTTGCGTGAGATATAGCTTTCAATAGGAACATGCTACAGAAAGGAGTAACAGATTAAAATAAAGCTTGAGACTAATACCGAACTAATACTTTATGATAAAAATGCCAGAAGTTCCAAGCAGGAAAGGTTTTCCTAAAAAAAGTGGTCAAAACATCATTTATCGCAGTGTCTCCCAGTCATACGTTTCCAATTGTCTGTTTTTTACTAAATTTTTTAAATTACTTATCCTAATTATGAAAGTGAGTATGTGTAGGTTTTTGTGATCTATCATTTGAGAACAAAATTCCACAAAAAGTTGCATATATCCACTTCCATAATTTGAATGATTTTTCAAAAATTTTATCCGCCATTTTTGATCCTCTATTTTAACCCCAGAACGGTACACTTCTAAAAGTAACGTAAATGGTACACATGGGTTAGGCTAACCCGACGTTTTCTTTTTACTATAACATTTGATTAACTGCACATTTTAGGACAAATTTTTTTTTTAATCGATAGTCCAGAATCTCAGAAACTTGAATATCCATGTTAGAAAGCAAAAAAAATTTTTGCACAAGAGCTATTTACAAAATATCAATACAAAATTTTTTTAGTTGAGTAAAATTGCGGATTTTTTTCATTTAATCATAATTTTTATGCTAAAACGATTTGTAACCTAAATCGATTGGGATTGTAAAGGTCTATAGTTGTACTTTAAGGGGGTCAATGCATATTTTCAATTACTTCCAAAAAGTATAATTATTTTGAATGGTGAATGTAGATAATTTTTGGCTCTTAATAACTCTGTAGTAATTCTGAAGTAGGCTGATTCCATTACTCGGCGATCAGATTTCGGAGCAGAGAAACCGATTTTGACCAAAACTGGTACATTTCTTGTGTGTCAAGATAAGCTTCAAAGGAGTTACAGGTCAAAATATTAAAAAATATTAAGGGGTAAGGCCACCCTGGGCGTCAAAAAGAAAAGGTCAATTTCGGGATTTTTTTTAAAGAGTATAGTAAATGTTATCGAATTTTCGTCAAAAGTACTTTATAAAACTTGCCTTGAGGTACAAAAATAAATTTTTTCAAAAATTTTTATTAAAAAATGGCGGCTCCAAAACCAGGCTCCGACGACGCCTGTATATAAACGGGCGGACAGAAATCTCCTTCAGATTTGCACCTGGAACAAAAACCCAAAATTTTTCTTTTAATAGATACCCTAAACTAGTGCACCACGTAGGGAAATTTGAAAATACTGTTTTTTCGGAAAATGGTGAGCATATGAACCCAAAATTCATTTTTTCACGTAAAAATTTTGTCATTAATTGTTTATAAAAAACAAAGTTTATAAGATATCGAAAAATCCCTACGTGGTGCACTAGTTTAGGGTATCTATTAAAAGAAAAATTTTGGGTTTTTGTTCCAGGTGCAAATCTGAAGGAGATTTCTGTCCGCCCGTTTATATACAGGCGTCGTCGGAGCCTGGTTCTGGAGCCGCCATTTTTTAATAAAAATTTTTGAAAAAATTTATTTTTGTACCTCAAAGCAAGTTCTATAAAGTACTTTTGACGAAAATTCGATAACATTTACTATATTCTTTAAAAAAAATCCCGAAATTGACCTTTTCTTTTTGACGCCCAGGGTGGCCTTACCCCTTAATTATATTGCAAAATGTAGCATATTTAAAAAAACGAAGAAAAAACTGGAAAGTTATATCGGGATAAATCTTGTTTTAAAATTCGCGGAGAATGCTGTAGTTTAAGAATAAATATATATAAAGACAAAACATTTTTTTTTGTAAAAATAGCATTAATTTGTTATAAACTTATATTTACTATTCTTGTTATATTCTACATTTTATCAACCAGTACAAAAAATAGTCTTTTTTATGATAATTAATAAAATAAACTATTTGCATAATTTGACATTAAATATTAAATGTTTTAAGTGAAAAATTGATAAATAATAGATTTCTAATCACATTTGTAAATAAAAAAGATTAAAATTTGCATTATAATACATTATTAGGTAACATTAGGATTGTAAGAACAAAGAAAAAATTTTTATTTGATTTTTTATTCTATTTTATTACAAAAGTCTATTTCACGGATTTTATAACACTAATGGTACACTGGGTTAATGTAACCCGGAGGCTAACTTTCGATGCTTCCTGTTCGGCAATTTTCAAGACACTGGCTCGGCTATAATATGGGTATAGTTTGGTAGAGGACTGTCCATAGTCCCCCCCCCCCTCCCCCCCATGTCCGGACCCCCTCCCCGTACGGTATAGAAGTGGCGTGACTTTCAAAATCGCTATGGGTTACGCTAACCCAATGTACCGTTCTAGAGTTAAATTTTGAAATTTTAACATGTGATGACCAACTTTCATGATTAAAATAATTTGTCGAAGTAACTTTTCTTTTGCCGAGTTTTGTCATTTTCGTGAAACTTTCAAAAAATACGTTTTCTTTGCATTTAACATTGTAATTAATTGGATCTGAAATTGGATATACTTATATCGAGAAATAAATGAACATAATCATGTACAAAACTAACTAAAAATAACTCAAAAATAACTTTTTGCAATGCCTGTGGCGAAAGTTCGATTTTTGATTGCTGTTTAGCGTACGGAAAGTGGCTTATTTCTCAACGATTCAATGTATGTCTTACTTTACCGCACTAGTGCGAGAAAAGCACCTTTATGACTTACTTTACCGCATTAGTGTGTAAAAAACCTCCTTTTTTTCACGATTGATAGTTTTTCTTTTTCGATTTTCGACTGACATAACAAACTTGAATGTAACGAAATTCACGCGAGACAAAACGTCAATTCGTTACAACACTGTCATCATTCAAGAAAAATAAAATGGATAAAGAAAACGATAGTGTCCAAGACCGTTCACGCCGGTGGAACTCGTAGAAGCAGCTGGATCTGCCACAGAGAATTTACTACCGAAGAAATCAAGAGATAAATATATGAATATTTATAAAAAATTTATAAAATGGAGAGCATCCAAAAATACAACCTTATTTTCGGAAAATGTCTTAATGACATATATTTTGATGAATTGTCAAAAAGTGCGAAATCATCTTATTTGAATTTAATTTCAATTAATTTTTTAATCTCAAATTGAACTTTCGCGACAGGCATTACAAAAAATATTGTATGTGGCATGTGCGGAAGACAACGAATTACGTCGCGCGTGAGGTTGCCGCATTCGCCTCAGTTTATGGTGCATTCACACTCGTACTCGTGTGAATGCACCATTAGCCTTCGGCTCATGCGGCAACTTCACGCGCGATATAATTCGTTGTTTTCCATGCACACTTGCCACACAAAATACTATTTTAATTCACAATTGAATCGCTTTTAGCCATAATAATTTTATTCTGGAAGTGCTAGCGAAAACTGACGTAAAAACTATTGGAACTTTTAAAAATTAATTTTTGTCGAAACTGAAAAATTTTGAACGGGCATTTTTTAAAGTTATAGTAAAGTAATAAATAATGTTTGACTCCTGGGTATTGCTGCAACTGTCCTAATTTAATGACGTCAGAAGTGAGAAATAATACATTGAAAATTCTTGCGTTTTATTTCCAAATAAAAGGATATTTGCTTAAAATAACACTACAAATCACTTCAGCACACTTCAAAAATACTCCGATTGCAACCCTTTCCCTCGACAGTTATTAAACAGCCGTAAAATGAATGTAACATGAAGCCTAACCATGCAGGCTTATGCGCCTGTGCTGAAGTGATCTGTAGTGTTATTTTGTACAAATATCTTTTTATTTGAAAATAAAACGCAAGAATTTTCAACATGTTATTTCTCGCTTCTAACGTCATTAAATAAGGACAATTGCAGCAGTACTCAGGAGCCTTAATTTGCAATCGGACTAATTAAAAAAATTGATATTTTTGAAACTGTAATAGAGTCATGCAGTCTTCACTTATTTTTCTTCTCTTATCGAATGTAATTCAGAACTGCAGCAGTTTCGACCAAAACTCGTAATTTTTAAAATGTTTCGTAAAAGTATATTCAATTTTTTAAAATCGATATGTTGGAAACTATAGTAGCTATAGAGTCGTGCGGTTTCCACTTTTTTCTTGTCTTATCGAGTGTGATTCAGAACTTTAACATTTTTTCACTAAAACTTATTATTTTTTAAATATCTTCGATATTTGAAGTACGACTATTGAAAAACTGGCCCTTAAAAAAATATCGTATTTTTTGCTAAAATATAATTGGAGAAATGAAGGAAAAACTACAAAAATATTGAAAGAGATTTAAGCCCCAGACACAATGCCAGGCAATAGGAATAGGAATAACATAGTCGCATCCTTTTTCAATGCACTGTATTGAAAAGGATGCGACTATGTTATTCCTATTCCTATTGCCTGTGCCTGGCTTTGTGTCTGAGGCTTAACACACAAAAGAATAATGTCACATGCTATTAGTATCTAGGTATTAATTTATATATCCATTGGGGTGTTTTAATTAACAAATTCCAAAAGTGGCAACATCGTTGAAATGAATATAACGTGATTGACAAAAGAATCGTACTTTAAAGGAGAGGTAACATTAATTTAGATGAGTAATATCGGAATTTAAACTGTTTTGTCCACCTATTAAATATTTAAATATTAAACCAATTATCTAATTTACTTATAGAGTTAAATAACTAATCACTTTATCAAATAATATTTCTCAACCACACTCATCCCTCGATTGAAGTACCTACGCGGTCGCTATGCTGTTTACTCCCGATTAAAATCATATTCTTAGATACTGAGACTTCTCGATTCTAAAATGAATTCTTAGATCCCTCTGCACTTTGACTTGACTCAACTCTACTCTGCTTCTGTCCTTCTATCTCTCTTTTTCTTTCTTTTTCTCGCGCACGCGCGTATACATATACACGATATGCACACACATACACACACACATTCATATACTGTTGTATAATCTTGACGCGTTTTCGTGGGCGGGTGAGTGAGGCGATCACGACAACCTTGATCTCGAATATGCTTCTCTCTGGCTAAAAGAGCTAAGAGAGAACTTCTCTCTTTCAGTGAGTAGTTTTCCTGGCAATAATCACGCGCCAACTGCATAACTATACCTAAGTATCTGAATTGACAAATACATATAAGTCTTTCTTTTCTAATCCTAGTCTCTTTCTATTCGAGTAAAACAAATCCTCATAACTCCTTCAGATTTAGCTCGTTAAAGCTAATTGCATTGCGCGATATGTAATGCACAAACACTGCTGGCCAAACGTTTGAAACCAATCATTGAAAATGTCTACTATATTAAATAAAATCTAACTTATGCATTATAATTTAACATTTTTATTATTTTATTCATTGTTTTATAATAAAAAATAATATAAAATGTTCGAAGGTTCTACATACAAAAAAATATTTTGTACAAGATTGAAAGAGTATTGCAACTCAGTTTTGGAAAAAAAAACCGTAGTTCATTTTCTTGAAATTAAACAATGTCGATCATGTTAACAACTGTGCTAAATATAATGTCTGTTTACTGTCAAATTAAGAAAAGATATTGAGTATGCATCAATCCGGACTTTTAAATAGTGTTTTACTGAAATATTTTTAAATTGTACATTACATGTGGTTTTTTAACAATGTAGGTATACCTCATTGTGATATATTTATGCAAATTATATTTTTTTAATTTATACAATTAGTGTTTCTATTTTTTACTTCGACATACTTAGTTAATGTAAAAACAGCTGTTTTTAGATCGAGGAAAATTCTTTAGGGCGCAGTTCCACAAACATCGGTTAACTTTTAACCGTAAATTAACTCACTCTCCGTCTCTTTCTAAGGGAGAGGTTAGGAAGAGACGGAGAGTGAGTTAACCTAAGGTTAAAAGTGAACCGACATTTGTGGAACTGGGCCTAACCTCTCCTTTAGAAATAGATAATGAGTGGGTTAACCTAAGGTTAAAAGTTAACCGATGTTTGTAAAACTGCCCCTACGAGAAGACTCTTTCAGCCAGAGAAAAGCAAATTCAAGATCAAGGTCGTGATCTCCTCGCTCACTTGCCTATGAAAGCGCGTCAAGATTATATGGTTTCTTTTAGAAAAATATTAAAACAAAGTTTCATTCTAGCAATATAAACAATATAATCAATAAAAACGTGATTATTGTTCACAATATAAACATGATTATTGGAAATTTCATTATCTTATTGCAGTTAATATATTCGGCAATTTGTCTCATAGTTTAAAATAAATTTACACATATGCGAGCATTTTATTTCTATATTTTATTTAGTTTATAAAAAAGCCTCTCTTTTCTTTTTCTTATAATTCGGAAAACATTAATAATTTGACTTCAAAGATATATATAAAAAAATAATTATTACAACAAAATAGAATTGCTTCAAATATTAAAATGTAATAAATTTTTAACAATTTGTAATAATTAATAGCTTTAGTGTTATTTTAGTTATTACTTTTTAAGGTAAGCACGCACAGTATGATTATTTTTAGATCGATTGCGAACAAGTTCAAGCAGAAATAAATATATTCATGATCTAGCGTATTAATGAACATGTTCAAATAAGAACTAAAGAAACATGAAAATACACAGATGAAGAAGTGCAAGAAGTTAAGAAAATGTAAATTAGATAAAATAAATTAAAATACGATAAATTTAAATATAGATATAAGCTTGCAAAATCCACGATCAAACGCAGTGACAGTTCTAAAATTCCTTATACGATTATATCACGGTATTACAAATCGCATTTCCTTAACGATCGTAATTACTGACTTTTATGACAACTACGTTTGTGTTGCTGTCAGAGACGACAGAATTACAAATTGCATAATTTATCTTTGTCATGACATCATCCTGGTTTATTCCACAATTGGCTGAATGACTTACATCATTCTGGGCTCGGAACTATTACCCGACTAGCAATGCTAGAATTGCAAGAGATTAAAATGTACCTGATCTTTCAGTCCCCCCGTTTTTCGAGGCCCTGTATATTGTATATACCTTATGTGTGTGGCAAACGTTCGATTAAAGCAAGACTTTCAAAGCACTCGAGCACTCGACAAATAAATCGTATAATAAAAATATGAAATAAAATGATGAATTTGCGAATCGTTTACTTATCTTAATCATCCTTATTGCTTCTATCGTACCTACTGATCTTCTTCTAACTTGTTTATTGTTTTTCAAGACTTTTTTATATTATAAAAAATTCTTCTGCAAAAACACAACGGATAGGAAAATAAGATAAAAAGTTCGACTTGCAGCAAACTTAAACTTGATATATATTTCCAAATTAAAGCTATCTTGCTTTAAAGATTTTGCTTTTTGTCTTTTTCGAATTTTCTAAAACTGTGACCTTGCAAAAGTTATAATGCACGATAAATGATAAAAAAATGATAAAAAATTTGTCAATCATACATTTCAAAATAATCCTCCTTGTATCATCCTGATTGATTTTCTTAATTTCCCGTTTCTCCAATAAATTATAACAAATAGGTGCCGCAGAATATAAATTTTCTTTTCCGAGTTTTTTTATCGTTTTTTTACATATACTTTTGCAAAATCAAGATAAACGATTGTACAAAGCTGAGATAATAGTGATTTTACAAAAATTTGAAAGCATTTTTGTAATTGCCTTTTTTATTTCCAGCATTTCAATCTATCGTTTGTTTCAAATTTACACATTATACAAATAAACACACACATCGCATTGTCGTGAAACAGTTCGCTACACGATATGATGAAATAAACAAATTTGCCGTCAGGCTGTCTCCTAGTGCTTCACTTGCTCTCGCGTATGATGGCCTTATTTTCCACTCTTTTCCAAACTCCCCTCACTTTCTTGCTTATACTGTATATATCTTATACTGTAGTATAGCTTTGACAAACGAGCCACTACACAACCACAGGAAGAATCATTTTTATCAGGATTCGTCTTATGTGCCTATATTTTTACACGACCTATAGTTGCTTTTTGTCTCCGGAGTTCTTCACGCGTCACTCGGTGCGTCTATGGTCACTGTTAACCGTGACAAATGCGCGTGCGAGAATGGTTGTAGAGATTAAAGCACCAACCATGGATGAATATGTTTTCGTCAGTTATGTCAAACGTATCAGCTTCAAGACGCCGTCGTCAACGCAAATAAGGGGCAAGCGACGCTTTAACGTTGCAACGATGTAAGAAGGGGAGACAGAAATGGACAAAGAATCACCAGAAAAGCAAAGAGATCCACTCGCCTGAACGGTTTCACGTTTGAGGAGCCGTGGTAGCAACTGCTTGCCGTCAGCTGATTTCGGCTGTTGGCTGGCTGGTTGGCTGGCTGGTCGGCTGGCTGGCAGGATGGCTGGCTAGGCGACCCAACGAGTCCAACGACGAGAGGTCGTGCGGGGGTGAAAGGCGGTTGGTGATGAGGATAACGAGACGAAAGGGAAGAATTTCCCGCGAGATGGTAGAGGAGAGAAGAGAGGCGAGTGCGAGGGAGTTAGACGCGGCGGAGTGAGACAGAAACGAGTTGGCCCGTGAGGGGACGCGAGAGGGCGATCGCCGATTGCGATGAGACAGGGGAACGAAGCGGAAGGGGAATTATTACCGTAGAACAGTGGTAGAGAGAGGGGGGCGCAGATACTGGGAGGGCGAGTGTAGCGTAGGGGGAAAGATAATGTGTCGGCGTGGTGGGGTGCCCCGTAGAGCGACGACAGGGGTGTATTTGACGAAAGTGCTGGATATGGATCCGTGCGATCGATACGTTGCGTTGGAATAATGATTTTCTCCTCCAGAGATGTCAACTCTAATTGTTCTTTGTTAGATTCAAATCAATAAGAAGTATCATTTCTCATCTTATTTATTGTCATCTGTGTTTATTTTATCTTGATTTAGAATTTGGCGACATCAGAGTTGTATTTTACATTTATATATAATATGCATACGTTTCTCATATTTCTGACATAATAATTTTGCTAAATGTTTCAACAGTTTTCAAATTTTTGTAACAAATTGTTTTAAATTATTTTGATAAATCTATCTCCTATCTGTCCAAAGTTGAATTATCAATTTGCTTGAAACTGCGTATTTATTTTGTAATGTAATTGTAATTACTTTTACAGAAAGCTTAATCTCGCTTCTCCACTTTCTTCTTCACACAAATTTTGTAATTATTGTGTTCGCATATAGCAAAAAAATATTTTTATTATTATATATTTAGACAAAAGTCAGAAGTTAATTTTTTAAATATTATTTGTAATATTTTTTTACAAATTCTTAGCTTCCTCAAAATAACAAGTTTTAAGTTTTTAAATTTTTGAAATAATTAAATTTTATTGCCCTTTCACATTTTTTCTTCCTTGGATTCTTAAAATCGTGTTAAACTTACAAACGTTCAAATTCCTATTTATCTCTTGGCCTGCTGTCTTTCTTTTGCATTTTCAATTTCCTCATAAATTCCACTGATTGTTATATTTCACATCACTTACCTTTCTTACAGTTACATTCGGATGTGTAAAACTTTCGATTTTGTAGGATACGGTCGTTAGCAATGATCAGGCTTATTGTTAGAACACATATCCCAGGGTTGGGAAAGTTACTTTTTAAAAGTAACTTATAGTTACCGTTACTCGTTACCGAGTCAAAAAAGTAACTAGTTACCGTTACTATTTACTGATTCTGAAAAGTAATTCGTTACCGTTACTTAAAATATAACAATTCGTTATTTTTTCCGTTACTTTTTTAATGCTAGAACGAGATCACAGACTAAATAAAAAATTTACTTTTGTAATATTTTTTGTTAATATATCTATTAATAAAAGCTATAAAATTTTATATTTTAAATTGCAAGACTATAAATAATTTAAGGAGAAAGATTTTATAATGCCCTAGATTGCAATTAAAAAATTTGGGTTTTTATTAAATTTATAAATACAGCCAAATTTATACTTTTTTGTACTCTCAATTTTATGTTTAAAAAATTTAACATGATAACACCGTGTAACACGATTTTTGTGTCAACTTAATGACTATCTCAGTCGTATTTCTTGTGCCTAAAGACGACGGAAAATCACCGGATTTTTGCAAAAAGATTGCTTCTGTGACCACCCTCAAAAAAAAAGATTAGCAACAGAAGCTAAAATATAGTTGTGACAGCTAAGATGTGTCCTTATTATAAGACCAGCTAACTTTTTTACAGCAAGAGATATATTTTTTGCAGCGAGAGCTATAATTTAGCAATAGTAGCAAAATTTTTGGCTGTCCCTATTTAGCTAATCTTTTTTTTTCCGTGCAGGATTTCGTAGTTTTGAAATTTCAATATTTTTCCAGGATTTGAGATAAATTTGACTCTGGTTGTGCTTTGATTAACAGGTAAAAATGTTTTTGGCTTTGAAGGGTTGCCTAAACCTCCCTTGAACTGAGAAATGTGTGATAGGTGTGTCGAATAAAAAAAATTTTTTTATAAACAATTAAATAAAAAACTGTTAATTTTTTGAAAAAATGTGGCCATAAAAAATGTTTTTTTCTATTTGACACACCTATACCACCTCAGTTCAGGGGAGGTCTAGGCAACCTCCCAAAGCCAAAAACATTTTTACCTGTTAATCAAAGCACACCCAGAGTCAAATTTATCTCCAATCCTGGAAAAATATTAAAATTTCAAAAATACTAAGTCCTGTTCACAAAAGCAATCTCTTTACAAAAATTCGGTAAATTTCCGTCGTCTTTAGGCACAAGAAATACTACTCACATAGTCATTAGGTTGACACACAAAAAAAGTCGAAATTTGTTGCCCAGTGTAATTTTAAAATTAAAATTGTTCTTAAAATGTATGAAACTACAAGGATTATCTGGATCTAGGATATAGTTTGTTCTTATGCTAATCCGGCTCTATGATTAGTTTATATTATAGTATCTTAAGGAGGGTGGTTGCTCAAATCAAAATGATAAGAATTAGTTCAAATTTATGGAGAAACCAAAGAATGAAAGTTAATCCGCCAATGATAGTTTAAAACAAGAGCCTTTATTAGAGTCGACGCAATTGGCAATTATCATATAGTACAATTATCGTTTACACGACGTTTTGACCCGGGGGATTGGGTCCTTCTCAAGTGTCTAACTATAAGCTGGCATTGAGCTACGCTCTCGCGTGAACATCTTAGAATAGGACGATTTTGACCGATGTTGCGTGTTTGCTCTCGGCCGATCATCGTCTTTTAACTGTGTGACTCCGCTCGTTTTATGCGTGTGCATTTTAACAACATGAAATTCGCATCAAGATGCTCTGTGGGATCGAACATCTTTGACATGACTTTTTCGGTCAAAATCCTCCTATTCTAAGATGTTCACGCGAGAGCGTAGCTCAATGCCAGCTTATAGTTAGACACTTGAGAAGGACCCAATCCCCCGGGTCGGAACGTCGTGTAAACGATAATTGTATGATAATTGCTAATTGCGTTGACTCTAATAAAGGTTCCTGTTTTATGGAGAAACGTCGTGTTGACATTTGAATAAAATTGCCAGTTATAGTCAAAAAAGTAATCATTTTTGTTATTTAATCACTGGCAAAGAAATTCTCCTATTCGTTGTTTATGGAGGATATTTGTCTATGGAAATCTGTCATCCATGCCAAAGTTGAAGACAATTGTCTGTATGGTTGTCGAGTAATTAATTGTTGAATTATTGCTATACTTTTAACATTTTTGCTATGTCGCCCGTGTATAAGAGTATAACTTCAATAATTAATTACTCGACAACCATGCAATCTCGACAATCATACTTGTTACTAACAAGTATAATTTTCTATTTTTTATTGTTTCTGTTTTGTATTACATAATTCTCAACGTTTAAGAAAAAAATCAATTTTTAAAGTACCTAACTTTCAATTTTTTGAGTAAATAATGTGCTTTTGTTATTATTGCGCATAATCTTTCACAATATGTACGCGTAATATTCTTGTAACCAATAATAGAGGGTGACTCACTCACTCTGATAATGAAATAAAAGCTCATTAATATATATATCAATTATTGTTTTATCTTTTTTTCAAAACTAAACTGTTACGAGAACATCGCATTTGTATGTACAATGCAAAACCCCCCATACACACACAAGCAGATTGATAAACTTTGAAATTTGGAATGAGTAGTTTAAATATTTGGGTGTTCTTTTTAACAAGCGATCCTTATAATCTTCTTATGAATCTTCACAATTTTTTAAAGCCTTGTACGCAAGCTGTTAGACTTGATCGTTTACATTCTCCGAGATTCTAATCGACATCTTATTAATATAGGAAGAGGTAATAAATTTCGAATATCATCTCGAATAGATATTTTCTTCGCATTGCAGCATTGTACAGTCCTGTGGTACGTTCTCGGGGCCCGAAGACCGCTTGCTTTGCAGATGCTGTATTCAGCCCTGATGGCAACGGAGTCGATCGAAGGTGGGAATTCGCTCAGCTGGTCGAACAGCTGCCCGTTCCTTCTAGATGGCTGAGTATGTTCTGTGTGGCTGACTGGCTGCTCTCTTTGGTTTCTCCCACTCGTCGGTTATACAACAGTCGTGTTATTGCAGTCGTTGTTATCGTCGATTTTTTAAATGTTCGACGAAGGCACGAACTCTCTCCGGGTCAAGCGTGTTCTCCCACCGACCGGCTGTCTTCAAGTGCGATCCCACGATCAGCGCATCCGCCGCGTTCGCGTAATTGTTCACATTGTCCAACGTGACGCCTGAACCGATCAGCACCGGTAGCCTCGCCGCGACGCTCTCTCGTACTTCTGTGAGATGTAATATGATGCAGGTTCTCATATTTCTGTATATTATGTGTCGCGTGTGAACGGTGTGAATTTAAATCTTCCTCTCACATCGCGTTGCAAACTGAATTTTGTCTCAATTTTCTTCTCGCGTTTACGCAGGGCCAGTTCTCTCCGATAGGGCTAATAATCTATAGCTAGTGATATTGGGATTATCAAGAGTATCAAGCACCTCTACGTTTGGAATTTATTAATATTTTTGGATTTCGATCTTTTAGATAGAGTAGGTACGTTACGTATATTAGACTTATTAATTGATCATGACTATTAGTATACAGTATATTACTTTACTTGATCGTCTGAAATATTTCTGTTGATTTTAATGATACAAAAAGTTTGTATAAAATATCTTTTAAAATAAAATTGTTGCGCTGCAATGCACAAATTTTATTTCTTTCCTGTTTTCCAAAATATGATTTTTTTTTTGTTGAAGAGCATCTTAAAAATTAAACATTAATAAACATTATGCATAATTATGCATTAATAATAAATTTTTTTTTGTTAGTTGCGATACTATTCTGGATAGCCAAAGCTGTCGAGATTAATAGTACCGTATAGAATTATAGATTTTCAAAGTGTCTGATACAAATTTTGTCGATTATCGATAGAATAATAGCAGAAATATTAACAAAATCTGCTAACAGAATATAATGGCAGATTGACTGCAAAAACCGAACAGAAAATTTTCTGTTTTATACTTAAGTGATGTATTTCATTTAAATGTTTATGAAATGTGAAATTAATGGAGACATGGCTACGTGTACATACACCGTAAACTTAGGCCGCGACATATACCTCAAATGCGACCTAAATTATTTAGGTCGCCTGCTGTAAACACTTGATAGGCGACCGGACTTGGCTTCAGGTCAGTCAATTCTTAGATTTCTTTCGGTTTAAGGTAGTCCTTTCGCAGCACCTATATAGTCAAGTAACAGTCCGTCATGAGGTAATTGAAGACAAACATATTGCAACATCCCAATAATTATAATAATATAAAATATGATTTTACATGCATGATTTTATCGTATTTAATTATTTACTAATTAAAAGAATATCACAATAATAGTGCGGTTGGACTCGATTTTGTCGTCTGCAATTGACGTACAGATACATTTGGCAACACCGCAGTAGCTAGTCTCTTGTAACCACACGACCGTGCCGTGCTTATAACCTACAAATTTGTCATCACGTCTCCGTCTCTGTGTCTCCGTCTCTGTCTCTGTATCACGTCTCCGTCTCCGTGTCTCGTAATGTCTAGTCTCGGCTCTGACATACAGCGTTGCCAAATTTACCTCGCCACCATGACGGTACGAGTAAAGCAATATGCGATTGGATCCACTACTTATTTAACCTCATATATCAGAGCAAAACATTCGGCTAGCCCTTATTTTCAAGGTACGTACGAAATCCGGAAACTTCAGGGAATGTTTTAAGACATTAATAATGTATTCATCTCAACGCTAAGTACATGTATTATTCGTTGAAAGCCGATTTGCATCATTCTCTTTCTCGTTCTTAGATGTAAACAAGGATAGAATGACAATAGCACGCTCCGCGAACGCACATTTAGAATTACTTATTTTTTGTAAAGTGTTGGTAACCTCACCTGATTTTTCGTACACATGCCCCTTATTACTGTATATTTAACATATCTCAAATTTAGATACCTATCTCAAACTTTTTCTCATGAAAGGACTACCTTAAACGAATGATGACCAGACCTACTTCGGGTCACGATATAGATCAGTCGGCGATCAGGTTGCTGGATGTAAACGTAGCCATAGATAATACTGGATCTGTTGTAATATCTGAGTTGTAAACCTGCTGCCAATCTGTTGTCATACTACAGGCAGTTTGCTTACTGGAATGCTAACAAAAATATATCTCGATCCATCTAAAAATAAATATATCGGTTACATCAAACTCTCAAAGAAAATCAATTAAGGCTCCTGGGTACTCGCCGCGGTATTGTGAGATCGTGACGTTAGAAGCGAGAAATGACACGTTGAGAATTCTTGCGTATCATTGCCAAATAAAAAGACTTCTGCATAAAATGACACTTCATATCACTTCAGCACACTTCGAAAATACTTCGTGGTTTATTCCTTTTCCTTGACAGTTGATAAATAGCCGTAAAATGAATGTGATACAAAACACATCGAAACATAGTCATGCAAGCTTATGCGCAGGCGCATGACTAGGCTTCGTATTACATTTGTTTTACAGCTATTTATCAACTATCAAGGGAAAGGGAGAAAACCGCGAAGTATTTTCGAAGTGTGCTGAAGTGATATGAAGTGTCATTTTATGCAGAAGTTTTTTTTTATTTGGCAATGATACGCAAGAATTCTCAACGTGTCACTTCTCGCTTCTGACGTCACGATCTAATATGGCCGCGGTGACTACCCAGGACTCCCAGGAGCCTTAAAAATTTTTAAAAAAGTGATATTAATCGACACTTTTTCTTTCGAGTATATATAATTTTTTTCTTTTACAATCTTTTCGTATCATTAAAAGTAAAAGGGATATTTTAGAAGGTTAAATTAAGCAAAACAACCCTTACATATATCAACTATTTCAAAATTGTACGATTCTAAAAGATGATAATGATGCTGGATCTGTCTGCATCTTGAGTGTAAATTATGTAAACAAGTACGTAGAAATATCAGGATATTTTCAGAGTTCCATTATAATATGAAGATTTTTAATAGGATCTAAAAAAGGAATTATACCTAAAAGATCTCTAACGTTTGTTTCTTCGCCAGTTGCGTTACCGCTTAGTATAACACCGTCAGCTAAAAAAAATTCGGCAGCTTTTACCGTTTCCAACAAACTCACATCGGAAGTGATTACGTGCGAGCTGTAAAAATACGAGATAAAAATAACAAAAAATAATATATTTACGCAGAGTTATTTTCGAACGTAGAGTTACGACATAAGACAGAGTCGCACGATATAAATCATATTATCGTTCTTTTTTAATATCCTTCTAATATTGCATGTTGAGGGAATTCATACAATTTTGAGCAAATTCTATTTCATTTTAAAATATTTTAAAAATGTTTTCAATAATTTCATTTACAATTGTAATTTAAGATGCAGTCAAAGAAAAAAAATTTTTACTTGCATCTCTCTTTTATTTATAATAAGTAAGAAATTTAGTTGTTTTCCCTTTTTTTTCAAATTTGCGAGAGAAGGGAGAGGATGGAGAGAAGAAAGAGAGAGAGAAGAAAGATATTAAAATTGTCTCAAGATCTTACCTATGTTTTTTCTTAACATCAACGAAAATGAGAACGTTGTCTGCGTCGACTTGCTTTCTATATCTTAATAAAGTTCCAGCATTTGAATCAATAAAGCCTTCATCAGCCACATGGGAAAAGACAAATCCTTCGGCCCTAATAAATTGCAATCCTGCAGCTTTGGCAACCGCAATTGCTTCTCTGTTGCATCCTGCGAGAATCTACATTAAAGTGATACTCGATTGATTAAATAAATTTAGTATTTAACAATTTGTTTAAACATAATGTATTAATAAAATAGAAAAAAGCTCTCTTGATTGAATCAAAGAATAAAAAAGGCAGTTAGAGCCGGGCGCTGTAACTAGTGCGCAATATATTACTTAAAATTACATATCAAAGAAACGAACGTTTCAGCCCTTTCTTTGGGCCATCCTCAGCGTAGTCATATTCAAATCACCGCGAAATACATAAAATCGAAAACGAACGCAAATTACATTAATTCATATCGTCAATATTCAAATTCGCAGTCCCTATATAATAGTCACGAAAGATACGGTCCTTAACTGTTGTTCATGGTCTCATAAAGAGATAAAAAGTCAAGAGAATGCTCCGAGGCAAACCAGGTATCTTCAAATGTCTCGACTCCCAGGTTAGAAAGCCAGGAAGGGCGAAGAGAGACCTATGTCCTTTGAGTATCCATAAGGAGCGTATAAAATCGAAGACACCTGTACAAGCATTCGGAGCATACTGGATATAAAATATATTACGCAAATAAAGTATAATGAGAACTTATAGGTAATTACGAAACTTACAAGAAAGAATATAATTCGCCTCGCACAGAATAAAGTACATGGTGATAACGGTCGAAAAATAAAAATGTGACTTGTCACGGAGACGTTAAGAGACACAATGATACATTTAACGGCAAGTCAACAAAATAAATATTGAGTTCGCAAAACATTATAAACATAAAAGAAAACCATATATAGACAGGCGAAACTCAAAGTTTAGGGAGCTTCTCAATAATATGCAAATATGAATCTGGTATATTTTCCGTGTCAGTCCGTAAATTCAATCCGTTCTTTTGCATTTTAATGTAAAGCATTTCCGAGATCAAGCGTTTGCTTAAATAAGGCTCGTTATCCAAAATTTCTACCTCATTCCACTTAAAATCATGACGTAGTTCATTTCTATGGTCTGTCAATACGGAATGACTAGGCTTTTTCCTTAAAATGTGACTCTGGTGCTCATTGACTCTCGTTTGTAATTGTCTACCAGTTTGCCTTATATATGAAGCGTCGCAACTGTTGCAATTAATTTTATAAACAACATTATTGCGCATATCTTTAGGAAGGATATCTTTATAGACTTTAATATATTTTCTCATTTTGTTGAGACTAAAGTAGGACATTCTAACATTAAGATTCTTAATTAAGCTCTTAAATTGTTCTGAGATTATAGGAACATACGGAATCGTAAAAAAACGAGTAGCCTCCTCAACCTGTGTACCTGTAGGTTTATCTTTTTTGTTAAATAAAAATTTGAGACGTTTATGGAAAACTTTGAAAATAAAATCTAACGGATAACCGTTGTCTAACAAAATTCTTTTATAGCCATTTCCAAATTTTTACCATAAAATTGCGGGTGGGACAACAAAAAAACCCTGTCAATCAAAGTAATGATTGTGCTTCTCTTTTGGCAGAGTGGATGCTGAGAATAAAAACTTAAATATCTACCAGAAAATGTTGGTTTATGGTACCAATCAAAAATTATCCGGTTATCCACACGTAACATCGTGACCTCTAAAAAGTTCGGCCTATTATTCTCTTCAATTTCAATTGTAAATTGGAGTCTGGGATGGAAAGAATTGAAGACCTCCAAAATGTGAACAAGAGAGGAAGAAGGAGCTGCCATCGCCACGCCATCAACATATCTGTCATAGAACGGGGGGATAAACTTTAATTTTTCGAGAGCTTTCTTTTCTAAATCTTGCATAAGAAAGTACTTCCCGTAAGAAAGTTCTTTGTTTCTAAAGCAAGATGCTTAATCAATGCAAGATGCAAGATGCAGACAGATTTAGAAAAGAAAGCTCTCGAAAAATTAAAGTTTATCCCCCCGTTCTATGACAGATATGTTGATGGCGTGGCGATGGCAGCTCCTTCTTCCTCTCTTGTTCACATTTTGGAGGTCTTCAATTCTTTCCATCCCAGACTCCAATTTACAATTGAAATTGAAGAGAATAATAGGCTGAACTTTTTAGAGGTCACGATGTTACGTGTGGATAACCGGATAATTTTTGATTGGTACCATAAACCAACATTGTCTGGTAGATATTTAAGTTTTTATTCTCAGCATCCACTCTGCCAAAAGAGAAGCACAATCATTACTTTGATTGACAGGGTTTTTTTGTTGTCCCACCCGCAATTTTATGGTAAAAATTTGGAAATGGCTATAAAAAAATTTTGTTAGACAACGGTTATCAGTTAGATTTTATTTTCAAAGTTTTCCATAAACGTCTCAAATTTTTATTTAACAAAAAAGATAAACCTACAGGTACACAGGTTGAGGAGGCTACTCGTTTTTTTACGATTCCGTATGTTCCTATAATCTCAGAACAATTTAAGAGCTTAATTAAGAATCTTAATGTTAGAATGTCCTACTTTAGTCTCAACAAAATGAGAAAATATATTAAAGTCCATAAAGATATCCTTCCTAAAGATATGCGCAATAATGTTGTTTATAAAATTAATTGCAACAATTGCGACGCTTCATATATAAGGCAAACTGGTAGACAATTACAAACGAGAGTCAATGAGCACCAGAGTCACATTTTAAGGAAAAAGCCTAGTCATTCCGTATTGACAGACCATAGAAATGAACTACGTCATGATTTTAAGTGGAATGAGGTAAAAATTTTGGATAACGAGCCTTATTTAAACAAACGCTTGATCTCGGAAATGCTTTACATTAAAATGCAAAAGAACGGATTGAATTTACGGACTGACACGGAAAATATACCAGATTCATATTTGCATATTATTGAGAAGCTCCCTAAACTTTGAGTTTCGCCTGTCTATATATGGTTTTCTTTTATGTTTATAATGTTTTGCGAACTCAATATTTATTTTGTTGACTTGCCGTTAAATGTATCATTGTGTCTCTTAACGTTTCCGTGACAAGTCACATTTTTATTTTTTGACCGTTATCACCATGTACTTTATTCTGTGCGAGGTAAATTATATTCTTTCCTGTAAGTTTCGTAATTAACTATAAGTTCTCATTACTTTATTTGCGTAATATATTTTATATCCAGTATGCTCCGAATGCTTGTACAGGTGTCTTCGATTTTATACGCTCCTTATGGATACTCAAAGGACATAGGTCTCTCTTCGCCCTTCCTGGCTTTCTAACCTGGGAGTCGAGACATTTGAAGATACCTGATTTGCCTCGGAGCATTCTCTTGACGTCTTATCTCTTTATGAGACCATGAACAACAGTTAAGGACCGTATCTTTCGCGACTATTATATAGGGACTGCGAATTTGAATATTGACGATATGAATTAATGTAATTTGCGTTTGTTTTCAATTTTATGTATTTCGCGGTGATTTGAATATGACTACGCTGAGGATGGCCCAAAGAAAGGGCTGAAACGTTCGTTTCTTTGATATGTAATTTTAAGTAATATATTGCGCACTAGTTACAGCGCCCGTCTCTAACTGCCTTTTTATTCTTTGATAATGTATTAATTATATAATTTATAATCACTAATTTATCATCAAATTTAATATTAATACAACGATTGAAAGACATTAAAAGCATTAAGAAACAGTATTGATATTAGTAAACAATTTCATACACTTTATATTACTGTTACGAGTGTTACGTTCGAAAAATTTTATAATTTTATATTAAAGTTTTTATAAATTTTAGTATAAATACATGAAAAATAAAATTGAAAAATAAAATTGCCATATAATAGACTTACTGTAAATAACCTTATAAGAAAAAAATACAAATAAAATACATATTTATAAATTTTATATGATTTAATATATAATATTCAATATATAATATTTTTTCAATTACCTAAGGCTTCTGGACTCTCGCCGCGTTCATGATCGTGACGTCAGAAGCAAGAAATGACGCTAAGGGTTCTTGCGTACCTTTCCAAATAAAAATATATTTGCATAAAATAATACTTTAGATCACTTCAACACGCTTCAAAAATACTTCGAGGTCTATCCCTTTCCCTTGATAGTTAATAAACAGCCATAAAATAAATACGAAGCCTAGTCATGCACCTGCGCATAACTAGGTTTCGTATTACATTCACTTTACGTCTGTTTATTAACTATCAAGGGAAAGGGATAGTTTTCGAAACATTTTATAAGTGTATTAAAGCGATTAAAAAAAATTAAAGATAGTGCTTAATTTGAGCGATTAAAAAAAATTAAAGATAGTGCTTAATTTGAGCATATACAGCTGTCACCTGACGCAATATTTGCTTGAAACACTGTAGTTTATATATACAAAATGACACCCCAGTAAACACAGCAATATAACATTTATGTCTCAGATATAGAACATTAAGGATCACGAAGTACCTAGTTACTTCTCAAGTAACTTACATGTTACCTACATGTAACGCCATGTGTCAGCAACAAAAGTACTAAAATGTTTTTTCATCCAAATATTTTTTTATATAAAAATGGCACGCAAGAATTCTCAGTGTATCATTTCTCGCTTCTGACGTCACGATCTCACATGGCCGCGGCGAATACCCAGGAGCCTTAAGGGGATTTTATAGCCGTGTGATTTACCGACATTATCGGAATTAGCGAAATCTTTTAATTGGCTTTACAGAATTGCAAAAATCTTTTACAGAATTAAAGTACGCACAAAAATCTAGAGTAAGGCACGCGATTTTATATCAAATACCAAAAAAAATTAAAGATAGTGCTTAATTTGAGCATATACAGCTGTCACCTGACGCAATATTTGCTTGAAACACTGTAGTTTATATATACAAAATGACACCCCAGTAAACACAGCAATATAACATTTATGTCTCAGATATAGAACATTAAGGATCACGAAGTACCTAGTTACTTCTCAAGTAACTTACATGTTACCTACATGTAACGCCATGTGTCAGCAACAAAAGTACTTCTGTGATATGTCTCTGATATGTGTCACTAGACTCTAAATGCTCTATCTGTGATTCATAATCGATATAACATATATGTATCAGATATAGAACATTAAGTAACATATACATTTCAAATGCGTAACATGTGCAGACATATATTTACGTTACTCGGTCAGATATGCAACGTCGACTCAAAGTTGATTCGACGTCGAAGCGATTGATAGCTTGTTCGAATTGAATTGAGAAAGATCAATTAATTGAGAAAGATCAATTAATTGATCTTCAATTAATTCAATTGTAATAACTCAACTGCATCGTTATATAAAGCAATTTTTAAAGTGCAATGTAAAACCAAAATATTATTTAAAGAATGAAACTGTTATTAGAATAATAAATATAATATTAATATACCTATACACATTTAGTTTATTTGACTTATTTCCATAATTCCTGTCTCGATGAAAAATGTAACATTGATTAAACGTCGACTCAAAGTTAATTCGATGTCGAAGCGATTGACCTGTTCGAATGTTACATTTTTCATCGAGACAGGAATTATGGAAATAAGTCAAATAAACTAAATGTGTATAGGTATATAAATATTATATTTATTATTCTAATAACAGTTTTATTCTTTAAATAATATTTTGGTTTTACATTGCACTTTAAAAATTGCTTTATATAACGATGCAGTTGAGTTATTACAATTAATGTTCTTCAACATGATCAATTGCCTGCATCTATTTTATCATCTACGCGTCCATGTTTTTGTTCTCTTGAATGTCGTAATTTACTCAAACGGAACCATATATTCATATATAGGCTCACAGTTTTATGAAAGTGCACTTCTTGGAAGTCATGTGATGACAATACTACAGCCTGAAAAAAAATATGTTTAAAATTTCATTTCTAATGCTATACCAATCTATATGATCCTTTGATTATCAATCATTCACATTCACACGGAGTCACGCGTCATACCTTGATCTATTTCAGTATAAGATAGGATAGGTTATGTTTCCTTCCACACAGCCCAATCACAGTACACTACTGATATCGTTCCGTTATTGTAACATTATGTGCGATAAAAACAACAGCAGAAATTACGGAACAATCTTGCAGCTCTACTAAATGATTATCACATCGTCAGTACTTACAGTTAATACCGAAACGCAGCCAGCGATATAGGCACTATCACGCACTATCCGCGGTACTCACATATATGGCGTCTAATGTCTAATTCGGCCGACCAGCTTCAATTACATCACTGATACGTATTTGTTACCGATATGATACATGTCTTTCAGCAGATATTGAAATGTATCAGATACCAGTACAATACATATATGTTATATACATTTCCGAAAGTTCAAAAATGTATCAAACGTAAGAGCATTTACGTTTCTGATACATAAATATGTTACATATCAATGTAACTTTTTTATACTTCTTGGTTACATAACAGGAAGAATCAGTTACATGTGCGTTTACTGGGAGTCACTTACTCTAGGGAAAACATGTAAGAATAATATCGTGCAAGTAGAACTAATTGTAAGATTCAACGCCTACAAAAAAAGATTTTTCTTATTTGCATTTTATGAATGCAATGTAGGTTATTGTAGGTACTATTCTTGTCTAGATCATTCTCTATACAAGGACAGATATAGGTCGGCAATATAGAAAACGGTCGAAATTATCGACATCGTCGGAGTTCGGCCTTGACTATAGAATCCCCTTAAGAGGATTATACCCGCCTGTAATTTCTATATTACCGACTTTCTTTTTAAGAACTAATCTTTTTATTGGCTTTACAGAATGAAAAATCCTTTTCCAAAGTTAAAGTATATGCACTAATGCTGTCAACGTCGAACAATTTTATGCCGAGAACAAAAATAATTTTAGAAATGCAGATTTTTGTTACCTACTTGAAATGTCAACTCATGACAACATTTGCTTCATATAAACATTCTACAATTTGTTGTTACAAAATGAGACCCACCTTGGGAGAGGATAACATGAAGAAATAACATACCGTTCTCAGAATTAGGCTCAGATATCTAACAAAAAAGTTTAGTGCTTCAAAAGATTATATAACCTATAACCTTGTCTATCCTTGTCTATCTCCTTGTCTATACAAGGACAGATATAGAATTTAGTCGGTAATACAGACGGCTTTAGGATCTCCATTTGGAATTTTGTGTAAATTCAATATGAAAAACAAACTATAGCGTCAAATAAATCGACGAATTTAAAACAAATAAAAAACAAGATAGGAAGATATTTTAATTACGCCGGACTTTTATACCTGAACGCCACACGCAATACTTTGTGGTGTGACTTTCCTAACTTCTGTGCAAATCCTAGTCATCATAGTTGTAACTTCCGGTAATATATCTTTTTGCTTGATATAAGGAACATCATGCATATTTTCAATTAATATACCATCCTGAAAAGTACATCAGCACATTTATTTCTCTTTCAAAAAATTATTTGCTAATATAGCATTGGAGGTAACTCATTGTCAGTAAGCAAACTGTCTTCAGTATGACAATAGATTGGTAGAATTGCTTAAATATTATATTACAACAGATCCAGTACTATCTGTATCCAACTGAAACTCATGTTTTGCTGGCAGAATCTTCCGATATAATCTGACATCAGATTGTCGGCAGAATCCGAACAAAATCTATATCACTTTGTAAATATTAAAATGGAATCGTTATTTTAAATGATTACAAAACAACAGATTCTGATTAGGTTTTGCTGTCAATCTGCAATTATATTCTGTAAGCAGATTCTATACCTATTATATTTCTGCTGACATAATCAATCGACAAAATTTGTAGTAAACACTTTCAATATCTGTTTTCAATAGATTTGGCTATCCGGGAACCAAACATCAAAAATTAGACTTTTCGAACTTTGACCCAAAATTTAACTCCCGAACGGGTCAACGTGTCAACCTCTGTTTTGCACCAAAAATTTCCTTTTTTATGCCCTTTCAAACAACATATTACAATATGGGGATTTTATTTGAAATTTGTGAGTTGGGGTCCCCCTGGTGCATCCTCTTGGGACAACTCCCCCAACCCGCTTAAACGAAATTTGTTAGAAATACGTTATAATAACAAATACTTGACATTACAACTCATTGTCAGTGAAAACAGGGTTCGAAAAGTTCCTTTATAAAAGTAACTCGTTACCGTTACTCGTTACTGATTTAAAAAAGTAACTCGTTATCGTTACCGTTTCTCAAAAACTAACGAGTCGTTACTGTTTTCGTTACTTTTTTTTAACATTAATAGACTATTATGTACAAATTTCTGCGGTAAATATAAATAGAAAATATCTTCATAGTAAAATAGAATTCTATCTTCTAGTAAAGGAATAAGGTTCAAAATTTGATATATAAACTTTATATATTATTAAATTATGTATATTATGTATTCTAAACATATATACAGGGTAATTTTTTTTTGTATAAAGTGACCGATTTAATTATTAGCAAAATTTGAAGACTTACAAAAAAAATAGTTTATACCGACATGTTCACTTGTTCAGTACACAAAAGGGGACATTATATATTGGAAATGATTATTTTATGGGTGGAGGCGTTGAAGATATTTTAAGGTCGACTTTATTTTTTAAAATAAAATTATATTTTTTATTTTATGACCTTTTTAAGGTAGAGCGTCAGACTCGAAATCTGGAGAACCAGGTTCGAGGCCACTTGAGCACGTAAACATGGAATTTATTTCCAAAGCTGCGCCCCCCACGCGAAAAAGCGGTTCTCAAATGGGGAAAAACTGGGCTCCGTCTTTCGGAAGAGACGTTAAGCTGTTGGTCCAAAGGATAAAGGGTGAAGGTGAAAGGGTTGATATGGGAAAGGAGATAGTGGAAAGGGTTGGGAACATCCCTACAAAATGCCTTGCAACCCTGAGGGGAGTGAATACACACACTTTACTTTTTTTACATTAGGACATTTAATGTCAGTTATGGTAAAAAATACATTGTAAAATAAATTTCAAATGTATGTCTTGTATTTCCATTATTTACAATAAATAATAATCAACGGGGCCGAAACGTTCGTTTTTATTAATGTATGGTTTAAATTAATATATGCGCACTAATTACTGCGCCCGGCTCGAATTGCCTTGTTTTAAGTTATTGATTTATTCTTGAGAGCCTATTCTTATTTATTTTTTAATAATCAACATGTTTGGAGTATGAACGTTTGGTGCGGTATTTTGAATAGCCGCATAATTGGACCTTATTTTTTCGAAAGAACGCTAAATAGTGGAATTTACCACAATTTTTTTTCTAATATTGTTAGAAGATGTGGATTTACATACTCGAGGACAAACGTAGTTTCAACAAGACGGAGCACCAGCTTATTCTACCATGGCATTACAGATTTTGCTGAATCAAAAATACCCGCACTGATGGATCGAACGTAAAGGGCCTATAGTATGGTCACTTTGCTCACCCGACCTTACGCTCTTATAGAATTAGATTACTTTTTATAGGGATACGTTAAAGGCATTTGTGTACTCTAAATTTCCAACAACTCGTGATAATATGATTGCTTGAATCACTGCAACTTGAAAACATTTTATTGGAGGTAAGTACTAATTGTAAGAAGAACAGTGGATTATTTTACACAAGATTTATCTGTGTCGTTGAGTCCATGATTAACCCCTGTAAAGTTAGCCCCTCATTATTAAAAAAAATTTATTTTTTGTAAGAGTTCTGTAAAGATTTCTGATAGTTCCAGAGTTTTTGATAGTTTTAAGAAATAGTTTTGGCCATTAAAGGCATGAAAATGCGTTTCAAAGTATGGAGGGCTAACTTCACGCAGCTTCCCATTTTCGAAAAACACCATTTTTTATTAGAGTTCTGGGTAGATTTTATATAATTCTAGAGTTCCTGATACATTTCAAAAATAGTTTTGCTCGAAAAAGTAAAAAAAAAACCGAGGTTGAATATCCAAAAGTGGTACCTGCTCGAGACGCTGTCCGATTTTCGGCAGTTCTGTGAGTTCTATTATAATTCTCTTGTAGTTCTGAAAGTGTCCTAACGTTTTCCGAAGAGTTCTGGTTATAAGAATTATTTATTCATTTTTAAAATAATTATTATTGCCCGAGAAAGCAGTGTTTACGTGTACATGGGTGAGACGCTGTCCGAAAACCGTTGTGTTGGTCCGATCGCTTTGCGTCATAAGACTTTTCGTCAGAACTCGTCGAGAACTACCAAGAACTCTCATCAGAACTACTTGGAACTCTAAAATATATTTTGACCTCACCATCTAGCTCGCACCAAGTCCCGAAATCGAAAATTTTTTCAAAGTTCCGAGTAGTGCTGATTAGAGTTCTGGGTAGTTCTCGACGAGTTCTGACGAAAAGTTTTATGACACAAAGCGATCGAACCAACGGTTTACAAGATATAAGATATTTGAACGATGATCGTGAACATTTTCTTTTGCCAAAAATTTTTCTTTTAATTAATTAAAATTTTTTTTATGTATCGGGAACTCTAGGTAATCGCAAAATAAAGTGTTTATGCCATTCAGAACTATTCGATCTCAAAATCGAATTTTCAAAAATTTTTATTGCTTTCTCATAGAGGAAGCTTTGTTTTCGTAAAAACAATTTTTCTTTTAGTTGCCGCTGCCAATGTGTTCAGAATGTTCTAAAACGTTGAAAAATCGTATTCTTAAAAAATGTCCGTATGTATGTATGTATGTATGTATGTGTGTATGTATGTGCCAAATTCACCGAAATTTCTATAACTCAAGAACTGATCAACCAAATCTTAAATAATTATATATGAAATAGGGGTAGCAAAGACTGAAGAATATAATAGAATTAGAAAAGAATTGCCAATATAATAAGAAAGCGTGTAAATTAGAAACGCATATTTTGCTTCCTATGTACGAATTCCCCGAAATTTCAAACAGCTATAACCAAGAACTAATCAACCAAATCTTAAAGAATTATATATGAAATAGTGGTAGAAAAGACCTAAGAATATAATAGAATTAGAAAAAAGTTGCCAATATTATAAAATTTTAACTTTAAATTTTAAATAAATATAATATCATTAAAGAAAAGTTGTTATTGAATTTGGCGAGAATCGGTGAAAGAATTTTCTTTCTTTTAAAAAATGTTCGTATGTGTGTACGTGTGTGTATGTGCGGATTTTCCGAAATTTTATATAACTCAAGAACTAATCAAAAATCAAAATTATTTATGAAATAGGGGTAGAAAAGACTAAAAAATATAATAAAATTAGAAAAAATGCCAATATTTTACAATTTTAACCTTTAAGGGCTACATCTCAAGTCTCAATAATTGAGACTTTTCAATAATTGATGTTTTTAAAAAATAAAAAATAAAAATAGAAACTTACACATTGCTTCCTCATAGTTTTTGAGTGTGCAACACGGAGATTAGAGAACAGAGGAACAATCAGCCAAAATTTTAATGTCCGTAAAATGGTGTAAACATCTGAATAACGCTGTGGTACCAGATTTCTATAATGTGGTATTATTTGATATAAACGCGCAAAAAAATATATCATTTTTATTAAAAATTGAAATCAAAATGAAAAATTGAATTAATCATTGAATCAAAATAAAAAATTAAACTTAAAAGACAATATATGTTAAGACCGTTAAGATATAAATCACTACAAAGGAAATAGCCATACGGTCCAAGCTTGGATCTTAGGCAGCTCAATATAATTATTTTCAATATGTATTTAATACGCGTATTTTCCAACATATTAAACTGCGCGCCGATTATTTGTCGGACTTAAAACACAGCTATTGTTGGAACATTAGAAATTCCCTCTCCCTTCCCTAATTAAATCGACATCGATTTAATATTAAAATCACTGTAAATAACTTATTGCGACTATATAAACTTAAAAGGTTTTAATTATTTGCCGTAATTGTATAAAATTATAATAATTCAAGTCATAGATAATTAAATTTAAGTCGTAGATAATTTAATTTTTTTTTTTAATAAATTGAGATTTTTAATAAAGGAATATGTAAAATAAATAAAAGGTTTAAAAGTATAAAGATTCAAAAATTTAAATGCATACTTTTGGAAATTTGAACAAAGACGTTTCTCACACCTAAAACTTCTTTTTCTCTTCTTTCCTTTGCTCTACCGCTTATGCAGCTAAGAACAGCACATTTTCCAATTTTTTTATGATTAATTACAGATTTTTAATAAAATTATTTACCTGTCACCGACTGTCACAACTACATTCATGATGTATATATACATCATGACTACATCCATATTACAGTTTTCTCTAACAGTGCTGCTGCGAATGGTGAAAATTATAACTAAGATCTTTACACTGTTTTACGACCACAAAAATATCTCGAAAACGTATGCTGATTGTTCTCCTGTTCTTTAATCTCCATGGTGTGCAAGTAGAAACTTGCACATTGCTTCCTCATAGTTTTTAAGTATGCAAATTAGAAACTTGCACATTACTTCATCACAATTTTTAAGTATGCAAATTATAAATTTGCACATTTTTTAATCAACATTTTATTTCGCTCATAAAGCTTCCTGTATGAGAAAGCCAAATTAATAAATATCTACTAATAATTATGTACCAAAGAATAAACAAGCTTCCTCATAGAGAAAGCTTTATGAGCGAAATAAAATGTTGATTAAGCAATGTGCAAATTTATAATTTGCATACTTAAAAATTGTGAGGAAGTAATGTGCAAGTTTATAATTTGCATACTTAAAAATTGTGAGGAAGTAATGTGCAAGTTTCTACTTGTACACTTTTTTTTAATTAATCAAAATTTTTTTTATGTATTAGGAACTCTAGGTAATAGCAAAATAAAGCGTTTGGATCATTCAGAACTATTCGATCTCAAAATTCGATAAGAAGTTAGCACTTCATTTTTTAAATATTAATTTTTGGCCTTTAATCGGCAGAACTCTTTAAAAACTATAAGAAACTCTTAATTTCTTTAAAATGAAGCGAGAACTCTGATCAGAACTACGGAACTGTAATGTTGGGGTTCTAACTTCACACACCCAAAATTTTGAACATTTGTTATAAAAAACGGAAACACATCAAGGCATACATTTGAAATTTTTTTTACAATCTATTTTTTACCTTGACTGACCTTGAATATTCTCATGTAATTACCCTGTATAATTTAAAATCGATATTTTTCAATTTTTTTTTATCCATTAAATCCACTACTTATGTAGTTTCTTATTTTAGTGCAACTTAAACTCAATTTACAGCTTGATATAATCTAAATATTTTTAAAGTAATATATAAGAAAAAAAATAAAATATACAAAAAAAACGCGATAAAACACATTTACTTTGTCAGTGTATAATTAACCAAATTAAATTTCTTAATCGACGTAACTGGCAATCGTTCCTGACGGTCATAATCGTCAGGACATTTTAAACCAAGATTCTGGTCCTTCTATCTTAACGCTTAATTTAAGCATCTTAATTTGAAATAATTTAATTTTTATTGCGAAAAATATTACCCCGGCCAGGATTCGAACCTGAGACTTCCCTGATTCCGTTAGGGCCTCGTAACCAATTCGACCACTGAGGCATGTGGTAATATTTATCGCAATATCACGTATAAACAATCATAAGATGGAACACTGATATTTCCGTCAACGGTGTATATTAAAACACGATGAAACACATTTACTTCGCCAGTGTATATACAAAAAAAAAACTAATTGCAAGTTATATATTATCATGTGACTTAACAGCATCTATCTCATCCAAGAAAACGACGGACAGTGCAAGAGCTGACTTATTCAAATAATTCCCTGATACTTTTTTTCATCAGATACTCCAGTCACACCGTCACAAAAGTCCGAGTCATACTACTTTTAGCAGAGGCATATTTATTTTCTATCTTCTCCTTTTCGGCTGCGATAAAGTAACGATAAAAGTAACACTACTCAACAAAATTAAAGGATCACTTAAAATCAGCGCTAAAAAGGACCAAATTCAAAGTTACGTATCTTTGTAAAAAATGATTGCAGAGCGATGTTTAAAAAAGCGTTTTAAAGCTTGAACCCTCAGCTTTCGAATGCTTCAAGGTTCGTTTCGATAATGCTAATAATACAGGCGGCATAATATAGTTTATAGAAAAAAAAACCTTAAAATGCACTACTTACTTCAAATTGTCATAACTCACAATCAGTGAAAAAAAATGGTAGCGTAATGATTAAAAAAACATTTTAAAGAGGAAATGTTAAATTTTACGATCAACAAAAGTTGGAGAATAAATTTCGTTCTCCCCGTACACGCCATTAAAGTTGAAGTTTATTCTTCAATTTTGCAAAGTCCATTTTAAATTAGCGCTGTTTGTAAGTAAAATCTTCGCAGAGAAACGAGCCTTGAAGCATTCGAAAGCTGAGGATTTAAGCTTTATAAGCGTTTCTCTGGTAACGCGTTACTTCCCAACCCTGGTGAAAACTGAGTTTTGTTGTCTTTAATAATTTTCAAGTTATCTTAAAAAAGGCATAGGTATTCCACAATATCTGCACTTCCCACAATAACAAAGAAAACTGTTAAATTATTTATAATTTAGAAATTATTAATCTCACAATTTTGTTAATTAAAAATTAATTCCAAATGCAAAAAATCCGTAAATGAAAAATGGCTCAAGAAATTTTTAGAACATTATTATATAAGTCAATATTATTAGCGTATTAATCTGAATAAATTACCACGCAACAATCGACATATATTGATGTTTCCTTTATTGCATTTTCTATGATCTTTTCGCTGCAGCCTCCATATTTTGGTGTCCCTACAAATAAACGCATAAATTTGTTTTCTGAATTTTCTAAAATATTTCTAAAGTTTACCCTCTCCCTCTCTCTTTCTTTAAGATATACCTATCCTGTAAAAAGTAAAAGGAAGTGAAACTTGATTAGATTGCCATAAATCAATTTTTGGGATTAGTTGGTCATATCTTAATCAAAATTAATTAGGCAATTAAAACTGCATTCCGATATTCGCTGCCAGTACTAAAAATCTATAGTTTACGTTAGGCACATTACAAATTTTTAATACTAGCAGCGAATATCGAAGCGCAGCCTTAGACTAGTATTCAGAGTCATATCTTATATTTAAGACCGTCTTAAACACAATCTTAAGATGTTACAAACCAATCACAAAGCATCTTAAGACATTACTTGAGATCTTGAAACGGTCTTGAAATAAGAACGGACTATGAATACGGGGCTTAGAAATTAATTGGATTACGCGACAAACGAATGCGGCAGAGATAGACACGAGTTTGCTGTATGTACCAGGGAGCGCTCCCACATGCACCATTCCTATAATTGAGCAGGATTTCGGAAATAATTTTCGGAATCTCAACATCTTAAGTAGCGAACAACTGAATCATTCACGATTTAGCACCGATGCGACATATCGCCATGTGAGCCAACGACGCGATAGCACGATCGTTATATCACGATAACCGACGATTCTGATCCACAGTTGTTGACGCGCTGGCTTATACTGACTTGCTTATCTCGTCACGCTGGATTCTCGGTAATCTTTTTTTATCGCGTTTCTTTGCGCACACGCACGTTTAATGTGCGCCTCTTGATCTGGCACCGAAGCAATTTTTTATCTTCGTGTGACTGTGATAATTGTATATATGGAGCATTTGCGTCAGAGATTATTTTAACAGTCTTTTAAGCAATGTATAATTGTGGTGTCATATGTGTAAAAAGATAGATCATACCATTCTTATAATATATCTTGTGGTATCGGTATATAAACTGCTGTTGAACTTTCCAAGGTGTTCACAACCTCGGGACTAAATATATCTAAATATACATTATTAACAATCTTCCTTTTAGTTCGTATTCTGTTCCTATAATATCTGCACATAATGAAAATAACAGTTTTAATCATGCAGCGCGAAATATTTTTATTTTTCACGGATGCGATTGGCAATGTTATATATTGAAGGAGTAAATAGACAAAGATGTTAAGAATACAAAAGTTACGAGTATTATACATATAAGGATATGGTGATATGGTGATATGGTGGTGTTAAAAATAGCAATATTAACACGTTCACTGCCGCACTGAAATCGCGATACTTCGGCCAGGAGCCGATTCTGTTTTTTGTAATGACAAACTTTAAAATTGTTAATAATTGATTGTTATGCATACTATTTTCATAGCTGTTCAGTATTTCGGCGATTTAGTCATTTTCATATGTCACGCGCCAGCGCGTGATCGGCACTGGAGATCAAATTAAGGTGCGTTCGGATTCCCTATACCCGAGTGCTGAAAATCTGTAGTAGGGGAGACCGGGGCAAGATCGACAGTTTTTTTTCGGTGCCGATTTTTAACAACAAAATAAATAATTTTAGTAGGTAAATGTTTACAATTAGGGCCCCAACGAGAAATCAATCGCCACTTAAATATGTTGTAGGGGAGGTTTTTCTGAGTAATTCTACGCAAGAAAAAAGTGGGGGACGGCATTGGTTTAGAAGATATAGCAAATTGAAATTTGCTTAATCAACAGTTATTTTGAGTATTTGAGATATATATATGAGAGACTAATATACCAAAGTACATGCGTGGACAGAGGAGCGCGTTCCACACAAGTCGGGGGTTGCTGGGGGGGTGGCCGGGGGGAGACCTGCACCCTCCCTCCCAACCCTGTATAGGGTGGACCTCGCTTCAACTTACAAAGCGCATACTTATAAAGCGCGTCACTAACCTATAGGTTATTGGCGCGCTTTACAAGTATGTGCTTTGTATGTGCTTCAACTTACAAGGCGCATACTTATAAAGCGCGTCACTAACCTATAGGTTTATAATATCTAATAAAAAGCATTAAAATTCTGAAATTTCAATTTGCTATATTTTCTAAACCAATGCCGTCCCCCACTTTTTTCTTACGTAGAATTACTCAGAAAGACCTCCCCTACAACATATTTAAGTGGCGATTGATTTCTCGTTGGGGCCCTAATTGTAAACATTTACCTTTTAGTAATATGTGATATACTGTTGTAAAGAGTGAACCTTTAGCTACAAAATTTATATAGGAAATTTTTGTCTATATCGCTTTGTTTAACCGGAGCAAAAACGACAACGGTGGAAAAATTAAAATCTCAAAAATGCCGGGGCAGAGTCGTCACTCCATAAATACATAATTCTGATTATGAAAACTGATAGAATACATTTTATTAATTAATTGTTAATAGAAAAATGTAAACATTTATTAATTAAAGTGTTAAAATGTTTCATCATTTTGTGTTCTTGTGTGTGTGTACGGATTCTATAACTCAAGAACTAATCAACCAAATATTAAAGAAATATATATGAATTAGGGGTAGAAAAGACTGAAAAATATAATAAAATTAGAAAATTTGCCATTATTATAAAAGTCCACCCCGGGTGCTTACTGACGAATTAGCCCCAAACACAAGTTTCAGGTTTGATCGCCTACGAAATATTAGACATCAACGATAATGAAAAAACTACACTGGATTCGTGTTCAGCATGAATTACTCTTTATAATCACGTACCTCGAAATTTGGAGAGCAAATATTATTGCAGATATTACAAAATTTCCACGCGCAGAAAATTTCACTTTTACCTTCCGAAAACACGTTTGCCATCGTAAAAATCATAACACGGAAGGTAACCTGTCGAAACTCCGTTGGTCACATGGGTACCATAAGCAGCGTTTACAATGTTAATAGTGAGTCCGCACAATATACAGGTTCTGAGATATTTGATTTGACGATTTTACCCCGAAGACGTTTTCGTCCCCGTCTCCCCTACACGTAATGCTAATAGGATATTCAGCACTCGGGTGGGGAATCCGAACGCATCCTTAGTCCCCAGGAGCCGCGTCACGCGCGCGTGATATATGAATAGCCTCAAATATTAGACATAAACGATAGCAAATACAAAAATAAATATAGGGGAGACCGGGGCGAGACCGGCAGTTTTTTTTCGGTGCCGATTTTTAACAACAAAATAAATAATTTTAGTTAAATGTGGTATACGATTGTAAAGAGTGAACCTTTAGCTACAAAATTTATATGGAAAATTTTTGTCTACGTCGCTTTGTTTAACCGGTATAGAGCAAAAACGACAACGGTAAAAAAATTGAGATCTCAAAAATGGCAGGGTGGAATCGTCACCCCCCAGGGCGGATCCGTCACACTGCATTTTCAATAGAAATACGTACATCTAATCCTGAAAAATGATAGGATACATTTTAATAATTGTTTTTTAAGAGAAAAATGTAAAAATTTATTTTTAAAAACCTTTATGCGGAACATATTATTAAAAAATAATTAGAAAGCTGCTTATAGCCAATCTTTACCGGCCATGCGAGCGGTTTCCCACGATGCTGGTACCTTCAGATTTAATTTTTTGGCTAAATCAAAGGCTAAACCACGGGTTTTCTTGGCAGATAGCCCAAAGTACATATCGTTGCAATGTACTAAGTATTCCACCAAAGTTTTTTCAGTTTCCGCGTTCATAACCTACATTTGAAATTAAGACGTTCATGAATATAAACTTTGCTGAGCAGAGTGCATGCTTTTAAAAATTAATAATTGTTAAGTACACACCGATAAGCCTCCTTTATATCGTACGACCATGTCATCCACGTGTTCTATTTCATCCTGGTTCTTCTTTAGCCAGTCGTTCAACGTGGTTCTCGGGACACCGAACCGTTTTGCGGCTGCATAAGCGCTCATTTTATCTTTTTTCACCGCCACAACTGCATTCTTCAGTTGCTCCTTGTCGACGGGAGTCGTTTTGCGACGATACGTGCGTACCATTATTTCCCTGCAATGTACTAACAATGACGCACGTGCAACGGACAACACAGGGAAACCTAACCTAAAATCGCCGTGAGCTGAAGTCGTGCGCCCGGCGCGCCACAGTGACGAGACTGCCGGACCCGCCCTGAGTGCTTACTGACGAATTAGCCCCAAACACAAGTTTCAGGTTTGATCGCCCACGAAATATTAGACATGAACGATAATGAAAAAACTACACTGGATTCGTGTTCAACATGCATTACTCTTTATAATCACGTACCTGGAGATTTGGAGAGCAAATATTATTGCGGATATTACAAAATTTCCACGCGCAGAAAATTTCACTTTCACCTTCCGAAAACACGTTTGCCCTCGTAAAAATCATAACACGGCAGGTAACCTGCCAAAACTCCGTTGGTCACATGGGTACCATAAGACGCGTTCACAATGTTAATAGCGAGTTCGCACAATATGCAGGTTCCGAGATATTTGATTTGACGATTTCACCCTCTTGACGGTCTCACCCCGGTCTCCCCTATACCTACAATTTTGTAACTAATAAAAAAACAAGTTTAAATATAAACGTATGTATTTAGCAACAATAAATATATCACAAAAAAACAAATATTCTCTTCAGTAACAAAAGAAATATACTATAAGTATTTTCAAAAAATTATACGTGTGTAATCTTTGCGTAGTCGAGGCAGTAGCCGGGTGTTCCATCGCAGGTTGTGCAGACATAGATAGTGTCTTTACGTTTTCCTTGTAAATAACAATTTTTACATTTCTTTCTCATAATCTTTCCTGCTTTTGTTTGCTTACGTATTTACAATATTTCCTCATAGAGGAAGCTTTGTTTTCGTAAAAAAAATTTTTTTTTTAGTTGTCGCTGCCAATGTGTTCAGAATGTTCTAAAATGCCGAAAAATTGAAATTTTAAAAAATGTCCGCATGTGTGTATGCATGTATGTATGTGTGTATGTATGTGCCAAATTCACCGAAATTTCTATAACTCAAGAACTGATCAACCAAATCTTAAAGAATTATATATGAAATAGGGGTAGAAAAGACTGAAGAATATAATAGAATTAGAAAAGAATTGCCAATATAATAAAAAAGCGTGTAAATTACAATAGAAACGCATATTTTGCTTCCTATGTACGGATTCCCCGAAACGGCTATAACCAAGAACTAATCAACCAAATCTTAAATAATTATATATGAAATAGGGGTAGAAAAGACTTAAAAATATAATAGAATTAGAAAACAGTTGCCAATATTATAAAATTTTAACCTTTAAATTTTAAATGAATATAATATCATTAAAGAAAAGTTATTGAATTTGGCGAGAATCGGTGAAAGAATTTTCTTTCTTTCAAAAAATGTTCGTATGTGTGTATGTGTGTGTATGTGCGGATTTTCCGAAATTTTATATAACTCCAAAACTAATCAAAAATCAAAATTATTTATGAAATAGGGGTAAAAAAGACTAAAAAATATAATAGAATTAGAAAAAATGCCAATATTTTAAAATTTTTACATTTAAGGGTTACATCTCAAGTCTTAATAATTAAAACTTTTCAAAAATTGATGTTCTTAAAAAATAAAAAAAGTGTAAAATAGAGACTTGCATATTGCTTCCTCATAGTTTTTAAGTGCGCAAGTAGAAACTTGCACATTGCTTCCTCATAGTTTTTAAGTGTGCAACACGGAGATTAGAGAACAGGAGAACAATCAGCCGAAATTTCAATGTCCGTAAAATGGTGTAAACATCTGAACAACGCTGTGGTACCAGATTTCTATAATGTTGTATTATTTGATATAAACGCGCAAAAAAATATCATTTTTATTAAAAATTAAAATCAAAATAAAAAATTGAATTAATCATTGAATCAAAATAAAAAATTACAGTTAAAAGATTTTAATTATTTGTCGTAATTGTATAAAATTATAATAGTTCAAGTCATAGATAATTAAGTTTAAGTCGTAGATAATTTAATTTCTTTTTTAAATAAATTGAGATTCTTAATAAAGGAATATGCAAAATAAATAAAAGGTTTAAAAGTTTAAAGATTCAAAAATTTAAATGCATACTTTTGGAACTTTGAACGAAGACGTTTCTCACATCTAAAACTTCTTTTTCTCTTCTTTCCTTTGCTCTACCGCTTATGCAGCTAAGAACAGCACATTTTCCAATTTTTTTATAATTAATTACAGATTTTTAATAAAAGTATTTACCTGTCACCGACTGTCACAACTACATTCATGATGTAAATATACATGATGACTACATTCATATTACAGTTTTCTCTAACAGTGCTGCTGCGAATGGTGAAAATTATAACTAAGATCTTTACACTGTTTTACGACCACAAAAATATCTCGAAAACGTATGTTGATTGTTCTCCTGTTCTCTAATCTCCATGGTGTGCAAGTAGAAACTTGCACATTGCTTCCTCATAGTTTTTAAGTATGTAAATTAGAAACTTCCACATTACTTCATCACAATTTTTAAGTATGCAAATTATAAATTTGCACATTTCTTAATCAACATTTTATTTCGCTCATAAAGCTTTCTCTATGAGAAAGCCAAATTAATAAATATCTACTAATAATTATGTACCAAAGAAAAAACAAGCTTCCTCATAGAGAAAGCTTTATGAGCGAAATAAAATGATGATTAAACAATGTACAAATTTATAATTTGCATACTTAAAAATTGTGAGGAAGTAATGTGCAAGTTTCTAATTTGCATACTTAAAAACTATGAGGAAGCTAAATGGGCAGATCATGTTTTCTGACACAGGAGGCACTTGTTGTTGTATCAGCACTGGTTCAATATTTTTTTCTTCGTCCAAACTTTCAGCATCAGAAGTTTCCGGGGTATCATCGGAGGGAACATACTCATCTTCACTCTCAGAATCAAAATCACCATCAAGATGGTCGGACAATTCTTCTTCCAAAATTTTTGAAATTTCTGCTTCTGTTAGGGACATTTTATCTTCCAACTTTCTTCGTTTAAAGAGTGAAGGTCCTGCTAAATTATCACTTTTATCAGCCATATTTAATTGTAATGTACTGAAAAACGAATTTATAAAAAAATTAGAAAGCGCGCACATGATATAATAGCGCGTATATTATACCTTTACCTACTCGATGCCGGCACAATCACACGCACCCAGAGCTAATGCGAAACTAATACGAATATATTTTGTAAACATGTAACCCATCACGCGCCAGCGCGTGATCGTCATCTGACTGAAGGGAGTCGCATCACGCGCTGGCGCGTGAGCGGCAGCGAACGTGTTAAAAATACGAAGAAATGGTGTTGTAGAAGACTATTTTTACTAAACAAGAACGATGAGATAATATAGCTTAAAAATAGTAGTTTGAAAATTTTAACTCGATTAACATGCTCTTCTTTGGCTAAAGATGAAAAAAATTGACATAAAACAGTTTATTCATATTTTATTAGCACACTAAATTTTATTATTTTACGCGTTATTAATTATTATATAACATGCTAACATCTTAATATAATCGCTAGTACAAAAACACATATAAATCACACTTAAATATTTTAAATATTTTATCCATTTATCTTCTTATATACTCTATGTTTTAGTGATGTCATATTTATAGGTGTTTAATATGATTATGAAGAATAAGTATGTTAAATACTTAAATATGATTATGAAGATTTGAGGCTTTTAATGAACCAAAATAAGTCTTGTTTAACAATCAATTATACTACTGCAGTGTATACAAGATTGTACATTATACTATCATTAACATAACACAAAAAATTATTATCCGTCATTTTTTGTGTTGTACATATATATGTACACACAAAGACACAACTGCCTTCTCACTTGAAATTGCACGCGTATTGGAGCATAATCAGAGCGCGTGCTCCGTCTCTAGATGTTCGTGCATCATGACTGTTTATTATTCGGCAAAGTTGTCGAAAGATTAAGATCCAGATCAAGATTAACATTAAGATAAGATTAAGGTTAAGGTTAAAATTAATCTTATTTTAATTTTAATCTTGATCTTGATCTTAATCTTAATCTTGCGACAACTTTGCCGAATAATAAACAGTCATGATGCACGAACATCTAGAGACGGAGCACGCGCTCTGAATATGCTACGATACGCGTGCAATTTCAAATGAAAAGGCATTTGTGTCCCCATGTGTATATTAATGTATAAAAAATAAATTCTTTATGTAATGTATATGAATTTTATTTTAGTTGGCGCAATTTTGTGATATTATCATCTTTTTATACTATTTTTAAACTTTCTGGTGTATTAAAAAAAAACATTGTTTTGTACAGTAGTTTTTTGCGTTCAACTGATACGTATATTTATTATTTGAGTCTGTTTTTACTTTTCTTTTTAAGGTAATTTTTGAAGTCACGTTTTTTTAGCATTTAATAACTTGTAAGAAATGTATGTACATTCAAATAGTGCGTATATTTGGCGCTTTTTTTTAAGTTTTTAAAGAATAATTTTTCACTTTACAAAAACTCAATCGATTTAGCCGTTACGGAGATCCAATAATTTAAGAATATGCTAATTAGACGGCATATATGAATATGTCGTTGTTGCGTGTAAACTTAGTGTGAGCTGTGTGAGACACGATTAAAATCATTCATAGTTTGATTTTAATTATTATTATATTCAAGTCGCTTCAAATTATAATATTTTGAAACGCTGTACGATTATATATTTTATTAGCTAAATGATACTTTTAAGCCCGCTTATGATCAGATTTAAGACGATCTTGAATGCCGTTTACATCTATTAACATCTATTAACGTCTATTAACTCCAACCGACTGTTAACTTTTCAAAATAACCAACTTCTCTTGGTTATTTTGAAAAGTTAACAGTCGATTAGAGATTAACAAACGTTGAAAAATGTGGCCCTTAGTGACACAAGTCTACATAAGTTTCGTTCGTTATTATTCATTGAATGCCAAAAGAGATAGAATGTTTGTCTCAACTTGTGTCGCTAAATGAAAAGCAATATAAAATCGGATTACGAATATTGTCTCGAATCTTTTTGATAAGTCTACAACAACAAAGAGTTAAATAAACTTTTAGATAGAATTGTACTGAGACACAATATCACATAAAGTTTTTTCCCTTTGATTTTGATTTGTGTGCATGCATGCGTGCGTGCGTGCGTGCGTGCGTTCGTGCGTGCGTTCGTGCGTGCGGGTGTGTGTGCATTAAAATTAAATAAATAAATAAGTATGCGATAAGTAAATAAGTATATTTACTTATCGCATACTTATTTATTTATTTAATTTTAATGCAAGTTTTATATTCATGTTTATTTAGAAAAACGTTCGGCTGATTGCTAACAATGATACGAACAGGATTATTTCGTCGTATGAGCCCAAATAATTATTTCGCAACTCATCAGTTATTTTCCAAACGCTTGAAATACGTTGGCACAGGTAAATACATTTACTGAAATATATTTTTACTTATAGAGGAAGTTCGGGTAAGTTGAACCATTCGGACGTTTAATTATTACGATATCTATACTCCGTCCAACGAGAGACCATTAGTGGTTTTGCGCATAGACGGGCAAAGTGGGGATAAAGTTCCTAGAGCGTGACGTTCTGGAACGAGCGGAGACCTGCGCGAAACGGACGAATTCTCGTCCGATCCACTAATGGGTTTCTCGTTGGACGGAGTATAGATTATTGTATTACAACCTAGCAGACAGCAGTGGAATTATTAGCTGCTGACCCCCTAATCTATAACATACAAAGGTTGCAGTCCACTTGACGCTCCAAATGCTTTGAAGCATTTCTCTTCTCCTTTCTGTCAATAAAGAAAGAAGGAGAAGAAGAACGCCTCAAAGCATTTGTAGCGTCAAGTGGACCGCAGCCAACGTAAGCGGTAGCGTAGCGTGTTATAAAGTTAATAATTAAAATTGAAGATTTGATATGTATCGCTTACTGCGTAAGATTAGTTTATCTAAAGTTTATTTTGTGTAGTCAATCTCTACTTTATAGATTTTTAGTCGCTTTTTGTTGCATGTAAAACTACATGATATTGTAAAACAGAACTTTAATGTAGTCTACTTAACAAGTGGTTCTGTGGTGTACATTTCTATTGTATACGATAAAAAGGTAAAAATGGCAATGTCGGGCAAGGCGAAATAGTTTTTAACCTGCCACTTTTAAGTATTTTTAGTATTATATTTTATACTGTATTGTTTCTTTTTTTAGGAGTAATATTATTGCAATAAGTATAAGAGTATTATATGAGTAAAATTTTAAACGTTTTACATACATTTGTATGATGTTGTTACAAAAAGCACAAAAATTAGTTTGTAATATATTATATAATATAATAAATATATAATATAATAGTTATTATAGACTATTTCATTAGTAATATGTCTTAAAATACAATAAAAATTATTTTTTTGCAGGATTAATAAAGTGGTTCACCTTGCCCGACATGGTTCAACTTACCCGACAAAAATCTATTTTCGAAAATTTTGCTGTAACATTAAACTCACTATAAATAAACAAAATTTGTTAGAAACACGTAACAAACATTTGGCATTACAACTCAGCGCAAACAAAGTTCCGCTATCTTTAATAGTCAAATTGTCTTGAAAAAGGCTTAGGTGGTTCAACTTACCCGAACTTCCTCTATACATATACAGAGTGTTCCGAGTTTTATTACCAAACTATGCTAATATGTTCTATTGTTAGATTTGCAAATGTTATAGATATTAGCATAAATCCATGTACTTACCTACAGAAATTTTTTTTAGACATTATAATAAAGAATATGAAATGTGTGCGCATATATAGAGTGTTATGAAAAAAACAATCACTAATTTGTTCAAACATTTCTAGTCCTTTTCGAATATTACGAGAATCATCCAGGATTCGTTGATATATTTTTTGTATATTATTTATTGATGAAAAATGCACTATAATATTTTTAAGATATTCCAAGAAGAAACAATATAGGTAGATAATTTGGTAATTATGCACTTTAGGGGACACCCCTCCAATGACCTTGACTTTGACATATGTTGTCAAGGTCACCCTCCTGAGTGACCTTCAGAAGGTTTTAGTTGGCGGTCATTGTTTATTAAAAAGTTAAAAACAAAAAAAGTTTGAAAAATATAGCAGTTATTTTGAGTATTAAAAGACATGGTAAATATCTACAAAAGGGGCAACCTCGCCAATGACCTTGACCTTCACATATGTTGTCAAGGCCACTCTCCTGAGTGACCTTCAGAAGGTTTTAGCTGGCGGTCATTGTTTATTAAAAAGTTACTAACAAAAAAAAATATAGCAGTTATTTTGAGTACTAATAGACACAAGTGACTGAGATGTATGTGGAAATCGTAGTGACGCGCTTTACAAGTATGTGCTTTGTAAGTTGAAGCGAGGTCTACCCTGTACAGGGTTGGGAGGGGGGGTGCGGGTAAAGGGGCCGAAGGCTATTTCCATATATATATCAGTCATTTATGTCTATTAGTACTCAAAATAACTACTATATTTTTCAAACTTTTTTTGTTTATAACTTTTTAATAAACAATGACCGCCAACTAAAACCTTCTGAAGGTCACTCAGGAGGGTGACCTTGACAACATATGTCAAAGTCAAGGTCATTGGGGGGGTTTCCCCTAAAGTGCATAATTACCAATAATTTTTACAAATTGGAGAATCGGACGAGGAGAGGAGAGAGTACATAAAAGTTTTAACATTTTTTATATATCTTACCGTTTCAACGATGATTGCTTAAATATAAGCATTGGCTTTGAAAGTTGTCTCACTCCTTAAACATTAAAATGAGCCCCCTCATAGCAAAAAATGATACAGTGACATCACAAGCAACTCACAATAGAGTCACAAGGTCACAGGGAAATTGTGACATCACTGTGAGTTTATTAGAAAATCATAGCAATATCATTATTATGTTTACTTTATGATGATTAAATATACATAACAGCAATATTACAGTGAGGTGCAACTTTTATCACAGTTGCAATGCTGTTGTGACATCATCATAAGATGAAATAAAATGTCACAATCGTATAATTTGTATATTACATAATCGTATAATTTGTATATTACATAATGGTCACATATGTGCAACAGTGTTGCAAATAAATGGTTATATGTTTTAGGAATATAATTACGTCGGTCGCTAAATATACTTCGCTAATTATGTTACGACGCTTTCCTATTCAATATGGGGAACGCTAAGATGATTTGACTCGGTTTACATTAAAAGAACTTTATTCAAACATTTTTTAACATCTGTCTTGGCAATTCGAACATTTAAAACATTTTGAACAGACTAAATTCTCTTTGTTATTTTTTCTCCTGTAGTTTCTTCGGCTTCCTCTTCCTCGAGGTTTCGCTTGCGTGGCTACACTTCTGTAGGCCACCTTGGGTTGAAGCAATACGGTAGTCTGTGTTGCTGCGTCTCGGAGTACCTTTTTAATCGCCTCAGTTTGCAATCCAGCGTTGTACAGACGGCGTCATTAATGCCTGGACACCAAAATTGGATGCATTTCAGAAACTCACTCTTCGTCTCTTTCTAAGGGGGGCAGTTAAAAAGAGATGAAGAGTGAGTTTCCGAAACACATTCAATTTTGGTGTCCAGGCATTAATGACGCCGTCTGTACCTTCTGGGTGAGGGAGGAAGAGGAGAGACAAGACGGGGAACCTCAAATTCCTTCAGTAGGTTAGGAAGGTCCTCAAATTCTGCCAGTGAATAATTAACAATCAGCAAAAGTATTAAATTATCGACCCAACTGGCAAATTTTATTGATTACAGAACGCTACGTTTCGACAGCAGATTTCGGTCCTTTTCAAGCGTATAGAAACAACTCACAAATATTAATTAGTCTGACATAATGCCCAAACTACGCCGAATCTAAAAACTAAATATCAAAAATTGAAGCACGCAACAATAAGCATAAATCCATAAATAAGTATATAAATCAAAAGCTTACATATTTGTGCGTCAAAATCAAAGAAGTAAAATACATGTTAAACGGCATTTTCGTTAGTCGTTTATGTCAAAGGACATGTCAGAGCCGTGCGGTGGTAAAATTTCAACTGATAAACCGGACAAGCAATAAAAACAAACCAATGTCGTCAATAATAAAAACTAGGGCGTAGAGAGGGAAACAGAGAAGAAGGAGAGGAAATTACGTTTCCTTTATAATACGTTCGTAAAGATTTAATAAAAATTATTGCATCATCATTATGACATTTTATTTCATAACATAATGATGCCGCAGCAATGTCATATTTGTGACAAAGCGGACATTCGCACGTCACTATGACTCTTCCGTGATTTTATTGTGACATAATTGTTCGTCACAGAGTAGTATCACTAGTATCATTGTGATGTCACTGTAACTTTTTTTGCTGTGGGGGGCATATGTAAAAAAAATACGTGTTTTTTAGATTTTGATGTTTAATAACATATTTAAAGGAAAATCAAATCAGTTGTAATATGTCCCTTGTAAGGACAGTAGGTATGCTAATAATTTGTCAGTAGATTCCAGCAGAATAATGCGATAGATTTGCATCAACTGCGTCTGCATTGAGTTTGTTTTCTGCCAGCAAAGCCTGCTGACATAATCTGACAACAGATAATCAGAAGAGGGAGCGTCCCGTTTGACCACGTTAATATTGACGACGGTCCCGATTGACCACGTTGCAATTGACCACGTTGCGATTGACCACGTTGCGATTGACCACGGTCCCGATTGACCACCGTCCCGATTGACCACGGTACCGATTGACCACCGTTCCGATTGACCACGGTCCCGATTGACCACCGTCCCGATTGACCACGGTCCCAATTAACCACCGTCCCGATTGACCACGGTCCCAATTGACCACCGTCCCGATTGACCACGGTACCGATTGACCACCGTTCCGATTGACCACGGTCCCGATTGACCACCGTCCCGATTAACCACGGTCCCGATTGACCACAGTCCCGATTGACCACCGTCCCGATTGACCACCGTCCCGATTGACCACGGTCCCGATTGACCACCGTCCCGAACTAACCTATATAGGTTAGTGACGCGCTTTAAACAATTAAATACTTTTAAAGCGCGCCACTAATCGTCAATCCGGGACCGTGGTCAATCGGGACGGTGGTCAATCGGGACCGTGGTAAATCGCAACGTGGTCAATATTAACGTGATAAAAATATTAACGTGGTCAAACGCAACGTGGTCATTTTCAACGTGGTCAATCTCAACGTGATCAATAGGGACCGTGGTCAATCGGGACTGTGGTCAATCGGGACTGTGGTCAATCGGGACTGTGGTCAATCGGGTCAGTGGTCAATCGGGACCGTAGTCAATCGGGACCGTGGTCAATCGGGACGGTGGTCAATCGAGACCGTAGTCAATCACAACGTGGTCAATCGCAACGTGGTCAATCGCAACGTGGTCAATCGCAACGTGGTCAATTTCAACGTAGTCAATCGGGACCGTGGTCAATATCAACGTGGTCAAACGGGTGCCACTCTCAGAAGACACTGAGCAGAATGTACCATTTTTTAACCATATAAATAGAGTGTATCGTTTAATGGCCTGTACAAAATGGTAGACTCTGCTCGATTTCTGCAGACATTCAAATCTCACATTTTATTAGCAGATTTGGTAAAAATGGAGATGAGGGGATCTTCCACCAATAATCTTGACCTTGACATATGTTGTCAAGGTCACTCTCCTGAATGACCTTCAGAAGGTTTTAGTCGGCGGTCATTGTTTATTAAAAAGTTATAAACAAAAAAGTTTGAAGAATGTAGCAGTTATTTTGAGTACTGAAAGGCATAAACGACTAATATGTACGTGGAAATAGTACATGTATGAACGAAGGAAAGTCATTTAAAGCAGCAAATCGTTAGTACTTATATTGAACAGTCTTTTTGTTATAGCAGAGAATAGTTGGTATAGAATGGTATATATGTATACAATTTTATGCGTTAGAAAGTATAAATATTATGTATTCTCTCTCTGCTTTAATCTAATCAAAAGCATAAACTATTATCTGCTTTATTTAAAGCAGTGAATCGCTGATACCTATATTGAACAGTCTTTTTGTTAAATCAGAGAATAATTTGTATAAAACTGTACAATTAAAGATAGTTTTCAATTATAATCATACAATTATGGTTAAAGCAGAGAATATACCTTTATATTTATGCTTTCTAAGACATAAAATTTTATATACACCTTTCTATACCAACTATTCTCTGTTTTAACAAAAAGGCTGTTCAATATATCAGCGAGATTCACTGCTTTAAATAAAGCAGATAACAGTTTATGCTTTTGATTAAATTAAAGCAGAGAATACATTATATTTATGCTTTCTAACATATACAATTGTATATATACTTTTCTATACCAACTATTCTCTGCTTTAACAAAAAGACTGCTTAATATATCAGCAATTCACTGCTTTAAATAAAGCAGATAATAGTTTATGATTTTGATTAAAGCAGAGAATACGATACTTTATATTTTCTGCTTTCTAACACATAAAATTGTATACAGGGTGTTCTAAAAAAGTGGGGCCAAAATTTAGGGAGATATTCCTCACACCTCAAGGATGAAAAAATGTTATATGAACATGGGTGCGAAAACGATTTTTCAGGAGTTATGTTGAAAATATTGTTGACTGTATTACTTACACAAGAAGCAATTTAGGATTAATCATTATGTAAACAAGTAACTATAACATTGAAGGTCAAATTTTTATGAGTTCTGCCTGGCAGAAAAGGTCACAACCTCATTTAGCCGTACTCAGAAAAGAAGCTCTAACTCCTGAAAAAAGCGTTTCCGCACCCATGTTCATATAACATTTTTTCATCCTTTAGGTCTGAGGAATATCTCCCTAAATTTTGGCCCCCCTTTTTTAGAACACCCTGTATATGGGGAGTCCGGGAGAGTTGAACCACGTTTTACTTAAAGGTCCATAAAATTTAGTGTATGTATGTATGTATGTGCGTTTATTGCTTTTCCCCGCAGGGCTTACAAGGCGTTTTTGTAAGGAACGTACCCAAACCTTTCACATATCCCAACATCCCCTCATACCGGCCTGGCCATGTGCGACCCTATACATCCTATTTCCTCCCTCCCCTCCACGGACCCTCTTCCCATCCCCTTTCCTACCCCCCTCCTTCCTGTCCCTCGGTCCTTCCTCTGCTTCCTCAGTTGGGGCTCATTGTTCCTCTACCTCCTACTCTTCTGCCTTCTTCCCAATCTCCTTCCCTCCTATCTCATCCTCCTGTCTCCTCTCCTTCGGCTTTCCTCTAAAAACTACCGCCTCCACTCCTGTCCGTGCCCCACTCCTTCCCTCCTATCACCCTGCCTACAGAAAGAACAGAAATACATGTTTAATTATTACAAAAGACATCTTCCTTCTCAAGCTCTTCTCCACTCCTTTTGCTCCTTGTCCCATTTCTGCTCCCTTCCATTTACCCAAATCCTTCTTCTCGTCAACACCACCGAATTCCCCTCCCTTCTCTCCCCCCTCGCCTTGTCCTCCAACCTCCATCTCATTCTCCTCTCCTCTCTTGTCAGCTCCTCATCTACCGTCACCCCCCATTTTTTCTTCAGCTCCCATCTCTTGTCTCCCTCCTCCTCCATCTCCACCAACATCACCTCCTTTCTCCCTTCGCCCCTTAACTCCAGTACTCCTCTGATTTTCGGCCTCCTGTCCAACCTTTCCCCACCTCCTCTGTCATCTCATCCACCAACACCTTCTTACCAGCCCCCCCCCCATCCCCTCCGACGCGCGCTCTTCGTCTCCTTCCGGGCTCACACCTCCACCTACCTCCATCCCCCTCTTCTTGCGTTTTTCGTCCTGCCCTTTGTCTCTCTTCCCCTGTCTCGCCTCCCTACATTCCTCTCCCCCCTCCTTCTTCGCCTCCTTCTTGCACACTGCTACACTTCTCTCCCGTTCCCCTCCTACCTTTCTCAGAGTCTCCGAAATCTCACTCGCCATCCTCTCCTCCCTCTCTGCTCCCTCCTCCATCTTCTTGCCAGGCACGTCCACGTTTTCTTCCTCTCCCCTACCTCCTCCTGCCGACGAACTCTGTCCACCTTCCACCTCGTCCCTCGAAACTTCTGCCGCTGTCCTTTTCTCCTTTAGCACACCTTCCTCCGTTGTCTCCCCCTTCGCATCCCGCTCCCCCCTCGCCCCCCCGACCATGCATTCCCTAATCTCCTTCAGCTCTCTCCTAATCCCCCTCAACTCCTCCGGCAGCTGCATCTTCCTCTGCATCTCACCTCCCTCTGGCTCCACTCCTTCACTTCCCTCCTGGCCCCTCTCCCTCTGTCCCTCTCTCACCCCCTCGCCCCTCTCACCCCCGTCCTTCGCTGCATCACTTCCCACACCCCCCTTCACCTTTCTCTAGCCGCCTTTCTTATTCCCTTTCATACCTTCTTCCTTCCTTACTTCTCTTAACCCTCTCCTTCCGGTTCGGCCTCTTATATCTCCCTCTTCGTCCTTATTTACCGCACCTCCTCTTAACCCTCTCCTTCCGGCTCGGCCTCTTGTATCCCTCTCCTCGTGCCTCGCGTCTTCAAAATCTCTCTTCCAAGCCTCTTCTAAATTCTTCGTATCACACACTTCTCTATCTCATACGCGCCACCACTCCATTGATCTCTAGATCTGTGCCACGTGCGCTCGGAAGCTAGAGTCCCGGCGTCCCGCCGTGGTGCCAGCCCAGGCCGACACCTGGCGCCGCCTCGACCATCGATGCTCCCGTCGCGCCACGGCCGACCGTCCGTCCGCCGTCTGCGCAGCCGTCTCTGATGGCACGTCATCCGTCTTCCCTCGCTTCTCACCCCTCCTCCTCTCTCTCCGCATCCTAACCTCCAAAAATCCTCTTATCGTTCGAAGCTCCTGCATCACCACATCACCTCCCTTAACGCCGCCTCCATTTCTCGAGCTTCCTCTCTGCACCATCTTCATCCTCCTTCCATCTACTCCACTCCTCCGTCGACTCCAGCACCAGAACTTCCCATTTCACTCTCCTTCCTATCTCCTTCCAACCATCCGCCTCACCCGCCGAACCGGAAGTCTCCCATAAAATTTAGTGTAATTGATGTATAGATTTTTTATTTATGTCGAAGTAAAGCCTTATTATATGGCTGTAATTTGTGGATTTTGTAATTTCAATAAGTTTATAAACGTAATTGTTGTATCAATTAAAATAAAAAACGAGATTTGGTTTATTTTTCCCCAAGAGGTGGGAGATATGACCCACCGTATAGGGAGATTTGACCATACCCTATAAACTCATGGAAAAAATAATTATAACATATTTAGACTTTAGTCTATATTAAGAACTCACAAATTTAGACATTAAAATCACATCTCTAATGTTTTAATTAAGCTTTTTGAACAAAATTAACAAAAAATAAAAACTGATTTAAACATCTATGCCTTCACATGGTTTTTATTAATTTTTATAATTAACAATAAATAATCAAAATAGAACTTCTCAAACATTTAAATTAACTAAAAATAATCATTTTGAGATCAATCATTCATAAATTAAATAGAAATTCTTGAAATAATTTCGGGTGGTTCAAATCTCCCGGTACTATTTTGTCTTTGATACAGTTTTGCAGAAAAAAATAAAAATGATAGGATAAAAACACTAACTCTACCTTAAACTACGATAATATATGATGCAAATAACGTATAATGTTTTTACAAACCTTGACATATAAAAGTGTGACGAAAAAATAAACAAAAATATTTTTTTTTACTCCGAGCACATTAAAACACGTTTATCTCACTCACAGCCGAAACGCACTGCCGAGCAACTTGTTGTCACGTGACATAGTAGCGGCAGATGACCCGTACGTCATTGCTTGACAATCACGCGCTTAGCACAAAATTTGAACGAGATATTTAAAGTGGTTCAACTGTCCCGTATGGTAAAGTCTCCTGGACTCCCCCTATATTTAGGATATATAGAGAGTGCGCTTAACGCTCGGGTTATATAGTGTGCGCTTAACGCTCGCTATTCTTATTTTTTATACGCTAAGAAGTAGTTGTTTTTTTTTTGTTAAATTAATTTATTTCATTCTTAAAACATTTTTAAAAGAACTTTTACACAAGCTGTTCAAATCATTTTAGTAACGGTAATTTCTTCGTTTATCTCTTCTTTCTCTATCCTGTCTTCTGTATCTCTCAATCCTCTCCCTTTTTTCTCTCTCCTGCCTCCCGCCACGTGGTTTCGTCTGCGTGGCAGTCGTCTTGAGATTCTCCTTCTCAGTTGGCCTCTCTTCTGTCTGCGTTGCTAAGTTCTTGAAATTTCTCCACGCTACTCCAACCTGCGTGCTCTCGGTAACTGAGCGGATGGGCGAGAGCGGCAGTGGAGAAATTAACGGTGGGATGACCCAGTTGTATGGTGGCGTCGATCCTGCAGAGCTTGGCGGGGAAGTTCCCAAGCTGAAAGGCTTCTTTCGAGTAGTTTTAGGCGTAGAGGTTCCTAAATGGAAACGGGGATTCTTTTTGAGAATAGAGCGACTGGCGCCGAGAATCGGAGAGAAGCGATTCTGGCGTCTAGCGCCTGTAAGCGACTGAGCGCTGGACGAAAGGTTACCTCTGGGAGGCGTTCCTGCGCCTGTGGCTTTGGGACTTGCGTCCAGACACGGTAGGGAGCGACTAGCACCGGGATTCTGGCGAACCTCGCCGGGAGTCGGGAGCACTACGCCAGTCAAACGTTCAACGCTGTGTGGAGGTCGTTGAACAATGGTTTCCGGCCGAATATTGAGGCGCTTGGCGCCGGTAGGCGGTATATGGTACCGCATATGGTACCGTTATGATTTCTGATGACAGACTGCCCGCCCGATCTTTCGATTCGGCAGTATTTATAATGTCGGACCGACGTTCTGTTGCTAACTCGGAGGCTCCCGAGTTAGCGTTGACTTCTCGTCGTCAGCTCTGAGCTGACCTTTGCATCACCGCTTTCGGTAAACCTGGAGTCGGACGCTCTGGGTTCCGGTGTCGGTTTGCATCGGATGATCGACGTCCGATGCAATCGTCAGGTTTTTCGGCGGATTTCATATTCGAATTTAGTTGCTAGGGTCGGATTACTTATAGGTTATTAATAATTATAGCGTCGTGCGCTCACAACATCCCTTCCCTCGCGGAAAAAGAAAAACTGAGGAGTACGAAGTTTTTTGTTATTATTTCTGCGTGTATTTCTTTTCCCTGAGAGGTTACAATCTAATTTTCTTATATAAAATGTAATTCCGCTCGGTCGAAGCAAACGCTAATAATAAATAAAACGGCCAATCTACGAGCAATAAAAGGTTATTATTTAAAAAAGAAACACGTATAAAAGTGTTTACAATATCGCAATCGCAATATAATTGTTTACGTTTCGGCCTAACTTGGCCTTCCTCAGAACGATGTCTGTTACATTTAAAATTAAATTAAATCCAATATATAGGACACCGACTTAAATCTCGCGTGTATAATTATATGGTCCATGAACGATCATGAGTCAATGGGTTAAAAAAAACGCGACAAAAAGTTAACACTAACGCTCGCAAGTGAGCACTCCGCAATCTCACCATCACCGCTCCTCGTCGAAATTCACACATGTGTGTCTTGTATTTCATCTCCGGTGGTACATGCAACTTACTGACCACTAAACAGAAAAATCCCCGTAAGACTTGTGGAAATTTGAAAAATATGAAATATAAACTCACTTAAGCTGCCAGCACACCGAAACGTGTTACAAACTTTGTCATCGTGATTGTGTCAGATCCGTACGACGACATGTGGACGAGTGCGCAAAAATACAAGTCGAGAGGACATATAATAACCGAGATCATTGTTTTTATCTACGTGTGGAGAGCTCGTTCAAAACATCAAAATAGACTGTGTCCAAAGATTCAGTGTCCTTGTTTAAATTTATTCCATTCGATTGCTCCTTGATATGCATCATTTCAGAAATAATTCTCTTTCGATAATTATGTTCAGAGTCAAGAATACGAGTATTCTCCCAGTCAAATGAGTGATTGTATTTAACTCTATGCTCAGAAACCACTGAATGCTTGGACTCATCTGAATTAATATTGCTAATATGTTCTTTTAATCTGGTCTGCAACTGTCTCTTCGTCTGTCCAACGTAAGAAGCATTGCAGTCCTTACAATTTATTTTATATACAACATTACTATTCATGAAGTAGGAGTTCTTATCCTTCTGGACCTTGATAATATTACTGAGACTGTTAAGAATACGATATCCTAACGAATTTTCAGATTTATTAACCACCGATGCGATTGTTTCTGAAGTTGATTTAAGATACGGGAGAACAATAAAACTCTTATTTTCTTTAACAGTTTCATCGTTATTAGTGTTATTATGCAAAGACTGAAGTTTATTAGTGAGATTGCGGAGTGCTCACTTGCGAGCGTTAGTGTTAACTTTTCGTCGCGTTTTTTTTAACCCATTGACTCATGATCGTTCATGGACCATATAATTATACACGCGAGATTTAAGTCGGTGTCCTATATATTGGATTTAATTTAATTTTAAATGTAACAGACATCGTTCTGAGGAAGGCCAAGTTAGGCCGAAACGTAAACAATTATATTGCGATTGCGATATTGTAAACACTTTTATACGTGTTTCTTTTTTAAATAATAACCTTTTATTGCTCGTAGATTGGCCGTTTTATTTATTATTAATTTTCTTATATTCTAATCTGTACGCTATGGTTTCACCCTTTAAATCCTTAATGGTTTCTGTTTCTTTTTATTATATATAAATGATTACAACTATAATGCTTACTACAACTACAGTTATGGTCGCAGAACCTACGGGATATACAATATTCCTGTTTGCAAAAATGCTTGATTGGTTATTTTTCACTTCATTTTTTTTCATCTAGACTTAAACTTAATTTTATTAATTTCGACGGATCTCCGATTATCGATTCTAAGTTTATTTCTCTTTCGGAATCTAATTTGTTGTTTATAGTTACACATTTCTCTATGGTATTTGTTAAATTGAACTCTGGTAAATACATTTTTACATATTTAGTATCAATCTGGTTTTTTGTTTCTGAAGTTATATCTGGTGTAGTTAATTTACAATTATCGCGCAATGTTATTTTTCCGGTTTTTTCTATTTTAATTTTATTTTCTGGAAGTTCATTACATTGAATTATTATTTATGATATTTTTGGAGTGGAATATAACCATGTTTGAGGTTTGGTTAATGTTATCAAAAATGTTACATTCGAGAGGATGTGACGTTGTCTACGGTTTTCTATGTGTCTAGGTTATTTTACAAAAAGTTGCACCTCGCTTGGTGCATTCGCTGTTATAAAATACAAAGGGAAATTTTGATCGCATATAAATTTAGTATTTTCTTGCGTACATTTATTTAAATTGCTTTCTTTTAATATTATATAATCATGATTTTCTCGACTTATTCCTAATAGGGTGTGTGTAGGTTCTAGAAGTGTAAATACATTATGGTTGTTGTGTATTGGTACGGGTGTAATTTTTATAATTTCGTATACTGGATCAGCTACTATAGGAAACGCGAGGATAGTATATACGTTCGAATTGTCGTAATACGCGCTTACGCTTACATATTTTTGGATAGTGTTCCAATTTTCTGTCTGAATTTTAAATGGAAAGTGTAATCCTCCGGTTAAGTGTGAGGTTGCTTTTTGTAATTCTATAATTATATTTTCTATTGGAAGTACTCGTGTAAGTAAAATGTTATTTCTTGTATATGTTAAATAGTCTGTGATATCGTTTATGTCTGTCGTGAGGTCATCTATTTCCTCTTGGTATATGAATTGGTCTTGCAGTTTCCTTGTAACATTAGCCAGTAAATTTTCGTTATGTGAAAGCGTTTGTTCTAATTTTTCCATGTGGCCTATTGTGGAATTGATGATCTTCAGCTGGTTGTTCGCTGCGTGTTGTAGCGTTTGTTGCTGATTATTCAGCATTTGTATTTGTTCGTTTATAATTCTTGAATCTCCAGCATCCATGGTGCCAAATAAAGTTTTACTTATCTGGCCGACGGCATCGACTAGAGGCCTCGTTTATTTACGGGTGATTTGTAAATTATATGTAGATGTTCTAAGGTGCGTGTCATTTTGTCGTTTTCCTTTTTAGTAATTCGGAGGGCCTTCTGACATGTATTTTTTATATCACCCAAGGCATGATTGCAAAGTTCTTTGGTTTGTTCTAGATATCTTTGAAGCTGTTAATGTCTGATGCTTAATACGGTTACGTCTATTTGTATTGCTAATTTCCATGTAGTCTTCGTTTGCTGCAGATGTCCTATTCTCTCGAAATAGATACCTGGCTCGCTGATAAATGGCGTTACTTCGTTACGGTGGTACGGGCAGCGCTCCTGTTGCGAGGTGCTGATAGAGGATGAGCATCCTGTAATCAGAAGGTGCACGTAGTTTTTTTTTTTATCTCGGTCTCTTCTGATAATTTAATGGTGGTCGTCTTAGATTCTGCTGACTCGTAATTTTATTCTTATCTTTAGTCTTGGCGAGTTTTATTCGCCTCAGTCTGAGTCTGTCGGTTGTGCCGTATAGTTCATTGTCTAATTCTTTCGACAAAACAAAAAAAATATGCCTCCATCAGGATCGGATGTGCCGGAGGCGTTTGAGGTGGATTTTGAGGTGGAGATTGAGTTAGAGGAGCCCGAGTTAGCGGTGTTTCCGTTGGAGCCTATCCGTGTTTGGATGATGCGGCAGGAACCATTCGGTGAGGGGGTTGTCCGTCGACCTGTCATTGGTCCGGGTCGTGCTGTTCAAGCATTACTTGCGGCCCGACAAAAGCAGGCCGTTCGGAGGAATGTGGCGTTTATCCTGCGGGGTCGGGGTTTTCCACCCGATGATGGTTGTGTGATGCGCCCATAGACTTATATAGATAGACCGGCCCCTGCCGTGAGAGCACGCGATAGAAGATAAACGGTGCAAACATAGCCGTGGTCGTGGTCCTCTCTTTTTCTACTGATCACTTGGTGGGGATAGACGACTCGACTTTCTCTTTCTTCTGATCGCTTGGTGGGGATAGACGACTCGACTAAGTCGTCTATCCCCACCACTTAGTCTAGACTTCTATCCCCACCAAGCGATCAGTAGAAAGAGAGAGGACCACGACCACGGCTATGTCTGCACCATTCATCTTTTATCGCGTGCTCTCACGGCAGAGGCCGGTCCATCTATAGAAGTCTATGGATGCGCCCCCCTCGCCATAATCTCCCAGTCGGATTAGGACACGGACGTCCCATCCGGGACTAAGGTAGGACTGCTTTTATTTTGGTCATTGTTAATCGTTTCTTATTGTATTTGGGGAACGCTTTTGCTTAATTTTTTTGATTTACTTTTTGCTTTTATTTTTCTATAAATGCTTTTAAGCGGTTTGCGTGTACTCGTAACGTTTTACGTCCTTTTTTAATTATATAATTTAATTATATAATTTACGTCGTTAATTTTTTCCATAATTACGTACGGTCCTATCCATTGGGACTCTAATTTCCTTGATCTTCCTCGTCGGACCATTTCGTCATAAAGTAATACTTGGTCACCTACTTTAAACGTTTCTATTTTCGTTTTTTTATCGTATTGTTGCTTTGCTATAATTTTTTCTTGTTTCGTGTGCATTCTAGCTATTTCATTTGTTGCGCGTATTCTTTCCCGGCGTTCATTCGCGTAATTGTCGTATGTATACGTAATTTTCGGCGGTTTTGTCAACGCGGTCGGAAGAACAACTTGGTAGCCGTAAACTAATTCGAACGGAGTAAACCCTGTTGTAGAGTGAGGGGTGGTATTATAAGTGAACATCGCGTAAGGTAGCCACTCATCCCAATCCGTTTGATCTTTGTTTATGTAGTGTCTTAAATATTTCGCTAGCGTGCGATGTGATCTCTCTAACGCTCCGTTACTTTCCGGGTGATAGGCGGTCGCTTGTATCTTTCTCGATTTTTAATAGTTTGCATATATTCCTAAACATATCGCTAGTAAAATTCGTGCCTTGATCCGCTAATATTTTTTCGGGTATCCCGTGTTCTAACACGATTTTAGTCACAAAAGCTTTAATTGCAATTGTGTTTGGTTCCTAATTCTCCACGCGTATTGCATTGCTGAATTTTGTTAGGCGGTCTTGAAGCGTTAGGATATATTTATTTCCGTTATTTGAGATGGTTAGTGGGCCTACAATATCGAGAGCACATTTCTCGAACGGTTTCTCTGGAGTATCTGTAATTGTCAGAGGCATTTTTGTTTTTCGACTTAGTTTATTTTTTTGACAGTATTTGCACTTGCTTATGTATTCCTCTATATCTTTCGTGATTCCACTCCAATTATGCGTTAATCGTATTCTATTTAACGTACGCGTGACTCCCTGGTGTCCTCCCATAGGTGAGTCATGATATTCTTGTATTATTTGTAGCTTATCTTCTTTTGAGTATTCCCTTGGTGTCTCCTCTTGATGAACGTTATTTACTGTAAGTCATCCGTTATCGGGTTTCGGTTCAGTGCGTCAGCATTTGCATTCATCCTTCCTGCCTTATGAATGATTTCATAATTGTATTTTTCCAGCTTGAGTCTCCATCTTATTAATCTCGAGCCGGGATCTTTTACGTTAAACAACCATATTAATGGTCTATGATCTGTAATTATTTTAAATTTTCTTCCATATACGTATGGTCGGAAATGCTTTACGGCCCATACAATGGCTAATAATTCTCTTTCCGTCGTATTATAATTCTGTTCCGCCTTGTTCAATACTCTACTGGCGTAAGCTATCGGCCTATCTTGTCCTACTGTCCCTTGTGATAACACGGCTCCGATTGCATAGTCGGATGCGTCTTTTGTTACCAAGAACTCCTGACTAAAATCTGGGTAATTTAATATTGGTGCAGTAGTTAGTTTTTCCTTTAATGTTTCGAACGACATTTGTTGTTCGGCTGTCCAAATAAATTTTTCTCTCTTTCTCAATAGTTTTGTTAAAGGTTTTGCAATTTTAGAAAAATTTTTGATAAATTTTCGATAGTATCCAGCAAATCCGAGAAAAGTCTGGACGTCTTTTGATCGTTAAAGCGTTTTACACCTTATCACTACTTGTATGTTGGCAGGGTCTGGTAGTATTCTGTTTTCTCAAAAAATAATGTGCCCTAAATATAGATAATACTTCTTTACGCAGGAATTCGCACTTATCGGGTTGAAGTTTTAAACGATATTTTCTGAATTGCTCTAAAACTTCGATTAGGCGTTTGTTGTGTTCGGCTAACGTTGCTCCGAAAACTACAACATCGTCGAGGTAAACGAGGCATTTAATACCTTCTAATCCCATTAATACTGCTATTATTGCTCGCTGAAGAATCCTTGGCGCGTTCTTTAGACCGAAAGGCATTCGGTTAAATTCATAGTGTCTATTGGGTGTGGAAAATGCTGTTTTATTTTTATCTTTCTTATTCATCGGTATCTGATGGTAACCGGATGCGAGATCTAAAGTTGAAAAATATTTTGCCTTGCCTAATTTGTCGTGTATCTCTGCAATGTTTGGCAATGGGAATGAGTCTCCTATTGTAAGGTCGTTGTACTTTCGGAAATCTATGACGATTCGTAATTTTATTTTTCCTGAAGTGTCAGGTTTTTTAGGTACCACTAATATTGGAGAATTCCACGGACTCGTACTAGGGAAAATTATTCCATCCTCTAGCATCTTGTTAATTTGTCTATTTATTTCCTCCTTATGCTTCTCCGGCAGGCGATAAGGTTGGACGCTCACCGGCGCGCTATCTGCTCGCGTCGGGATCTCATGTTTCACCGCCGGGGTGCACATTAGTTTATCGTTCTCTAAATGGAATACATCGCTAAAATCATCGCATATTTGCTCTAACGCCTCTCTTTCTTCTTCATTTAAATGACCCATTCTTAATTTATTACGTAATTTTTCGCGTTGTTCTGTAATTGATTCGCGCTCTTCAGTCGCGTGTAACGAGAATACATCAGCTGTGTCGTTCACCTCTTTTAGAGTTACACGCGGTGTGTACATCTCTACTGGCTTCTCGGTGACGTTCACTATGCTTATCGGGAAAATAAAATCTACAGGTTTTACCATGCAAAGTCCAATGAAAATTCCAGGAATAGGTTGTTCACGTTTCACAATGCCTATTCTATTTTGATCTGTAATCGCTTGTATAATTGTTTCACTGCGGTGCGGTAATATTACCTTTTTATAGGGTCGGAGTTTAAGATTTACTCCGCCGATTCTCAATACATTTTTCCCATGGAGACAGTCAGCTCGGTGCTTTTTGATAAAATCGATTCCTAGTATTCCTTCATATTCCATCGGAAAGTCGTCGTTCACCACGTACATTGTGTGGCGTACGACTTGCCTTCTTAATTTTATCGTGGCTTTTATTTTTCCAAGGGTGTACAGTTGGTGACCTGTTATCCCTGTCAGTGCGAGTTTCTTTTCAAGCATTTGTGTATTGCCCTTAAAATTTCCTATTTTGATGAAGGTTAGTGTTGGTCCGGAATCAAGCAAGAAATTCATTTTTCCCGTTTTGGCTCCTTCCATTGGGAGTGTTACGAGATCGAGATTATAATTTTTATTAGCCTTGCTCGTCACTTGAGTAACTTGATACTCACTCACGGCTCACGCCTTATGCTTTCTCGGTCTCTCTTCTTCTTCACTGCTACTGCTGCTGCCTGTGCTGCTGCTATATGATATCTCATCGTCCTTGTCTGACGTATGCTTTCCTGCTCTCGCTGTTACATTTACCTGTGGTTTTTTATTTCCATCAGTTTTAGATTGGCGTGCCCTTTCCTTTTCGGGTCTGCCGTTTAACAGCCAACATGCTTCCCGTTTGTGCCCTGCCTTTTTGCAGTAATTGCAATACTTTTCGACGGTATTTATTCCTCTGGGCTTTTCTGCTCTCGGAATAGAATATCTGTTTGCGTATCGGCTCGTACGGCATTCTTGTCCAGTATGGCCTAGCTTTCCGCATTTATGGCATTTAATCGTCGAGCTCTGCGAATATCTTGCGTTCTCGGTATTAGATTTACTTGTTAGTTGTCCCTTTCGTGAGGGAATCATCACTTTTTCTTCGGCACTGGCGCCGGTTATTGCTTCTTGCAGGCTCTTGTATCGCTGCGCTCAGACCAATAGTTTAATCTCTTCGTGCAACCCTATTTGGTAATTGTGAAGGGCTTGCGTTTTAATGCTATCTAATATCGCTCTCTGTTGGTCTTGTGTGTGGTTTTGGCCTTCTTCCATCGCTTCGTATAGTTCTCGAACGAGCTTTTCCACACGCCGTCCAAATTCTTGCGCGCTTTCTCCCGTTTTTTGTTTCGAGGAGTTAAACTCTAATTGCAAATGTGTCGTGCTTCGCTTTCCGAGGTATTCGGTCTCAAGTTCGCGCCTTAATTGCTCATAGCTCTGTATATTCCGCGTGTCGAAATCGATCATAGCCGTTCTTTAAATTTTGTGCAGAGTATTGCTTCTAGTACATTCGATTCGTCTGCTGGGTGAATATTTTTCATCGCGTAATTACTCGCGTTTAAGAATTCGCGAACGGGTTTATTTCGAGTATCAAGTTTCGGGTTTCCTTTAGGCTGAGGAACTCAGTATTATGATTTTCCGGTCGATTTCTGACGTCATCATGCGTTCGACCGTATGTTATATCTAATGGACCGTCACTATGACTGACGCGGACTCTATCGTCGTGTCGTTCGTAGATCGCGGCCTCTAATCTGTGCATACGATCCTGCATTGAACGGATTTCTTCTAATTGTTCACCAAGTACGGAGTCCTGCATGCCTGGGCATTCTCGCGCAGGCTACGAATCTTGACGTGGATTATTCGCGGGTGTCCGTTGGTTCACTGACCTTAAACGGTTTATTTCCGCGTCTACTTGCTCGGGTGTTACGGGGTGTTGCGGGGCGCGTTGGTTTGAGCCGCTCTTCTCCGCTGACTCATTTTTCCGGCCGCGGGAGTATAATCTTCTTCTTGCAAATCAAATACGCTACTGTCGTAGGACGTTAGAGAGAACTCTCCTCTTACGAAGTTATTACTCTGTGTATTGGCCGATGTATCTGAACGTACGTCACTTATTGTCGGGTGCAGTCTGAGTACGTCACTTTCATCCTCGTTATTGTACTCGTTAATATTATTGTTCTCGTTATTGGAGTTATCTCGGGGACCGTTATTATTTCTGGGTAATAGACTATCGTCTAGTAAAGCAATTTTAATACCGACGAGTCTTCATCCTAGTATTCTAAGCTACGTCGGACGTTTTCTGCAATGTCGCGAACGGCTTCCTCTACGATTTGTACGGGACCTATAGGGCTGACTCTAGGTGTTCGGCGCGCTGGCGCACTTTCGGCTCTATGTAACCACGACGAATTGCGGACGGGGCTATCTCGCGTTTCACAGTCCGACATCTATTGTAATATAAGCTCGATTTCGCTCGGCGGGACGTGTTTCCGTCCTCTGACATTTATCGCTTTATAACGCTTTACAATACGCTTTACAATGTTTCAATTTCGACTTACATTAGTAGTCGCATGTTGCTCGTCGCTGCGCTGGTCGTTAACCGCTGCTTCGTTGCTTGGCTGCTTGGCTGGCGAGTCACCGTTGTGGTAAGTCGGCGCCTTCTCCGGTGTCGTTGATAACACTCGTTGGATTCTACCGAATGCTTCCTTCGCTCTGGATCTGGATTCGGTTGCTCCTCTTGGGGTTGCTTCTGTTGTGTATGTAGGTAGGTTCGAAGGATCGACACTCGGGTATTCACACGACTTCTTTATTCTCGTAGTAAATCAAGCGGTCTGGCGTGTTCGCCATCTTACAATCGTCACTCTAGTCCTTACGCCGCTCACGCTTGCGCTCGCTAGTTCTCCCTGCCTCGAAGCGCCCTCCACGCTCGACGACTATATCGATTGTATCGCATATCGCAACCTGACTAGCGCGGGAAACTCAAACCTACATAACACTTTCTCTCCTTATGAAAAGAAAATGCAAGTACATTACGTAACAAAAGCAAATAATATTAAGTAGTTGTAGGTTGAGCTATATAATAAAATCACGAAAATTAAACACACTTTAAGGTAAATAATAATCATCCAAGTAATTTGGCTTTCTATGCACACGCTCGGATCTACGCAAAACCTGCTCTTGCCCTTGCCGCTCTTGCGGCTGCTCACAGGCATCCTCGTAAAAAGACTGTTCCTGAGAAACGTCTTCGACTTCTTGCTCCTGAACAGGAGTCTCACCATTTACATCATCTTCCCCCTCCTCAAAATGAGGTGGAGGCCCATAGTCTGTATCAACTTGTTCATCATTCGGTGTAGCTTCTCCAATTTTACGAATTTGATTAATATGCCGTCTCCAATCTCGTCCATCATCCAAACAAATCAAGTAATGTAATTTCCCTACTTTTTCTTTAATTCTACCGAAACGCCATTTTTGCTTACTTAAGTAATCTGCACGCAACTCTTTGTCCAACTACAAAACATATAACTATTTTATCACTATTAATATCGGATTTTTCCTGGTTAGACGGTATTAGGAAATCCAATCGTGAACGAATTTGTCGCCCAAGCATTAATTCTGATGGCGACTTATTTGTCGTTGTGTGAGGAGTTCGTCTGTATTGCAGTAAAAACTTTTGCAAGTTTAGTTGTACTGGTTCCTTACTTGTACCTATGCGTCGTAAAGCGTTTTTCATCGTTTGTACGAATCTTTCCGCCTGCCCATTAGTTGCAGGGTTGTACGGTGCAGTTAGTTTTGATTTAACCCTCCGTAGTCACACCTATTTTTTCAAACAAGGAAGTCAATCTGGGTCATTTTGACCCAAGCGAACTTTGATCGTTCGCCATTTGACCATTTATCCACCGATCGTGTTGAAAAAATTCTCGAATGTACTTGCAATATTGCTAAATTGATTGCTATAAAAAAAGAAGTGCCTCAGGAATTGTTAACATATTTAAAAAATTTGCGAAAAATTTGTGTTTTTGAAAAAACTGAGTTTTACGAAAAAATTCACTACTTTTTTAATTTTGATATTTTTTGCTAAAAATTTACAATTATGTTCTTGAAACAGAGCTAAATGAAGAAAAAATTTCTATATTAGTGTACCATTTAAAAAAGGTATTTATTTCGCTAGGTGACGAAGGTGGTTTTTTGAGTAAAGAAAATTGACAATTTTCGTTGAAAAATTACAAATAAATTTATTTTTTATAGAAAATTGAAAAAGTCGTCACATTTATTTATAAACTAATGATTTTAGTCTTGTCCGGCACATTCAGTGCAAATATATGCCCGATGGTCGTCGCACATGGGGCGCGAACAACTGGGGCACTGACTTTTTGTTTTCTTATCTTTTTTACTCGGTAACAGGGAGCATCTCGCTCTTTTGCTCAATTCTGGTCTTGCTTCTTCGGTTGCTGTCAACTTATCATCCAATATGAGCCTTATGCCCTTCCGAACTGTACACCATTATTGAATTTATGTATACCGACACGTAAGTCACACATGGGTCAGACTGACCCAACACCGAACTGCAACGAGGCTCAACGGCTACTGCGTCTTGCGCAGTGCGCGGGAAGCATTCCAAGCTATAGTTGATACTCTGAACTACAGCTACAGGGCCTCATGCCCGCCAATTTTCAAATTACGCGCAAGATATTTACGAGCAAAGTTGAGGCTCGGGTCAAATTGACCCAAGATGACTACGGAGGGTTAATATTATTTAACTTTAAGAAATTTTGAAATTCTGTAGAAGTAAAGGTACGACCGTTATCGGTCACTAAAACCTGAGGAATACCAAACGTTGCAAAAATTTTTCTACATACTTGAATAGTAGACTTAGCCGTAATATCTTGCATTAAATGTACCTCCGGCCATTTCAAATATGCGTCCACTAAAATTAAAAAATAATGACCTAAAAATGGTCCTGCAAAATCTATATGAATACGTTGAAAAGGAAAACTTGCTGGTTCCCATAAATGCTTTTTGACTTCCTTCGGATTATTACGCAAGGAATTACAATTTCGGCAATTATGAGTTAATAATTCTAAATCCTTATCTAATCCCGGCCACCAAACGCAACTTCTAGCCAGATTTTTCATCTTGACTATTCCAAAATGGCCTTCATGTAACTCGTTAAGGATTTGTGATCGTAGGTTTTTAGGAATTACTACTCTATGGCCACGCATAAGAATGCCTGCTTGAACATTGAATTCATGCTGTTCAATATGAAATCTACTTCCTTTGGATAAGGTTTTATCTGTTAAAACTGCATTCTTAACCCTTTGTAAATTTGTATCGAGATCAGTTTCTTTAACTAACTCTGACATTGTAATAGGCAAATTCTCTATAACTTCAATTTTAAATGCGTCGGCAACATCAAATCCGTGATTCGATTTCTCTGGTATAGGCAATCTGGATAAGCAATCGGCATTCCCATGCGCTTTGGATTGTCTGTACTGAATTTTATAGTTGAAGGCTCTTAAAAATAAAGCATAGTGCTGCATTCGTAAGGCACTGCAAATCGGTAAACTTCTCGCTGGATTGAAAATTTGAACTAGTGGCCTGTGATCCGTTACTAATGTAAATTCGTTGGCGTACAAATACTGATAGAACTTCTTGATGCCAAAAATTATGGCATACGCTTCCTTATATATCTGCGAATACTTCTTTTGCGTGTCAGAAAGCGTTTGAGAAGCGTAAATGATCACTTTTTCTGAACCATCTGGATAGCGATGTGACAGAACCGCACCCACACCGGAAGAGCTTGCATCTGTAGCCAAGATTAAAGGCAACTTTGGATTGAAATGTACTAAGTAATTCTCATTTTTGAATTCTTTCTTCGCTGTAATAAAAGCTTTCTTTTGAGCCCCCAAATAAATTTAGTATTCTTTCGTAGTAGCATATTTAAAGGATGTAATATTGAACTTAAATTATGTATAAAACGACCATAGTAATTTATCATGCCTAGAAATGCACGTAATTCGGAAACTTTGCTAGGACGCGGCATTTTGTCAATAGCTTCCAATTTCTTAGGTTCTTTGTGAATTCCATTTTTATCAATAATGTATCCACAATAGTGTATACTATCTTTGAAAAATTCGCTTTTATCCCAATTAATGCGTATATTGTATTCTAACAACCGATGTATAACTTTCTGTAATCTATCAAAATGTTCCTCATCATTTGATCCTGTAACTCTAATATTATCGAAAAATACTTTAACGCCTTCTAAATCGCTTAGAATCTTTTCTATTTCTCTCTGCCAAATACCTAGTGCAGATGCAACTCCGTATAATAAACGAGTACATTTGAAAAGACCCATATGTGTACTTAACGTAAGCAAATGTTGAAATTCAGGATGTACTTCCAATTGCAAATATGCATCTTTCAAATCAATTTTCGAAAACTTAACGCCTCCCGCTAAAGAAGAGAAAAGTTCCTCTATGGTTGGAACAGGATGTTTATCAATGAGCAAATTGGGATTTAATGTGACGCTGTAGTCACCACATAATCGTACAGTATTATCTTTCTTTAAAACAGGAACCACGGGTGTAGCCCATTCTGCAGTTGTAACTTTAACTAAGATTCCCGCTTCAACTAATGAATTATAATTTCTTTTTCAACTAGTGGACGTAATTTAAATGGAACTGGCCTTGCCTTAATGTATATCGGTTTCGCATTATCTTTTAACGTAAACTTTGCTTGTAATCCTAAAATACCTTTACCGCTTTGAATAGAACGCTCATATGTATTCTTTAGTAGATCAACTTTCGAAATAATATTTGTAGAAATGTAATGTAAAGAACTTGTAGGGTTCAACAGATTAATACCATTCTGTAAAAATTTATGAATCCATTCGCGACCTAAAATCGGAGGTCTATCTATAGCTGTAAGATACATATTCAATTAAAATTTCTTTTCGTAATGTAAAACTGTAACGGTCATAAAACCACGCGTACGCATCTCTGTTTTACAAAAGGTAACTAAACGTAAATTAGAATGATGAATGGACGAGTTTGGAAACAAAGAACATGCCAATCTTTGACTTATGAGCGTTACAGCGGCTCCACTATCCACCTCAAACGTAATCGGCTTTTCATTTACTTGTAGAGTAATTTCGAATTTGCCCCGTCTTCCGGAATGCTCGACGGTACATACATCCTCGATGGCACGCACATTTTCCTTCTTGGAGAAGCATACCTTACTGAGATGACCCTTTTTGCCGCAAGAGTGACAGGTTATCTCTTTACTTAGGGTACATTTTGACGCAAAATGATTATCGCCGCATCTGTAACAAGTAATATTCGAAGAATTAGCTTTGTACAAAGGATTCGAGGTTTTCGCGGTTGCACTCGCTTGCCCCTTCTTCTCAGACTTCACGTTCTGCTGCTTTTTCTCTGGACGGCTCTTCAATTTGAGCATCTTCTTCTTCTCCACTTGCAGGCACTCTCCCGTGGATTTCTTCGCTTGTAACTGCACCCCGCCTTTCTCGGATAATTCCATGGTAATGGCGATTTGGCACGCCTTATCGAAAGTCAAGTCTTTAACTTCCAGTAATCGGGATTGAATACGCTTGTTGGAGACCCCAAACACGAGTTGATTTCTTAACGCCGTCTTTAAGTAAGCGCCCATTTTGCAGTTGACGCTTAGCTTGTGCAGGGCAGCGATAAATTGCTGTATTGTTTTGCCATCCTCTTGCTTCCTTTGATGGAAACGAAAATTTTCCACTATCTCCAGTGGCACTGGCTCGCAAAATTCTTGTAATTGTGTAGTTAACTGTACGTACGACTGCTCGTAGGGATTCTCCGGGTCCAAACGATCGCACAGCATATCGAACGACGGTGCCCCAATATAATGTAAAAGGTAAGCGATTTTACTTCCTTCGGTTACCTTGAAAACGCCTAGGGCGCCTTCAAAACGTTGCAACCAACGATTCCATTGTGATGTGGAAGGATCGAACTGCTCGATGTTGAAAGTACTCGGGACACAGCTCGGCGAAGGATCGGCTGTCGCCATGATGCAATCGGTGAAAAGCACGTCGTTTTTGTAAACGTAAGAGTCTTGATAACTACGGTTACTTAGCTATTATCCGTAGTGCGTCGATCCTGCATCCTCGTCGCCAATTAATTGTTGTGTATGTAGGTAGGTTTGAAGGATCGACACTCGGGTATTCACACAACTTCTTTATTCTTGTAGTAAATCAAGCGGTCTGGCGTATTCGCCATCTTACAATCGTCACTCTAGTCCTCACGCCGCTCACGCTTGCGCGCGCTAGTTCTCCCTGCCTCGAAGCGCCCTCCACGCTCGACGAATATATCGATTGTATCGCATATCGCAACCTGACTAGCGCGGGAAACTCAAACCTACATAACAGCTTCACCGCTTTCTCACGATCCGCTCTTTTGCAGGCAAACACTCTCGATCTGGCCTCTCCTCCAAGGTGACGGAATCCCACCGCTGACCAATTTGTTGTGCCGTAACCGGGAGTTGCTCAGGGCCGGCACAGGATTCGGGAATTCCGGTTTGGAGGAAGTTGCACACGGCGGAGTGTTTCAATAAATGTTACTTCGATATTTCCTCTCAAATATCTTTAATTAAAATACCACTTGACAATTGATAACGGTCTTGATTTCTTCATATAATTCCCGAGATTATTCTAAGTTTAACGATTACTAAAGGTGACCGCACGTTCGTTATAATTTCTGATGACAGACTGCCCGCCCGATCTTTCGATTCGGCAGTATTTATAATGTCGGACCGACGTTCTGTTGCTAACTCGGGGGCTCCCGAGTTAGCGTTGACTTCTCGTCGTCAGCGCTCTGCGCTGACCTTTGCATCAGCGCTTTCGGTAAACCTGGAGTCGGACGCTCTGGGTTCCGGTGTCGGTTTGCATCGGATGATCGACGTCCGATGCAATCGTCAGGTTTTTCGGCGGATTTCATATTCAAATTTAGTTGCTAGAGTCGGATTACTTGTAGGTTATATAATTAATAGTTATAGCGTTTTGCGCTCACAACAACTGAGTGAAACTATCCGGATGGTCTCCCTGGCAATTACAACATTTGGCCGGAGTATCTGGAGTCTTTTTACATTCCGTGGTTAAATGGTCTGCAGCACTTGACACAACGAGGAGATTTGAAACAGTTAGTTGACGTGTGTCCAAAAGATTGGCATCGAAAACATTGCAAAATTTTCTTGGAGTTGATAAATTTGTCCTAGTAGATCCGCGAGTTAAATAAAAATCTAATTCTTCTTAAATGTGAAAACGTATATTTGGCACTAAGATTGATTTTAAAAATAGCATATAAGCTCTCTTCTGCGTTAATACAAGTACATGAGTTAATATTAATTCCAGCATCCTTCAGTTCTTCCTTAATAGATAGATTTGGAATATTAGGCAATCCTTTGAGTGTGACCGTGATACTCTTTTCCTCAGGCAATGAATACGTATGGAAAGAAAGAATTTTTGCAATAGCGAATTTTTTAAAATCAGTAAAGTTCTCAAGTTTATTGAACTGTATCTTGACTTGATTCCCGAGAAATTTCAATTAAAAGTTCTCTCCAATATCTTTCTTCAGTGACGTGGAAAGAGTTTGAAAATCTTTAGGTCTTTGATTTAGATAGATAGGTCACAATAATTTACAAGTTAATAATATTAGTGAAAAACAAAGTTCTTTCACTAATATTATTAACTTGTAAATCAATGTGCAATAGGCCCCTGCTGTACACTACGAACATACGACGGAGCGCGCGCGGCGCGGCGCGACAGCGCGGGCTTGCACGCCGGGAACAGTACGGCTCGCGCTCAATATGCGGCGCATCGCCGAGCCCGTAATCCGTATTCAAGATTCAACATCGATCCCTATTACCTATATAGAGAGACGTCTTTGCAAAGTTCTTCAGCGTTCGCAGGATCGCTAGTCAGAGCGTGCTCACTCTCCGGGCCTCTGATAACGATTTAAATGTTATATTATCCGTAAAATAAAATTTCGAATTGCAACGGATTACTTTTCTTATCCTCTGACAGATTCACATCGCATTAAAACCGATTAAATTATAACTTATGAAATCGTATAATTTCGGATTGAGGTGGATATCACCCAACATTAATCCGCCTGAAGCGTACTAAATTCGATTTGACTATTTTCAATTGGTTTTAATACCGTATTTTCGGTACAGAAATCCCGATCGATTCGGATTACTTTTTTTTAAATCGGTTTTAATCGAACATTTTCGGCAGGGATATATATCAACGATTCACTGCTTTAAATGACTTTCCTTCTTTTATACATGTACTATTTCCACATATCATATTAGTTTATGCCTTTCAATACTCAAAATAGCTGCTATATTTTTTAAATCTTTTTGTTCATAACTTTTTAATAAACAATGACCACCGACTAAAACCTTCTGAAGGTCACTCAGAAGGGTGACATTGACAACATATGTCAAGGTCAAGGTCATTTGGTGGGGGGTTCCCTCGTCACCATTTTTACCGCAGATTTTGTTACAGCTGGCGTTCTACTGACAAAATCTGTAGCAGATACCTTGCAAAATTTGTTTTTAACAGATATATCTTAATACTGCTTTGTATTGTGAATAAATGTTAGACCGATACATCATAAATAATTACAAAATGTTGTTCAATATAAAATGTAATGTCCTAGATACATCTCATATGAGTCGACGCGAAACCGAGATCATGGCCAAGAAATTTAATGGACTAGATGGAGAAACAGCCCGCGATAGGGGTGGTGGATTTTGATACAATAATTGTTCGAGACATATTTTCAGATAATATAAGCACTAATTCCAACTGTTGTCAATATTCTGCTAACGCTTGTTTCTGGATTTTCTGCTTTTAAGACTTCCACTTAGGCTGGGTTTCGATATTCACTGCAAGTACTGAAAATCTATAGTGTACGTAACGTAAACTATAAATTTTCAGTACTGGCAGTGAATATCGAAACCCAGCCTTAAGCAGTCTTACGTAATGGTCAAGGTCATTGGTGAAGGGTTTCCTCATCTCCATTTTTACCGCAGATTTTGTTACAGCTGGCGTTCTACTGACAAATTTGTAGCAGATACCTTGCAAAATGCAAAATCTGTTTTTAAGATTTGGATACAATAATTGTTCGAGACATATTTTCAGATAATGTTTAAGTAAAAAATTATACATATACACATAGGTTTGGACCTTTCGGAGTCCTAATACCGAGTGAGCTCAATATACAAAAACATTGACGAAAGTTCTTGAATAGCATGTGAGACGGTATTGTGCGATTTGCGAAAACTTTTCAGAGATCATGCGGATGCAACAATTTTATTAGTACAGCCATACATAAAATGCATTTTCTGTTTACTTCTCGATTAGAATTAGCTAAAGGTGCCTTTTCATATGCAGCAAAAAATCAGTCACGTGATCAAAATTTAATAACAATAAATATATTTTTATATCTCACTTAATACCATTTTTTGGTTATGACAGAGCTATGTGTCCAGACAGGATTATTTTTTTATTAGAAATAAATATGACTACTTATTGTGACCAAAATCAATAGGTTGCATGTTCGTTTTCAGCATGTTCGTTCAGTTGAACTTCACAACGATGAAGCAAAACCTAGTAAATTTTCAACCAATAGCAGCAATCTGCTGCGGTAGCACCATAGACTTATATAGATAGACCGGCTCCTGCCGTGAGAACACGCGTCCGAAGATCGACGGTACAGACATAGCCGTGGGGATTCTCCTCTCTCTGTCTTCTGATCGCTTGGTGGGGATAGAACTGATAGAAGACTAGACTGGTGGGGTGGCGAGCAATGTGTGCGTCTTACCCATCCCTATTCTCTACTAGTCCCCACCAGTCTAGTCTTCTTTCAGTTCTATCCCCACCAAGCGATCAGAAGACAGAGAGAGGAGAATCCCCACGGCTATGTCTGCACCGTCGATCTTCGGACGCGTGCTCTCACGGCAGGGGCCGGTCTATCTATATAAGTCTATGAATTCTCCTCTCTCTGTCTTCTGATCGCTTGGTGGGGATAGAACTGATAGAAGACTAGGCTGGTGGGGACTAATAGGGAATAGGGATGGGAAAAACGCACACATTGCTCGTCACCCCACCAGTCTAATCTTCTATCAGTTCTATCCCCACCAAGCGATCAGAAGACAGAGAGAGGAGAATCCCCACGGCTATGTCTGCACCGTCAATCTTCGGACGCGTGCTCTCACGGCAGGGGCCGGTCTATCTCATAGACATAGACTTATATAGATAGACCAGCCCCTGCCGTAAGAGCACGCGTCGGAAGACCTACGGTGCAGACATAGCCGTGGATCTGTTCCTCTCTCTTTCTTCTGATTGCTTGGTGGGGATAGAAGACTATAGCCCGGCTATTCCCTACTAGTCCCCACTCTAGACTTCTATCCCCACCAAGCGATCAGAAGAAAGAGAGAGGAACAGATCCACGGCTATGTCTGCACCGTAGGTCTTCCGACGCGTGCTCTTATGGCAGGGGCCGGTCTATCTATATAAGTCTATGGGTAGCACGCTGCGCCATGAAATGGTACCTGCTCCTGGGTACTCGCCGCGGTACGTGAGATCGTGACGTCAGAAGCGAGAAATGACACGTTGAGATTTCTTGCGTATCATTGCCAAATAAAAAGACTTCTGCATAAAATGACTTTATATCACTTTATATCACTTCAGCACACTTCGAAAATACTTCGTGGTTTATCCTTTTTTCTTGTAATTGATAAATAGCCGTAAAATGAATGTGATACAAAACTACAACGAAACTTATAAGTCATGCAGGTTTATGCGCAAGCGCATGACTAGGTTTTGTATTACATTCGTTTTACGTCTATTTATCAACTATCAAGGGAAAGGGAGAAAACCGCGAAGTATTTTCGAAGTGTGCTGAAGTGATATGAAGTGTGGGTAAATATACCGATCAGGGGACCATCCTCCGGTGACCTTGACCTTGACATATTTTGTCAAGGTCATGACCCTGAGTGACCTTCAAAAGTTTTTAGCCGTCGCTCGTTGTTTATTAAAAGGTTATTAACAAAAAAAGTTTGACAAATATAGCAGTTATTTTGAGTACTAATAGACATAAATGACTGATATTTATGTGGAAATAGTACATGTATGAACGAAGGAAAGTTTGTTAAAGTAGCGAATTGTTGGTATATTAAGAAAAGCTATTTAAAGCAGAGAATAGAGAGTATGTGCTTCAACTTAAAAAGCACATACTTGTAAAGCGCGCCACTAACCTATAGGTCCCCTGTGTGTGCTTTGTATGTGCTTCAACTTAGAAAGCACATATATCGAAGTTAACAAAGCAGAAATAATTTGTTAATGCAAAGAATAGTTGGTATATAAAAAGTACATATTTATATAACAACTATTCATTTTGGATATAAATATTTTTTTTATATACCAACTATTCTCTGCTTTAACAAATTATTTCTGTTTCGTTAACTTCGACGCTTAATATCTGTACAGCACATTCTCTGCTATAATAAAAAGACTGTTCAATATACAAACAATTCGCTGCTTTAAATAACTTTTCTTTGTTCATACATCGTCAAATATAACTTTGACACTCGAATTACCGCACTTTTTGATGCAATGGCTGAAATCTTTCAGATTCCTAATGATAGTGTTAAATAAATCATCATCAAACGTTTATTTTTGTATTTATTACTAGCCTAATACCCGTGCTTTGTTACGGTATTTAATTATTTTAAATCGATTTTGACTCCAATAAACTTTCGTTTGATTGTAATGAACAATATTATCTTATGACATAATAAAAATGAATTAAAATTATGTTAGTGTTTGTTCATACTTTTGCTCCAATTCTATTGCTTCAGATTTAAATTTCTTCATCGTATTGTTCATTTCCTTTGTTGTCTATGTACTAACTGATGTCTACAATGGGGCGAGAGGTCCTCCGAGGCGAAGCCCGGGTAACCAGCTAGTATAATTATATGTAAATGTAACAGTTGCAACTTTTTTTCAAATTTTTCTCATAACCTGAATCTTCACTTTTTATAAAAAATGCAATGCGAAAATAATTTATTTAATTATTTTTAGATTCTTCCTTTGATTATTTTTCCTGTATATACTATTAACTATATGTATATTAAGAGAAAAAAAGACATGTATAAACAATATTTATTCTATATTCCCTATTTATTCTATAGATATAGAATAAATAGGGAATATAGACTAAATATTGTTTATTCTATAGAGAAAAAAAGTCATGTATAAACAATATTTATTCAATAATCCCAATTTATTCTATAGATAAACCTTAAATTCGTTTTTCATAACACTCTATATGTATAGAGTACTATATTATATATATAATTTTGACGTCCACATGCAATTACGATACGACATATTCTTAATAAAAATTTGATCGACGATTATCGTTAACTTCAAATTTTTTTATAATAAAAATTAAATTTTTGTATTAGTGTAATCTCTTCTTGATATTATATTTATATCATATAATTTTTTATAATTTTGATAATATATTAATAGATATATGTATAAAAATCTTTTTGACAAAAGATTTTTTGTTATTTATTTCGTGTTCTAAAATTCATTAATTCATAAAGAATCTTCTGGAGCAAATTTGATCTTATAGGTACCTACTTTTATTATACAAAATGTTTAAAAAAAAGCATTCACACAGCATTCATATAATAGATAGTATACAGTACTGAATAAAAAAGTCACAATTAGTAGGTAAACATAGGTCGAAAACTCAATTGTTTCAGAGATATAAACAATTTTGTATGTTACTACCATGACTGACTTATAAGAAAACACCCCAAACCTGAACTCTTCGATTTGAATAAACTTTTGTGGGTACATAGAGTGACTCAATACATAAATAACGGTATGTTTTATTTGTGCCTTATCGCCCTTTAAGAAATGATTTTCAACCTAAAAGTCAAAAGAACGCTTTCACTTTTTAGTGTTGCCTCGCCTATATATATATACATTATACGTATATAGGCGCACACAGGGCAATGCTCACCTGATTCTTGCAGTTGTATTCGTCTCTGAGATAGAGAAAAATGTTTAAAATAAAAGTTCAATGGTAAGTTAAGATCCACAAAATGTTATAAACAAAAATGTAAAAAATTTTTATATATTGCAAAAACTATTTTTTTTGCATTTTTGTTTATACCACTTTGTAGACCTTAACTTACCATTAAACCTTAATTTTAAACATTTTTCTCTATCCCTTGTATTTTAAGAGTTACACGCTAAAAAATAAAAGCGCTCTTTTGACTTTTAGATTGAAATTCAGACTTTAAAGGGCAATGAGGCACAAATAAAGCATACCGTTATTCATGTATTGAGTCACTTTATACAGTACTCTATGAACTATCTACCATATGAATGCTGAATGCTTTTTTTTAAACATTCTGTATACAGACTATTTGAAAAATTCTCGAAATTAAATATAATTTATGAGACTCGCACACAATTAACAGACGTACGTCAAATGGAAAGTTCCAATCCTTTTATGAACACGTGTAAAATTCTAACTCATTCCATCAAATAGTTCATTTTTAATAGATCTTTGAATGAACATACATGATTTTTGAAAAATAAACTATATATACAAGTATTTGATGGAACGAGTTGAAACTTTACACTTACTCATAGAAAGGTTGGAACTTTTCATTTAACGTAGGTATAATGTCTGTTGTGCGAGTGTTATATGTACTTCATTGTTCATTCCGAGAACTTTTCCAAGACCTCGTATATGTACGTATATAATATTACATAAAATATATTTTATATATATTTATTTTATTTTATTTTATTTCTTATACTTTTATTTTATTTATTTTTTATATTTTCGTAAATATTAATTAACCATCAGTAATAAAAAACGGGAATAAATAATTATTTTCGTGTATAATTGTTGCAGGAGTGGCATTATTAGGCGTTAGTTATTCTCTTTTGCCTTCAAGAAGAAAAAGAAATGTAAAGAGCGTTGTAGGAAGTTGGATTAGATTTACAAGATCATTGAAGATCGGTGTGACGATATCTATGGATTATTTGATTGCCCCTGTAATAGGTTATACAGAATCCGAAATTCACCGAAGGTCCGCCGATCGAATCGTTCAGGGATGCTTGCAGAACGGTGGAATATATATAAAGCTTGGGCAAGGCTTAGGGACGATCAATCACATTTTGCCAAGAGAATATATTGAAAGCTTGTCGATATTACAGGTATACTTTTACAGATAAAAAAATTATAATTAAAGATTACAAGCAATTCTTATGTAACGACCTTTTTGGTACTTTCAAGTTGCACGTACCTACGCACAGAAACTGCAACTATATACTTGTTAAAGTAACATTTTGTAATAACATTCTGGTATAAAATTTTTACTATATTATCAAATGTAAATTATTGTAAATATTCAGAAATCTTTATTATAAACATTTAGAAATCTTAATAGGATATATGTAGGGTAAGTCAGGGGAAGATGCCAGTAGGTCGAAGGTGCTACTTTGTTAATATTTCGTTTATTATCCGATAGATGTTAATGTTTTCTAGTCGTTAACGTGAAATTATTTATACAATGAGTGACACATATAAGCTTCTTCAATTTTATCGTGTTAAATCCGAAGAATCTAAGAAGATCTGTTCAAATCAAGTGGTAAATAGGCTTCTTATAATATTGTACTTTTTTTAGTTAAAATGTTTCATAATTTCTTTTCATTGAAAGTGAATTTATTTAACATATGTTGAAACCATGTTAAAGGTCTGTCTCATGACCTGAAAAGCCATTCCTTCTATGACGTCAGTATTTGAAGAGTCAGAGGTAGCATCTTTTCCTCATTGGCGTAAGATGCCACCTTAGGAAAAACACCATTAGCTTGACGGTCTATTTTATATTTAAGGAGGGTGGTTGGTCAAATCAAAATGATAAGAATTAGTTCAAATTTATGAAGGATATTCGTCTATGAGAATCTGTCGTCCATACCAAAATTGAAGACAATTGTCTACATGGTTGTCGAGTAATTAATTATTAAATTATTCAATAATATCCTTTAGGACTCTCGAAAATTCAAACTCAATATAACTTGGCTATGAGAGTCAAACGCGGTACTTGGTGCGTATTTAATAAAAAATGATTTATTTCAAGATACAAGATCAATATTCCGTACGTTTCGGCTCCAAATCGGGCCATTCTCAGCAGATACAAAATATTAAAAAATTCTCGAATTCTCCATCATACCCAGTGTGTCGCAAGATTACAAAGTCAAGAAACTAATACCGGAGTATGAGTAACCAAAAGATCGACATCTGTAAAGGAGTTGAAACTTAAAATTGAAAGAACGGGGAATTAAAGAACAAACGACTCACCAAATAGTCCGGAGAACGAGATCGAAGCAAAAAACATATTCTCATACATATATCTATATGTCGTCCGCACAAGAATCATACAATTATTTAAAAGAACAATGCTTAAGAGCTACATGATAATGTCAAGAAGAGTATAGCGACACTGACAAAAGTCAAGAACGGTAAAACAGTAAATAGCTTGTCATTTTCTAGTTCAAGATCATAAAATGTAAATATGTAAAATAATAAATAAGTATAAACTAACTACATATATATATGTCGCAAGACAAGGAAACAACAAATAGCATGAATTTACAATTTTTCTAATATGGAAGAATAGGCATGGTGAAGAAATTCAGTGTCCGTTTGTAAATTGAGACCATTCTTTTGCAAGTGGATGTAGGTACGCCATCTCAGATAAAAGTCTTTTGGACAGAAATTTTTTTTTATTAAGAATTAATACGTTCTCCCAATCAAAATCATGCTTATAATGTACTCTGTGTTCCGTAATAACAGACTTCGGAGCATTTTTCCTGCGAATATAACTTTCATGTTCCGAAATTCTAGTTTGCAATTTCCTCAAAGTTTGTCCCACATATGAGGCATCACAATCTTTACAGCAAATCTTATAAACTACATTTTTGTTAGATTTAACTGGGAGAACATCCTTATGTACCTTAATAAAGTTAATAAGTTTGTTAGAACTAAAATACGCCAAATTGACATTTAAATCTCTGGTGACACTTAAATTTATCTGAAATACCTGATACATATAGGATCGTAAACCAAGATTTTTTATCCGTGTTCTCGTTAGTAAGAATGATATTGTTCTGTCTCGACGTGCGCTTATTTAAGGCTCCTGGATCAGGAGCCGAGAACTCCGCGTTGACGGTGGCGACATCGGTAGAATCGGTAGAAATAAGAACTATAAGACGAGAAAATAGCCATAAGGCGTTGAAAGTGACATGTTGACAAGCCTATTTTGTCGTGCATGCTATTTCCTTATTATTCGCTCTGTACTTGTGCTCTAACGTTTAACGTATTCGTGAAACTCGTAAAATTGACCGAAAAGTAAGATTTGCATGCGGAAGGAACGTTTTCACCTCCTTTCGATAGTCGTTAAACGGCTGTTTTCCCGTATGTTTAGGCTTCGTTTTATGGCTGTTTGTTTATTGTCAAGGGAAAAGAATAGTTTTTGGTCAATTTCGGAAGTGTTCTGAAACGATCTATAGTGACGTTTTATTGAAATGTCTTTTTATTTGAAAATGGCATGCACGACAAAATTAGATGTTTTCCTCGCCTCGATAGTAAGGATTCAATATGGCCGCGGTGACCATCCAGGAGCCTTAATAGTGATTTGAGCCTAGTATTAATCGTGTTAAAAACAAAAGAAAGCGAATAATCGTTTTGTAACATTGTTTCTATTATAAACTTAATATTTCTATAGTGAAACCGCGGATGTGACAAAAGGAAGGCTCTATTCACCTGCATGCCTATAATTGTGCCTCTTTTTTGAGAAAAAGGGTGCTGCGACATGAAATTAAGATAGCGACCCGAGAAGGTGAGTTTATGAAACCAATCAAACTCTAATAAATTGTTATTTTTAATAATAGTAACATCCAGGAAATTTAATTTATCACCTCCCACTTCTATTGTAAATTGTAATCGCTGATGAAGGGAGTTAAAAATATCAAGTATAAAATCAATCAAGTCAGGAGGGACTCCCATCGCTATGTCATCCACATATCTACGATAAAAAGCCAGCTTACGACCAATAAGTTGCAACGCCCTCCTCTCCAAATCTACCATAACAACGTCAACTATGATAGGGGACAACGGAGAGCCCATGGGATTGCCAAACTTTTGTTTATAAATCACATTATCAAATGTAAAAAACGTAGAACTTAAAACCACCTCTAAAGCCTTTAAAAATTCTTCTTTGGGTATATTACAATTTTTGGAAATGTATGACCATCTATTGGAAATACTTTGGATAGCTAAATCAATCGGAACATTAGTAAACAACGAAATCACATTTAAAGAAATAAGCACGTAATCTCCATCAATGTGTTCCATTTAGTTTACTGACTAACTTGAAGCTATTATCAATATGGCTACATTGGCTAGCTGGTTTTGGTATTCTTTCCGAAATGATGTTGTGTAGAAACCAAGCTAAAGAATATGTAGGACTATCAATCGAAGAAATAATTAGCCTGAAGGGACATCCCGTTTTATGTATTTTTGGCAACCCATAAGCTCTCGGCAGTATCCCATCACTACAATATAATTGTCTGTACTTTGATTGTGTTTTTGTCGGATCTTCCGCGATTACCGTATATGTAAAGCTCTTAAGCATTGTTCTTTTAAATAATTGTATGATTCTTGTGCGGGCGACATATAGCTAGATATATGTATGAGAATATGTTTTTTGCTTCAATCTCGTTCTCCGGACTATTTGGTGAGTCGTTTGTTCTTTAATTGCCCGTTCTTTCAATTTTAAGTTTCAACTTCTTTACAGATGTCGATCTTTTGGTTACTCATACTCCGGTATTAGTTTCTTGACTTTGTAATCTTGCGACACACTGGGTATGATGGAGAATTCGAGAATTTTTTAATATTTTCTATCTGCTGAGGATGGCCCGATTTGGAGCCGAAACGTACGAAATATTGATCTTGTATCTTGAAATAAATCATTTTTTATTACATACGCACCAAGTACCGCGTTTGACTCTCATAGCCAAATTATATTGAGTTTAAATTATACATTTTTGCTATGTCGCCCGTGTATAAGAGTATATCAAAATGATAAGAATTAGTTAAAATTTATAGAGGATATTTGTCTATGGAAATCTGTCATCCATGCCAAAGTTGAAGAAAATTGTCTGCATGGTTGTCGAGTTATTAATTATTGAAGTTATAAACTTCAATAATTAATAACTCGACAACCATGCAGACAATTGTTTTCAACTTTGGCATGGACAATTTATTCTTATAGACGAATATCCTCCATAAATTTGAACTAATTCTTATCATTTTTTTTTAGCTGATTTGAGCAACCACTTGAAGATAATTTCCTGCATGGTTGTCAAGTAATTAATTATTGAAATTATACTCTTATACATCGGGCGAAACATTATACATAACTTATACATAGCAAAAATATTAAAAGTGCAAGCAACGCGTAAGTACGAGCAATGCAAACACACCTCTAAACTTTCCCCTCTTGCCGCGCCGCCTGCCGCTCAGCGGAACCCTAGCCAACCTCCTTAAACGAATACTGACGTTTGTATTCTTATATATTAGATTTTAGTTTTTTTAAATGTCGTTAATGCTACAATATTCGATAAATGTGTACCTAAAATAAAAATATTTATTTTTCTGAGATTGTGTTTACTAATTGTTAATAGTTAAAAAATTTATTGTTAAAAATAAATCTGTTTTTGTATACGTATAGAACTTCATTTATTGAGTGCTGCATGTATCTTAAAAGACTTTGCATTCTTCCCCCATTACAGGTGACATCTTACCCAGGCATATAATCAAATTACAACATTTTAACGATAAGTTTTAGGGTGGCTATTTTCAGCACTGCTATGTAAAAGCTAAAGTATTATTATTTTGCAAAAGTTCCGAAGCCGTTATGGCTATTGGTTTGTTCATATTTCCATAATATTTCTTAACTATGGCATCTTGCCCTACATATTGCTCTATATGTAAGAGCATAATGAGTATAAAATGAATGTACAGTGTTTTTAGTTTAACAAATAAGTGTACAACTCAGTTATGTTTTAAATAATGGTTGTAAAAATTATTTTTCAATAAAAGTTATTTTTGTTTAAGATCTGTTTAATAACGTAAATTAAATTAAATTTTTGAATTATTTTTAAAATGTTTTTAATAAATTTTGGTTTTAAATAGAATACTACTTATACAGGATGGACAAAATTAAGCATGACAAATTTTTATTTCCAAAAATATTGTTTCTAGAGAAAAATGTTTCAAACAAAAGTTGTTTAGTTTGAAGGGGGCAGAAAGGGGACACATGATTCCGATGTGAATCGTGTCGTAGATGTAATTTTTAAGAAATTCTAAAACGACTAATTTTTTAAATAAAACGTACGATTTTGTCCTTCAGATAAAAGTTGAAGATCTCGTCGACATTTTCAAAACACTATAAAAAATCTCTTTTGTTAAGAATTTCCTGAGATATTTTTAATTTTGTTATGATATTTTTAATATAAAATATGAAATATCTCGTAAAGTATTCACTTTTCGATGACTTTACCTTGATACTTTTGGTACAAAGAATAATAAAAAGAAGCGAATAACAATATTGATTTTTACATTTGCCATTTTACAAAATTGAATGCATCTACAATATGCAATCAACTTTTTAAAAGTAATTTTTTTGTTTTTTTTTTTTACGACAATCGATTCCTTTCATTATTCTACGTATGAAAGTATCAGAGTAAAGTCATCGAAAAGTGAATACTTTACTAGATATTTCATATTTTGGTAATTATGCATTTTAGGGGATGCATCTCCAATGACCTTGACCTTGACATATGTTGTCAAGGTCACCCTCCTGAGTGACCTTCAGAAGGTTTTAGCCGTCGCTCGTTTTTTTATTAAAAAGCTATTCACAAAAAAAGGTCGAAAAATACAGCAGTTTTTGAGTTATATTGAAAGGCATAAATACGATTAATATGTGAAAATATAAGTACATATATATGAACAAAGGAAAGTTATTGAAGCAACAAATTGTTGGTATATTGAATAGTCTTTTTGTTAAAGCAGAGAATAGTTGGTATATTAAAAAGTATATATACAATTTTATATGTTAGAAAGCATAAGTATAAAGTATTCTCTGCTTTAACCATAATTGTATGATTATAATTGTAAACTATCTTTAATTGTACAATTATAATCATACAATTATGATTAAAGCAGAGAATACTTTATATTTATGCTTTCTAACACATAAAATTGTAAATATACTTTTCAATATACCTACTAAGTATTCTCTGCTACAAAGACTATTTAATATACTAACAATTCGCTGCTTTAAATGACTTTCCTACGTTCATATATACTATTTTCACATATTAATCGTATTTATGCCTTCCAATACTCAAAATAACTGCTGTAGTTTTCAAACTTTTTTTGTTTATAATTTTAATAAAAAACGAGCTACGGCTAAAACCTTTTGAAGGTCACTCAAAAAGGTGACCTTGACAACATATGTCAAGGTCAAGGTCATCGAAGGTGCATCCCCTAAAATGCATAATTACGCATATTTTATATTAAAAATATTATGACAAAATTTTGAATATTTCATGAAATTCGTAACAAAAAAGAGCTTTATTATAGTGTTTTAAAAACGTATCGATGAGATCTACAACTTTTTATTTCCAGGAAAAAGTCAAGTGTTAGAAAAAATCATTTTATTTAAGAAATTAGTCGCCTTTAAACTTGAAAACGAAGACATACATCTACTCACATCGGAATCATGTGTCCCCCTTCAAACCAAACAACTTTTGTTTGAAACATTTTTCTCTAGAAACAATGTTTTTGGTGATAAAAAGTCACGCTTTATATTTTGTTCACCACGTATATCTATTTTATTACATTTTTATAAGAAATTTTATGATAAATTCAATAATATGCGATAAAGTGTGATTTTTTGTTTGATCTCATTCATGAAATATTGGATCTAATAGAGGAACCGCTCACTAAGCGGCTAAGTAGCAATTGAATTTGATTCGTTGGATTCAAAAAGATAAGAACTAATCACATTCTATTGCTAATTAGTCGCTCAGTGAGCGGTTGTGCTCCTGGATGCATTGTTATTTGCTTTTATATTAGATATGAGTGGAAAAACAAATTACCTCTAATAAAAAAGTGTTTATTAAAAAGATAATTTATAAATAAAACAAAGAATACTTTTTATTCAGGATATTTTTAAAAAATATGGATTCACTATTAAAAAAATTAATCTTAATTACCACTTATATCCTTCGTAATTATAATTCGCAACAAATTCTACATTTCTTATCTAATATTAAATAAAATTCTTTATAATTTAATTTTTTGTCCTTATTTTGTTCTATAGAATATTTGTGTAACAACTTTGTATATTAATATTATTATAATAAGTACACACAAGACAGTATAATATACTCTATCTCGTATGTTTAAATATGTAATAAAAACTTCGTTTTATGGCGTTATTAAGGAGAAGTGTTTAATCCGAGAAAAGGACGAAATGGAGGAAATATTTCTACAAGATTTTGGCAAGAAACCTGAAGAAATGTTACGCAAGATTGAATCCGAGCCAGTCGCGGCTGCAAGTTTAGCTCAGGTATTAAGAATAAAACAATTGTATATTATAGATTTACAATCCATTTTTCTTGATTATATTCATAACGAACCAAATTCTCTCACAAGAGTGTTTTTAAAATTTATTTTGCACAGCTAATTGTTGATTAATTTTACTGTTGAATAGGTATACAAAGGTATAACTCTAGAAGGGAATACAGTAGCTATCAAAGTACAATACATTGATCTTCAGGACCGATTCATATCAGACTTGAAAGCAATAGTACATTTGTTAAGGGCTGTTACTATTGTACACCCAAAATTCGATTTGCATTGGGTACTTGATGTACGCATACAATACACATTACATACAAACAATATCATATATTTATTACAATTATTCTTACTTCATAAACCAAATTCTGCAGAATCCTTTTTTCTTCTATTAAAAAAGTATATTTTTAAATTTACAGGAATTTGTCGATACACTTCGCATGGAGTTAGATTTCGAGAACGAAGGAAAAAATGGAGAACAATGTGCCAAAGACTTGAAAAGATTCGAGTATGCATATGTACCAAAAATTTATTGGGATCTTAGTAGTAAGGTTGTTTTTTAATTTAATAAACAAGTATATTTAATGAGTGGAATTCACAGTCGAGTATTATATTTACGATAAGATAAGACAAATAATATTTTCTAGCAAATTATATTTACTCACCATTAGAATTCATCAGTCTTCGGATTACGAACCAAATTATAGATTTTTTTAAAAGAAATTTTTTAAATAGATTTAAAATTTATCAAAAATTGTGAATGTTGTATGATTTTTGAAAAAATTTCTATAATATGCCTAATATAATAGTTTATTAACTTCAGCTACATCGCCAAGAAGTGGACTTGGTTTACACAAAATCCTTAAACATTCATCCATCCATACACTACTAACCTAACTATTCTTAATTCTTTGCACAATCAACGGCCTATCTATCTATCTATTCATCTATATTACATTCCAACCTCCTTTTCCTCTCCTCCCTTTCTTTTGCTATCCTATCGCTATATAATTTCTTCAATACTTTTCCTTTGGTGGTGTCAAACTCATCATTCCAAAGTCTCTCCAATCTTTCCTCATTATTCCTGCCTAAATATATAAACCAATTCTTTGTTCAGCTACACTCCTCCACATAATGATTCATATTATCCCTACCTTGTTTACAAAAAATAAATATATCTTTCTCACTGTCTAACCACATATTCTCCGCCTCTAAATTACCGCATCTCAAATTCAGCAACGCCTTGACACTTTTACCAATGTCATGCTTATCTAAGTTTTCCATTCTTAAATATTTGGGACTAATTATATCTGTACACAATTCCTTATATTTCTTATTATACCTCGAATCTAGAATTCTACTCTCCTTCACTTGCCTTTGAACATCCTCATCCCTTTTCTGCATTTCCTTACCTAAATTTCTCTCCTCATTCCTCAGAGCTTCCACCGCCTCTAAACTCCATCCGTTCGTATGGTAATACTTTATTCTATCCCTCCCGTATCTATCATTTCAGCCATTTCTTTCTTTGTCAACCCAACACATTTTAATCCATCATCCTCTGCCTCTCTAATCTTTTCCTCGTATCTCATAGCTCTTATATTCCCCAACCAATTCTCAATTTTCTTAGTCCCAACTCCCTTGACATCATATATCTTGGGATACAAAATTTTAAATTAAACATCCATCTTACATAGTCCAACATGATTTTCTCTAATTCCTTTTTTTCCTCCCATCCCCAAATCTCTACTCCATACGCCATCACGCTCTGTACTAAATACCTAAATAACATCCATCTTCTAACAAAATCATTCCTACAAATTCTCTCCCCCAGTCCCCAAGTCATATCTAATATGCCTAATATGAAAGATTCTTAAATTGTTTTTCTCGATTATACTGTTTAATTGTTGTACTAACTTATAGGTATGTACAATTAATTTTATTAATTGCTTTGTTTTGTTTTTAAATTTTTATGTCAATTATTATTATAACCGATACAAGATCTCATTTCATTCATTCCAATTCGATTTGTAAATCTGTAAAAAGATAGACGTACGTGTATAAGGTATAATTAAGTATAATTTAACTTTTTATAAGAAAAGTTTTATTAACTTTTTAATTAATTTTCTATTAGTTGGGGAATTAAGTAACTTGGACAATAAAGAAGTAGAAGCAAAATATCATCATCTCAGACTGTGAATTAAGCTCATATTCAATCAAATAAATTTCATTTTTCCGTTTGTAATGATAATCTATGTGCTTAGAGGATTCTCACGACGGAATGGATCGATGGTGTTAAAGTGACTGATGTGGAAGGAATTAAGGCTCAAGGATTAGATCTTAAGGATGTCGACAATAAATTGATTACACTGATGGGAGAACAAATATTTCATACAGGATTCGTACATGCTGATCCACATCCAGGAAATGGTGTATTATTTTCTTCCATCAAATAATACATTTAAAAAAATAATATTAGTTTAGACGCGTACAAGTATTACACTATTTTTAAGACTTCTTTGTTTATTACTACAAATGTTGTAATTCAATATGCCTGCAGTAAGATGCTAGGAGTTTTAATAATTAAAAATCTGATATGGTACTAACAATTTTAACTGGCGCACAGTTTTTGTAAGGAAGGGAAAGGACAAAAAAGCACAAATAGTGCTATTAGATCATGGTTTGTACGAACATGTACCGGAGAAGACAAGACAAACTTTGTGCAATTTTTGGGAATCCATGGTCTTGATGAATGATAATTCTTTGAAAACTTTTGCGCATGATTTGAACGTGGAAGGTAAGTGTATAGTAAGTACATATTTTTTATCACGTGAGGAAACTATTACATAAAACAGTATTTTTTTATACCAAAAAGTTTAAAAATATTATACCTTATAATAGTTTAAAATATTATAGAAACATTTTGCTATACAATAATAGTTTTCAAACATCAAGATATTAAAAAACAAAAAAGTAATTGGTAAATATTGAATATAACGGCCTCTCCCTCCTATTTTTTTTTAATTTAAAAATTTGGTATATTTTGAGTCGTAAAAAAGATTCTGAGAAGGAAAATTGTCGCTCATGTTCCGTTTGTTTATAATTAATATTTAAAATATCACGATGTCTAATAATTTTAAACAAAAGATATTAACATCTTGATGAAAAATATATGATATCTCATTGTTTAAATCTATATTTTTTCTAAGAAAAATAATCAAAAAAGTTGCATCAACTATATAAATAAAATTTATAGAAACTGTATATATATATATATATATATATATGTTTTTCACATTATTACACACTTTAATATTAAAAATATTTTATCTAATAAAGTATAATATACCTAATTCTGTACTGTTAGATGATTATGAAACCAAGTTTCTTAAGAAAAATATGTAATGTTCGAGGAAATGTTTCATAAGAAATTCTTGAAGATGAATTCAACCAAATATATTCAAATAAAGCAAAATATTTGCTATATTTTGGAAGAAATCGAATAATAATATTAATTTTTACATTTGTAAAATTAAATGCATCCACAAAATACAATCAAATTTTTTAAAATATAATTTTCTGTTTTTCTTTACAACAGTCAATTCCTTTCATTATTCTACGTATACAAGTATCAAGGTAAAGTCATCGAAAAGTACAGAATACTTTGAGATATTTCATATTTTATATTAAAAATATCATAATAAAATTTAAAATATGTCAGGAAATTCTTAACGAAAGAGAGCTTTATTATAATGTTTTGAAAACATCTCGACAAGGGCTATAGAAATATGCAATAAAAAATACGTGGTCCAATTTAAAAAATTTAAAGTGACGCTTACTTGATCTTAAGGACACCACCTAAGGTCAAACTGATGAAGTCATAGATCTTCTCAAATTTTACAACTTTTAAATACAATATAATTGGCCATGAGAGTCAAACGCGGTACTTAGTGCGTATTTTTAATCAAACTGATTAAATTATATTCCGTAAGTTTCCAACATATTATAACTGCGCGCCGATTATTTGTCGGACTTTAAACACAGCTATCATTGGAACATTAAAAATTCCCTGTCCCTTCCCTAATTAAATCGATATCGATTTAATATTAAAATCACTGTAAAAACTTATTGCGAAAAATATTACCCCAGCCAGGGTTCGAACCTGGAATCTCCCGCATTACGTTCGGGTGTCTTAACCAATTCGACTACCGGGGCATGTGGTAATATTTATCGCAATAATCAGATAATAATAATTTGAACGTCTTTCTCAGGCGACGTGAATAAACAATAAATTCTTAAGGACTCTCAAAAATTCAAATACAATATAATTGGCCATGAGAGTCAAACGCGGTACTTAGTGCGTATTTTTAATCAAACTGATTAAATTATATTCCGTAAGTTTCCAACATATTATAACTGCGCGCCGATTATTTGTCGGACTTTAAACACAGCTATCATTGGAACATTAAAAATTCCCTGTCCCTTCCCTAATTAAATCGATATCGATTTAATATAAAAATCACTGTAAAAACTTATTGCGAAAATATTACCCCAGCCAGGGTTCGAACCTGGAATCTCCCGCATTCGTTCGGGTGTCTTAACCAATTCGACCTAGGTTAACCTAGGTTAAGACACCCGAACGGAATGCGGGAGATTCCAGGTTCGAACCCTGGCTGGGGTAATATTTTTCGCAATAAGTTTTTACAGTGATTTTAATATTAAATCGATATCGATTTAATTAGGGAAGGGACAGGGAATTTTTAATGTTCCAATGATAGCTGTGTTTAAAGTCCGACAAATAATCGGCGCGCAGTTATAATATGTTGGAAACTTACGGAATATAATTTAATCAGTTTGATTAAAAATACGCACTAAGTACCGCGTTTGACTCTCATGGCCAATTATATTGTATTTGAATTTTCGAGAGTCCTTAAGAATTTATTGTTTATTCACGTCGCCTGAGAAAGACGTTCAAATTATTATTATCTGATTATTGCGATAAATATTACCACATGCCCCGGTAGTCGAATTGGTTAAGACACCCGAACGGAATGCGGGAGATTCCAGGTTCGAACCCTGGCTGGGGTAATATTTTTCGCAATAAGTTTTTACAGTGATTTAATATTAAATCGATATCGATTTAATTAGGGAAGGGACAGGGAATTTTTAATGTTCCAATGATAGCTGTGTTTAAAGTCCGACAAATAATCGGCGCGCAGTTATAATATGTTGGAAACTTACGGAATATAATTTAATCAGTTTGATTAAAAATACGCACTAAGTACCGCGTTTGACTCTCATGGCCAATTATATTGTATTTGAATTTTCGAGAGTCCTTAAGAATTTATTGTTTACAACTTTTGTCTAAAACATTTTTTGGTAAAATACATAGTTTTTTTCGTAAAATTAAAGGGTTTCCATACTAACATGTACAGTTGCGTCCGCAAATGCTCAGCAATAGTATTGAATTTGTTTCAAGCAACAGTTTATTATAAGTTACACGAGATTAGTCTCCGTGACAAGTTATTCCAGTTTTATTTATCTTTCAAATACTTGAATCTCTATCCTCAGTTCAATGTGTTATTTCAGATTACATATTGCTAGCAGAAATGTTAACTCAGGCACCGTATACAGTTTCTTTTACGTCATGTTCAAACAATACAACACTGGATGAGTATATGAAAAAACGAGCGCAGGAGCGATTCGATAAAGTCACAACTGCATTGAAAGCGATGCCGAAGAGTATGATGCTAGTAATTAGGTAATATAACATAGCCATAGTCAATTCTTTCGCCCACGTTATATTTAATTTCAAACTTATTTTTTTATTAGAAACTTGAATATGGTGCGTGCCATTATTAGGGATCACGGGGATATTATTAATCGATACAGGATAATGGCAAGAATTGCAACACGTGGAAAGTATCAAGTTACAAAACAAACCTTTTATAAAGATATCAAAGGCATTTACAGCGTTGTAAAATTTGAAATTCGTATCTTGTAAGTATCATATAATCAATGAAAACCTTATGAAAAAATAGAGCTATCTGCATATTTAAAACCCAAGCTTCTGGCCCAAACCATATAGAAAATGACTTGTTCAATTCTGACATACTTCTGCAATATAACAGTAATGCTTTGTCATTACATTTGCACTTTTATTTTTTTCAGCTGCAACAATCTCCTACAATGGATACTTAAAGTTTATCTAACTCTCCTAAAACTATTTGGTTACGATATTATGCCAATTCTGCAAACGCTGTAACTAAAAAAGAGCTAAAAAATATTAACATATATAATGCATATAATATTAGTTAATGAATAATACCATACTATTTTAATTGTAATGTGATTTATGATTATATGTATTGATTATATTGTTAGATTATAAAATATATAAATATTGCATTGTACAAATGTATGGTGCATTCCGAAATGTGCTGAAAATTTTGTAGCATATTTTGTAACATAAATTACAAATTTTTAATACTGACAGTACGTTTCGAAACGCACCTGTAGTTAAGATTCTTAGTCATATTATGTATAATATAACACTAAATTAAAATAATAAAGTTAGTACCTAAATAATAAAGTCAATCAAAGTAATCGCAAAAGTCTATCGTTTTTTACTTATAACAGAAGTTTGAAATTTTCATTTAATTTTTTAAAGAAACGTGTCCCGAATTAGGCCATGTGGCGTCCATGTATGATATACACATCAGTGTATAGGTCTTAATAAATGTGTTCCCGAAAAAATAATTTTAGCTCCCCAGCTTGCATGCGCCAGGAGTTATAGAAGGTTAAAAGATTGATTTTTTTATATTGCTCGGCTCATCATCAGAGGTGTCAAACATAAATATGTCTTCTACGTGTTGAGATGGTACCCTTATGGGCTTAGATGTCTAACATACCGTAGGTACCATATCAATGTTATGATATGGGCACAGCACCCAACAGTGCAAGCTCCATTTTTACCGTCGTCACCACAGGGAGATGCCCTGGACGCAGAAAGACTAATTGTTTTGTAATGGGTCAAACAGGTTACTGAAATACACTTTACTGCTATCTGATAATAACAATCATGAAGCCCGAATTTCAGACGGCACCTAGTATATTAGCCAATGTGGAATCTTTAACATCCCATAATGCCCTTTTGCATCCGATTCAAGAACTAGCGACCCTGCTATTATTGATACTCTCACTGTTTTCTACGCATTGATATATAATTTAAGCCCGAACGCGGATGGTCCAAAAAAACCATATAAATCAGGACACAGTTCTTTCTCAATAAATGTATTGCAAACAAAACGTGAAATATGAATTTATTAATTCTATATAAACATATAGATCAAGTAAATATTGCTTGGTAATCTTGTAATATTATCGACTTTATGTACATCCTATTAATTAAATAATAACTCTTAAATGTGTCGCCAAATTATCCAAATAAATGTTGAATACCTTAAAATAAAAAATGTTTTCCTATATATTGGTTAGCTCTTTATTGCATTTATATTATACATATTTGTTAAAGGATTCGTTATCAAATTCTTTGAGAGAATTTGAAGAAACATACGAAAAAGTTCGAGACAAATTTATATTGTTCAGTAAATATAATTAAATAAATTATTTAAAGAGAAAATGTCTTAAAGATTTTCAAAATTGTATAATTTGCAAATTTATGATTAATTTTGCAAAAACCTGTTCTGGACTTGATTACTGTATATACAAGAGAATATAATACATTACTGCTTAACTTTATTGTTAACAATAATCGGGTACTCTTCATACATCTGAACAAAATGTCTTTACTCTTTATACATGTAGATAAATATAAAAAAAATAATATGCATATTTTATTCAGTTTTTATTAACAAATTAGTTAACGTTGATTAACAAAAAAAGTTGAAATAGAAAATATTAAATAACGTTTTAATTTTTGATATTTTTTCTTTATATTTAATTATGATAATAATGAATACAAAATATAAAATTTTAAAGACAGTCATGCGACTTTCTGCATTCTAAAATGATATATTTTATGTATAGGAGACCCAATGGCTTAAATTCAAAGTAGATTGAGGAATTTGAGCCTAAAATTTTTATTCATTTTGAGATTTAAAATTTTTTACTTTTAATTGAAGAAAATGCTTAAAATAAGAAAACTAAGGATTTTTCAATCAAAGAAGGATCAAAAACATTCAAGAATCAAAAATCCAGAACACTATAACTCATAGAATAACAAGATTTTAGTGCTTAAGATTGTGTTAGGATGTTAAAGAATCAAGCCCTCCATCTTAATTTCTCTTTACATTAGAATCGATATTAAATTTATGACAGTCCGAACTAATACTATCTACACTTTTGTATTCAAATCAATTCAAGATGCAATCACTTGTACCGTTTATTTATATTCCATAAGGTTTTATTCGCACTAGCATCTTCTTAGATAGAAAATTGCTTAGGCAGTTTTCGCACGAATAGCAGCACGTTTTCCAGTGACAGCCTGAAATGGATATAAAAAATAATGTTTAAAATATAATTATATTTGATGTATAGAGAATATAATTATGGGTGCGTTCCACTTAACGCTCACAACACTCGTAAGCATCATTCGTCCTTGTTTAACATTTGACCAACAAGGATGAAATGATTCTACGAGCGTTGCGAGCGTTAAGTGGAACGCATCCTATTTCAGATTATAACTTATACTATCCAAATTTAAGGGATGTACTAAATATACGCATACATATCCCTTATATATATATACACACACACAACATAAATACATATATGCTAGATAGCTCAATACTAGACAAGTTTCCTGTCAATCAAAAAAATTCGTTTAATTCCTGGCTTTTTCAATATGTATATAATTATGATAGCAGATGGTAACGAGTCTAAAAAAACTAGATAAGTGTAGAAAATTATGAGCATTGTAACTGCACTCCTAAGATCATCTCTTATAGAGATACTGTTAGCCTCGTTCACATGAGAAACATGAGAAAATAATATATGTATATTGTATACACGTATTTTTTCTGGATGTATGCATATACACATGTATCACGATATTGTATGTAACTGTGTTGAGTATATTATTTCTAGTTAAAGAATAACTTGCCTGGAATCCAGATTTTATACTGGCAACGGAACATCTCGAACCGCAGGTTTCGCACTGTAAGAAAAAGAGTCGAGTGTCCTTTTGAAGAATAGTGTCAGGTGAGCGACACGTGTGACACGTGACGTATTCTTTGATATATCTTCTAAGAACGTTTTCTATTTGTTTCTGTTGGAAGCGGCCTTTAATAATTAGTTGGCTGTTACCATCAACCGAGCCACTTGTACCCAACTCCGCCAGCAAAAAATCTAGTAAATGTTTCGGCTGTCTGTGCAATGTTTTACAAATCTGTAAAATAGAAATATTTTAAATAAAAATGATTTTGAATTAAAAATTTGTATTTGTCTTCTACTCTTTATACATATATGTATATAAATATTAGTTCAATTATTATTGAAGAATTATCATATAATAGAGTAAATAAATGTAATTGTTTATGTAATTTATAATGACATGAATCACATCTAGCCTTTTAATCAAGAAAAATTTGTTGTGCAGTACAAAAAAATAAAAAATATCTATCTATTGTATATAATAGAAAATTGGAAGAAAAATAGTACACACATTCATTTATAAATGATCTATGTGTTATACACTGCCGTCGAAAAGTTTCCGGACAAGACGTGTATAACTAAATGCAAACCTGCTTGCTCGTGTTTTTCTTGGTCTCGCATTAGGAGATTTTTAAACAAACATCTAAATTTCATTTACATCTCATATAAGTTAACATACTGGTGAGTATTTTTTTGCTGTTTTATAGGATTAGAGTAAATGTTCGAAAATACACTCACCCGCTAAAAAAACGGGCAACTTGAAATCAGCGCTAAAAAGTACCAAATTCAAAATTACATACCTTTGTGAAAAATGATCGCAGAATGATGTTTAAAAAAGCTTTTCAAAGCTTGAATCCTCAGCTTTCAAATTCTTTAAGGCTCGTTTCTCTACGACGATTATACTACAAATGGCGCTAATTTAAAGTAGACCTTGCAAAATTGGAAAATGCACTACTCATTTCAAATTGTCATAACTCAGTAAAAAAGATGGTAGCGTAATAATTAAAAAAGCATTTTAAAAAGGAAATGTTAAATTTTACGATACAATTAATAAAATTTGCGGATTAAATTTTGTTCTCCACGTGTACGCCATGAAAGTTGCAAGTTTATTTTTCAATTTTGCAAGGTCTACTTTAAATTAGTGCCATTTGAAAGCTGAGGGTTCAAGCTTTAAAATGCTTTTTTAAACATCATTCTGCGATCATTTTTCACAAAGATATGTAATTTTGAATTTGGTGCTTTTTAGCGCTGATTTCAAGTAACCCGTTTTTTTAGCGGATGAGTGTATTTTCGAATATTTACTCTAATCCTGTAAAACAGAAAAAAAAATACTCACCAGTATGGTCTTATATGAGATGTAAATAAAATTTAAATGTTTGTTTAAAAATCTCCTAATGCGAGACCAAGAAAAACACGAGCAAGCAGGTTTGCATTTAGTTATACGTCTTGTCCGGAAACTTTTCGACGGCAGTGTATAAATTTGTTTTTTTTTTTTTAATCTAAATTGTAGTATTTGTAGATAATTTCTTCGCAAGCTATTGGCATACATAACTACTATAATTCTTGTTATAATGCATACCTCGGTAAAGTTAGCAAAAGATGTTTTCTTCGTTCCAATGCGTACCACTTGTGGCGGACGCATAACGAACTTCTGTTTCTTACCAGCCACCATGTCGGGATTCTTCTCTCGCATGATATTAAACACTCTAACTAGTAATTCGTCATATGTATAGTCTCTATCCGAGCCCACCCATAAACTTGGTTCCTCCACTAAAGAAAAAAAAAATGAACATATTTCTATTAATTAAATCATGACAGAATGGACTGTCAATACATTTTATTAATTTCTACATGTGAGATGTAATACAATTCAACAGGCAAGTGCAAATGAGAGCAATATGTAATGATGTTAAATTAACAATTTAAAGGTTGTTAAATTTAATTGATAAATATGTAACATATAGTGTAGTCTAATATTTCGTGGAGGTATAGAGACATATGTGTTGTTGTTCAAATATAATACACAGATTATTACTTTACATTATATACTTTTCTTAAATCATAGCTATCAAAAGCTAATCTAACTAAGAATTGTTCTAAAGCTTCTCATTCCTTATTATAGTCATATGGAACGAGTAAGTAAAAAATTATACAACTTGTTTATTCTTACATTACACATAGAAATAAATTAGATATTTTAAATTTACCATTCATAGATACGTATTAGAATTAATTTATGAAATGTTACGGAAGTTTTTTTCCCAACATTTGTGTTTTAATTAACAGTTCTAAAATTTGGTCAACTATAAAGTTTACTAGAAAATAAGATATTTATAGGTTGAATTAAGTTTATACTTATTTATTAATAAACAACAAATAAAAAATTATCGGTAAATGTTTATCTTATCAAACGTAACATGCAAAAAACAAACTCGTTTTTACGTATTAAAAAAATTCATTACTCTTTACGTTTCTAACTTTACAGTTAAGTCCAATATGATTAACTATGGACAATTTAACGATATAAGCATAAGCGATATACAAGATAATGCATCTAATGTATGATACACACATGTCCCAAATATCTTTATTTTGAACAATATAAGTTATTAAAAATTTTTGCTTTTCTTTTTTCATAAATGTTTATAGAATACTTTTATGCAAATTTTGATCATATAATGCACTTTTACACGTGACATTTATGCGGTATACAGATAAATTGCTTCATCTTATTAGTGCAAAATGTAAATCATATTATTTTTTCTTACAAAGATCAATATAGATTTTTCAGTTTATAAGTTTTTAAATTATGCAAGTTTATAATTTCACTATCCTTTCAATTATTATACAATTTTTTGTGTTTTCCTATTCTTTAGATCTAATGTATGTGTAAAGAATACTAAAAAAGCATTTAGTCACAAATATTAGTCACGCATGCACGCACGCACACGCACAAGTTTTAATTCTTTCATGTAATCACTTATAAAATGTAAAAAAAAAATATTTCTTAAAAAATTTCTTACAATTAAACAATTCTTGCAGTTCCAACTGACATTATTAAAAATAAAACTTGTCATTTTTTAAACGTATATCCCATAGTGCACCTATAGTGCAGAAATAAATTTTTGTTGCATTATGCACATATCAGAATAAATACATAAATTATATTTATAAAAATAAAATTTAACTTTTCAGACTGTAAAACCAATAATATGTTCAAGATGATCCAACATTTATATTTTTATCATGAAATGCATAAGTGCAAGGATAATCAAGGGTAAACGAGTGCATGGTTGACGTAATTAGAGTACACCAAGCATATGTCTTACCATACTCTGCACTTCGCTCAGATTCAGTGCAGCATGTTAACAAATAATGAATAACATAAACAACTAGATGCAAAAACATATTAGCAAAAGTCATTTCTTTTTTATACATACCATTCTCCTTGTCTTCAATCTCCTTGCGCTCTTCTTCAGCTACTAATTCATCGAGATCCTTCTTCTTTTTTTTCTTTTTCTTTGTCTTCGAGAAGTCCATATCTAAATCAAAATTATCATCCACCACAATTTCCTCAACCTCTTGCTCTACAGGCTCCTGTAAAATAAATAAGATTTCCGAAAATTTAAGATGTAGTCCGATCAAATATTATTGCTTATATATTAAAAAAACTTACTTTATGAATTTCTATATTATTTTGAAAATGACATTAATAACAAAGTAAAATTAACTTCGATTATTTATATAACATATTAACCGGACATAACTGGACATAATTAACTATTTTTTTTAATTAATCAAAACATCTATTAAAATAAATACAAAAACAAATAATTAGGTAGTTAATAATAAATAATAAAAAATAAAATAAAAAGCTGTAAAATTATTAAAAATATCCAATATGAAGTTAAAAAAATTTTTTTTACCTCCTTCTTCGTATCAGGCAAAGCTGCTTCTAATTCATCTAAGTTAAACGCCTTTTTCTTTTTTTTCTTCTTTTTACCAAAGTTTTCCAAATCCAATGCTTCGTCATCCTCTACAACTGTTGGCTCCGGTTCCTGATTCTCTTTGTCAATAATGTTTTCAGATGCGTCTACACCACTGCCTCCTTCATTGAAAGCTGCATCAATATCAAAAGTAGTCTTCTTCTTTTTCTTCTTCTTTTTCAGGGTTGGATCAAATACCTAGCAATTTTTAATGAATACAAATGAATTAAAATAGGCATCGTAAAGCCATCATTTGATGTGCGTTACCATACACAGAACAGCACATCCCCCCAAACATAAATATCATAAAAAGTATAAATATAAACAATATACAAGAATATGTTATATAAATAGCTTCTAATCCCCTTGTTATAATAAATTTTTTTGCAACAATTTGAAAGATTATTAACAATAAAACATTTCAAACAAGTAAGAATTTTAAGGTTGAAATTATTTCTTTCGCTTTCTAAATATCATTATGCTTTGATAATCCCTAGTAATTAACAAAAAAAAGCAAAGCCTGAAATTTGTTTAGGCAAACAAAATTAAAGTAGAACAGCATAATAGCACGCTGATTTCATACGTTTACGTTCGACTCGAGTAACTCGCAAGCTGTATTTTACATACCGAATCTTCTTCCGTCATTCTTCTGATTATAAAGCGTCTTCGTTTTGAAAGAAGGAAACTCTTTGCTTACTACAGACTTAAGCGACATAAATCATACGAGAAAAATTGTACAAAATGACCAACTTTTACTGCCGCACGCTGCTCCGAGAGGATTGCATCAGAAAATTTCGTGGCTCGTCCTTTGTCCATAGATTTAGAAAAAGATAGACGGAGTGTAAAGGGTGCGATCCTCTAGTTAGAGATTGGACACCGTGTAGACAACTTTTGATTGGTTCCTTGATCCGCCACATTGTTCAGGACAACTACGAGGGAAATTTAAGTTTTACTTGTTAAATATTCATAAATATACTTAAATAATAAATTAATTTTGTTAAAATTATAAACTATTAAATCAAAACATTACAATTATAATTATTTAACAAAATATTTATATCAACTTTATGCTAAAGCCTAATTGTGTCCACGATCCAAGAACTTGGTCCGAGATCTCGAACGGAGAAAGAATTGACCAATCGCATTGGTCAATTGGCCGAATTGTTTGTCCGATCGGTCAATTCTTTCTCTGTCTGAGATCTCAGACCAAGGCCGGAATTCATAGTCATCAAGACCGTCTTAAGTAATGTCTTAAGACGCTAATACGGCTCTGTGATTGGTTCATGACATCTTAAGATTGAACTTAAGACGGTCTTAAATAACTATGAATACCGGCCCAAGTTCTTGGATCGTAAACACAAGGCTTTACAAATATAATATATATAGCAAGTAAGAAAGAAGGCTTTTTCATTAAAAAACAAGAAGTATAGGTTAAGAGATAGGTTAATAGGTTAATTAAATATCAGATATAATTACCTAACTAATGCTTTCTGTCTTTAATTACTTTTTAACATGTACATACATGTTTCTACGTCGGATGCAAAAATAATATTATTATTTATTAAATTCTTGTAATTTAAAATATAAATAGGAAGATAGAGAATTTTGATAGTGGTTGTATATATTCAGCGCTAGTGTTTAAACACATAATTATAACGTGTTTATTTTTAAATTTTTGTAAAAATCAGATTTTTTTAAAACAATATAATCATATAAGATTTCTTAATTAAATTTATTTTTTGTGTGTTTAAACTACATAAATACTAAATTGATTTAAACATGTTTTTAAAAGCGTGCCATATAGGTGTCCTGAACATTATGGCGGACGAGGACGGTGTCCAATCTCTTATAGCGTTTTTCATTGGCAAAACTAGTGCGCACTCAGTGCACATTAAGGCCGTTGTACACAAATCAACGTAAAGTGTACGTTTAATAAAAACAGGTTAAATCATTGAAATCCTCAATATTCTTTATTGTATTATGGTAAAATGAGTATTGGGTATTTTATCAGTCGAAATATTTGCATTTTACTTTAAATATTAGAGATTAAATTATAGTGTTCAACGGCCTTAATGTGCACTGAGTGCGCACCAGTTCTGCCAATGAAAAACGCCATTACTTGAGGATCACTACCTACGGTGCAGACATAGCTAGAAGTAAGAGTCAGGAGAGATAGAAACAGATTGTCAATCTCTTTCTAACAGTCTATATGTCTGTCGCATCTCAATACTTACCTCGTATTTATTGCTATTAATTAAATATCTGCATGCACAACAGCTTAATTTAATTAAACACGTTGTAGTAATTATTATCAGAGACGTGTTGTCTAATTGATTTATTTAATTTTATTATATGCTTGAGTTGAAAATCCGGTGCTAATTTTACGTCATTGATATTGGAAAAGTTTAATTATGAAAGAGTAGAGATTGCAATAAATTTTACGCACAGAGAAATAAACCCAAACTAATAAATCTCTATTAACGTAGGTATTCCGTTTATGACAAATAGCTTCGTTGTCTTACCGAGAGCGCAAACCACGCTCGAAAAGATTTTCGATATTTCGTTCGTGGCATCGATAATAAATCAACGGGTTATCAATATTCTCGCGCCTCATCCTAATGAAAATGGCATTCAGATATAATGTCGTAGTTAGAATTTATTTCGTACGATCAATCTTTGCGGGCAAGCCCGCTATGATTCACGAGATTAACCTGCAGCGGTTAAAGGACACGGTCTCCGTGGTTACGGAATACAGTCTGAACACATGTGCGATAAAACGCAGCAAATTTTCCGCCGCATTTTCTTAGATCGTTGCGACGTTTCGTGGCCACGGAGCGAATTAAAAATTACATCAGTAAGAAGACCTACCCCCACCACCATCGTTCATAGACCTGTATGTAAGACCGTGGTATAAACTCATTTATCAAATTGGCAACACTACTGTAACGCTAACTCAACTCTTGTCGTTTCCATCGAACCTCATTTAGACCCTACCTTAAAATTTTGTTGGGTAGAGTTCACGTTCGAGTTTGGTGTTTCCACCGCAAGAGCGCTCACCCAAACCCGATTCTGACCCGACTCTGACCCAGTACGAACCCTCGGTGGAAACTTAGTCATAGCCGTGGGTATGGTCCTCTCTCTTTCTACTGATTGCTTGGTGGGGATAGAAGTCTAGCCCGGCTATTCCATAGAGATATAAGAATAGAGTGCGCGAGCAAGCTGAAAAAGCGATATAGGAATAGAAAGAGAAAGCTGCGCAGAATAGAAAGAGAACGCTGCAAGTGGGCCCCTTCTGTCTTTGTTTCGCATGCGCGCATAGACAAAGACAGCAGGGGCCCACTTGCAGCGTTCTCTTTCTATTCCCTTATCGCAGTCTCTTACGTGCTAGCATATGACTCGCGCACTCTATTCTTATATCTCTATGGGCTATTCCCTACTAGTCCCCACTACTCACTAGTCTAGACTTCTATCCCCACCAAGCGATCAGTAGAAAGAGAGAGGACCATACCCACGGCTATGTCTGCACCGTAGGTCTTCCAACGCCTGCTCTTACGGCAGGGGCCGGTCTATCATAAGTCTATGGTACCCAATGGTACCGTCCAGCCCTATCCAACTCATGATCACAGTGGGTGCTTTCCAATTGTTTAACACATCCTAACACAAACATACACAGGAAGGCACAAAGTGTAGCGATGTGCACGACTCAATTGGAACAAAGTGTGTACTAATGTGTACGCTGTGTACGGTTTTGGGTAGGATTATTCATTATTGTGATACAAGATAATTCGAATTACTTATTACTTTAATGATACTCTTGATATTTTCGTTGATTTATAGTTTTTTCGCCTTTTTGAATTAAAAAAGAGAAAAAGAAATGCGCGGCCACTCATTTATAGCCGCCGTGGCTAGTAACTATTTCATTGTCACTAGAGAACACAAACTTACACAGCCGACTAGTAGCTCTCGGGCGAGTACGGATGTGTAGCGTTGTGTCGACAATTACGGCAATTGGAACACAACTTAGGTCTGTTTTCTATTGCTGCACTCTGAACTAGTGCAATAAGTTAGAGTGAGACAAGTATATTTTCTTTCACTCTAACCTACTGCACCAGTCGCACTAGTTCAGCAGTGCAGCAATAGAGAACAGACCTCTTGTGTCGCCGTGTGCACGAAAGTGTCTAGGGATATTGCAATTGGAAAGCACCCAGCATAACGTCATGATTGGTCATGATTTTGGACCGCCGTAGAGTTAGCAGACAAATTGAATATTTTTGAATTATTCTTTTTCATATAATTTGGGAATCATTTGGGGAAGTTTGGGAAAATTGTTTAAACATTTGGGAAAAAATAGATTTTTTGTTATTAACAAAATTTATCGAGCGTCAAGTTAGCAGATAGCAACTATGTTTAATGTTTATTATAAATGGAATCGATTGGAAATCATTTGGGGATGACATCTTCATTGTAATTTTTATTTGGGAAAGCTTTATATTCAAAATAAAAATAAAAATGAATTTAGAGGTCTTTGTTCTTTTTCGCTGCACTTCTGCACTAGAACAACAAATAAACTTATTGCACTATTTCACATGTGTAGCGAAATAGAACAGAACATTATCGGCAGTAGTGTGAAAATTACATATTTTTCGGAGGAGCAGCGAGTTACTTATGTCGAGACGTCGAGTAGATCTCGACATGACAACGTTCATTAACAGACAGCATATGCACAGCATATGAAAATAAAATGGTCAAATTAACGATCATCGACACAAAGTCCCATAGTAGCGATGGTGAGAAAGAAAATGCGTTTGCTCCTATGACATCAAGCTTGACGTCAATGCTAGGAGCTGGTAAAGTTAACAAACTCCGATATGCTATTGCTTGACACACTATTAAAAACATTTAGTTGTGAATAAAGAAAATGAGCAAGTACTTTTCTTCCGCTTGAAGCATCACTTTTATTTTGACCGATACAACCAATTTGAATTATGCTTACCTTATCATTTATCATCAATTATCTTTATTTTTCAATAATATCTTTATTTGTATCTCTCTGTATGTTATTTTTCAGGCTTGCTACAGAGCATCAAGGTTGGCAGCCAAACTTTGAAGGGTGAAGAGGCGTCAAATTTTTTTGGCAGTACCGTGCAATATTCGTATACTGATTTTAGCAGCGTAGATCATAGAATTAAACTGCACATTATCCTAAATGTATTCGAGCATGAGAACGAAGAACTCGTACTTCTTCTCAAGGTTAAGATCTTTCATAGGTACGTTATGAACGTCTTCAGAAAGCACAAGCACTGGCTATGCACTGGCTGTGGCCAACCTTGGAGAGCCGCATGTTTATTAGGATGGATTTATAATCACGATCCAAATTACAGTAATTAATCCATCCATTGACAGACACTAAATTACCAATCGAAGGGAATCCTAACAGAAGTCTTTGGAAATTATGCGCTTGGGAACTATCTCAAACGCATAGGTAATCTATTTAATAATATTGTAATCATGTAGAACACTTTGTTAGAATAATTTCTAAAGATTTTAAAATACTAAAGTTTTTACTCATTTATTTTAACTTTATGATAAATTATAGACTTAATTGTTTGTTATATGTAAATAAATATAAAGAAATATTTTCCATGCAGGTGTATTCTATCGTGCCATATACGCAAGTCTTTGCGGCAATGTCCAACTACTACTACAGATAGCATCGTCTTGGCAAAATGCATATGTGAAGAGTCTTCTAGATATCAAAGTCGAATCAGCACTGAGGTTAATGATGGTGAAAATATATACAATTATGCCGGAGGAATATTGGAAAAATGAAATCTCGTTGGAAGACGCGTTCAAAGAATTGTACGCGTCGAAAAATCCAGTAATACGTGCCCAATATCTAACAATCTAACAAACCCGATCATTTAATTCAAAAATATATAATATTAGATCGATACTGAAGTTGATGGAAGAGATTGAAAGTATGATTGTGATTGATATCGGTGCCTGCAACTCGCAGTTCCTCAGATTCCTGGCGCATCTAATACTGTACGTTCTTCAGGCACATCGGGAAAAGTACAAAAGATAAAGTAGAAGACAAAGTATTGCTGGTATACGTTCGCGTCCTTATTGAAATAGGCGATGCGGCGCGAAAAGCATTTAACAAGGTAATTCAGCGCAGTTTATAAATAATTCTGCAATGAATTACTTTTATTAATTTATTTATTCTTAGTTAAACAGTAGTTATTTTTATATTAACGGTATTATTTTTATGTTGCATAGATCCCATCAGATTCGATAGAATCAGTTATGACCGAGTATCCGACTATGGACTGCACAATCACGAATCTTACGATAACTAATAATTTGTCGAAGAAAGCGGCTGCATCGATAAGAGACTACCTTTGTTATAAAACGTATCTTCTTTTTAATATAAGAGGAAGCACAGACTTTTACATAACGCTTAATAGATAATGCATATGTTGGAAAATAGTTCCTGCACTCAAACCTAGCGGGTCTAACGGGCATCACGCATATCCCTAGACCAATAGCGTTTAGCGTTCGCGTACGACCGGTACGACGAGCAAGCGATCGATCACCCGAACAGTAGAAGCGCGCGTTCGCTTTTCGTGTGTTCATTACCGTTGTGTCGTCGCGAAGAGAAGTCTTGTTGTATTTCGTTCTTTCGTTACCGTTAATATTTAACACGTTTAACAACAGCATAAACTAATCAGTCTTTTATTTCTTCAGGCTGGAAATGAAAGATTCTTATTTATTTATTCTCTCATGTGTTATACATTATGCATTATGCAAGTTTATGCTTGCATAATGCATAAAGTGTAGCTTTCAAATGTGGTCAAAATGTGATAGTTTACTGATGTCGTCAAAATTTGTATAATGTATTTGTTATATATACATTTGTCCTGTCGCTGTACTAATCGATTTATAGAAAACTGCTTATACATATACGCATGTGTGCATTTTATCTCAAAAGCAGATGTGATGTATACATGAGGGTATCAATGTACTCCTTTGTATGCAATAAAATATGATAGTTTGCCGATGTCGTCAAAATAGTCGATTGACACATATATATATATATATATATATGCACCATATATAAATTAATAGAAAATATAATATAATAAAAAATAAAAAATAATTTTAATTTAAACCTGCTTATTTACTGTTTTTATTCTTATTTGATAATGTCAAAAGCGAGAAATTGTAGGTACAACAATTTATTTTACACATTGATTTGGTTTGATTTGCCCAACGTATTCAACCGTTTATGTGAAAGTCACAACGTTTTAAATACTCGATACTCAAATAAGCAAACTCATATGTTGTCAAACACGGGATAATATATATGTACGTGGAAGATAGACTACAGTAGGAAATAGGGTAGTAAGAGATCAGATAGAGGAGAAAGAGAGCGAGCTGTGTACTGTGTTCTGGAATCTGGAAACAAATTTGATGGTATAAAGTTAATCTATTGCCGATACTCTTTTGGAGAGGTTCACACAAATTTTCCAATGGCTCTGACGTGTCCTTATGATCCGTGTTCCTATGCAAGACCAGGTATGTTAATTACTTAAGTAATTATACATATAAGTACAATAATATTAAATATTAAACATTTATTTTTGTTGTTTTCTCAAAAAAAAATATAGCACTGGATATCGGCTAATTATATAAAGTTTATCAGCACTAAAAGGCGACACTGTCGCTCATATCTCCAGGTTTTTAAATAATCCACAATTTTTTAAACTATGTCACTGTGCCACTGTAACATTCTAAGGCCGAGTTTCACATAGGTCGGTTAACTTTTAACCGTAGGTTAACTCACTCTCCGTCTCTTTCTAACCTCTCCCTTAGAAAGAGACGGAGAGTGAGTTAACCTACGGTTAAAAGTTAACTGACCTTTGTGAAACTCGGCCTAATGCCCGTTTCCACCAACGTCGGTTAACTTTAATCTTAGGTTAACTCACTCTTTGTCTCTTTCTAACTGTCGCCTTTAGAAAGAGACGAAGAGTGAGTTAACCTAAGGTTAAAGTTAACCGACGTTGGTATAAGAAACGGGCATAAGTGTTTCTTTAAACGCAAGAAATATATAGTGGAGACCGGGGCTATCTGTCTACGGGGGCTATATGTGTCCACGCAGTACCGCTATCTCAGATGTTAAAAGATAGATATCTCGGTAATTATTTAGATTAACGAACCCCTTTCCAATGACTTATTTGTATTTGACAATATTAAAGTCAAGTTTATTGGAGGAAAAGTTTGTTAATCTAAATAAAAAATTACCAAATTATATATCTTCTAACACATGAAATAACAGTACTGCATGTGGACACATAAGTAGCCCTTGTAGACAGATTATAGCCCCGGTCTCCCCTATCAAATATTTTGTAACACTTGCAATTTCTCTACTAAAAACTATTCTATACGATTCCAAAGATATATTTGTAACGTAATGTATTAATTGTTTCTTGTCGCATATTGTACTTAGATCGCATTGCTGTGACTCATACACAGCTTGAATTATTCGTGGATTTTGAACGAAATGTTCTCGGGGGCGAGGCCACAATGCAAGTAAAACAAATAGGTCTCACCAGCTGTGACGAAGTGGTTAGTAAACATTTTCCTTTAATTTAAGTATATTTCCGTTTATCATTAATGTGTAATATTAAGCAATTAGATTTTAAATATCTACGACCTTAAAATATGCAGCGTCACAGATAGTAATAAAACAAATCTAAAAAATTTCATTGGAGATGAAGATAAGAATATTGGAAGAAAATTTGTCATCAAAGTACCCGATCTGATAAAGGAAGTAAGAAATAGACAAGAAAGTATTGATGAGTAAGTACAGAATATTTTTGACGAGTAGGTATACATATAGATTTCTCGAAATTATTGATACAAATATTTGATATTGTATATATAGCGATATCGAATTTTCAGATATAAAATTCATATCAAATATGAAACAAGTCCAAATTCTCCTGCATTGTATTGGCTAAAACCCGGTCAAACTTCCGATCGTGAATATCACCTCTTAATATCTAACACCAAGGTGAATTATAAATGAATATTACATTTCTTCTGTGCTGACGTGTATTGTACGTACAAATCAACATTTTCAACTTACCTATGCCAGAGCTATATTTCCCTGCCAGGATACACCATCACACAAAATTTTTTTTTATTTTGCAGTAAGTATTTAAACTTATTAGTAAATATGCACATTTTGTATTTATTTGTATATATAAGCACAGTGATGTCTGATTGATCGATACTGATATTATTAATAGAAGTAATAAAACGTCAAAGTGCATGGAGAGTATAACGTGTTAGTGAAGAAAGTGTGAGCATACAGAATTGCAATTTCAATTTCATATACCTTCATATTTACTGTTTTAACTATTTACAGATAGGTTTTCCTATTCAATCTTTATTGGTTTACTTTACATTTTTTAGATTTCTGTTCCAGAACATTACACTGTTAAGACACCTGGGACTTTCAAGAAAAGGTATTATGATAACGAGAGATGGATATATAAATTTTCAAATACGCTGGACATGCCAGCATATGCTATATATATTACAGTAGGTGTACTAAAAGTAAAACTGATAAAAGATGTTAAGATCGACCTACATCCTTCTTTCCAATGCTGTTTTTTGGCATTTGAAAAAGAATGTTATGAGAAAACTGAACGGGCATTTAATAGAATTATAGAAGTGATGGACGGTATATTCCAAGAGCGGCGGCCGTATGAGTTCATAGGTAATATATCAACCCAATTTGTCATTCCAGTTTATGTATATAAATGCATTTTCTTTTATAAGAAGAGAATTGTCAATCCTTGTTTGTTTACTATCTTATTCTTAATATATTTTTAGAATTATATTTGTAGGTAATATTAATGTATGTGTGCTACCAGGGTGTCACTTAATTCGCGCCCACTATTTACACAGTGATATTCCTCATGAAAAACTGAGCCGAAAAGTCCTGAATCACTTTTTCGAATTATGCTTAGAAAAGTAGTTATTATTAATTAAAGATTAGCCAGTCAGCATCGCTTTTTAAACGGACGCACATTCGTGAGCCGCGCATCTACTAGTATGCGTGAGCGAGCCTCCGCGCCGCCGCTCGCTCCGCCGCTCGCTCCGCCGCTCGCTCCGCCGCTCGCTCCGCCGCTCGCTCCGCCGCTCGCTCCACCGCTCGCTCCGCCGCGCGCGCGGCCGCGCCGCAGCGATGTTCCGTCGCCACGATCGTCCGTGTAAAGTTCAGCTACGAAATAATTAATAATTACTCTTTGCAATAAGCATGATATTTCCTACGCTAAAAGCATCTTTTCAGATTACAATTCGTTAGTTCAATTCAGATCTCGTCAAGATTTAACCGCGGCTGTAAGAAAACTGTAATCTTTTATGTAAAAATACACACACACACTAATCATTTTACAAGTTGTTCTTTCTGTTGATAATATTGATCAATGTAATTAAGCTGTTCGACACAAGATAAGCAGAAATCATTAATGTCTCATGCAATCCGTCTTATGAGACGCACGTTCCATGAAATTTGCTTAGATTGTTTCGACATCTAGTCAACATTTCTGTTTACTTGACGAATTTGAAATAACAGGTGATATTGCTTCGCTTCTTCTAAAAAATTTAAAAATAGAAAGTTTAGTTAATACGAGACCTAAATTTTAGAGAGTTGATACCTATGTCTTTAGTCCCATATCTTGAGTTCATTTACTTCCTTACAAGTAAACCTCAGGAAATGTCACACGTCAATTTGTCTCTAATTTTGTAGAGTTGTTTGTCATATCAGAGTATAAAAAAATGAATCATTACTTTTAGCTCAAATTGATTTTTCTTGTATTTTTTCAGTTTTACGCAAATACACGACTTTACACGCATATTTAAAGCAGTATTAATGATTCTACGTCCTTACTTGTGAAGAGATGGCGGGAGGGGAAAAGGATAAAATCAAAATCTAACAAAAGTTTCTTAAAGTAGAGTTTTTTAAAATAAGAAAAATTATTAAATACGACAATTTTTTCGCGGAGATATGCTTATTTGAATTTACGCAAAATTTTGATATGAATTGAGTGTTGCAATACTTTTTTTTACATCAATGTAGATCCAGAAAATTCATGATTTATTTTATTTGGAAAGAGGGTTTTAACTCCAACCCCCCCAGAATCCGCCAGTGCAGTCTTAAATATCAATAATAATTAGATAATTATTTTTAATACTCTTAAAATACCACTACAAATAATTATCAGCAACATTGTACAGATTCACAGAAATCACTCCCTCAATATCATATCAATCAGACGACTCTAAATAAGAACATTAGTACTAAGCAGTAATTGAACTCAAGATTTAAGACTAAAGACATATCAACTCTCTTAGAGGGGAACCAGTGTAACAGTTAATAAAAAGGCTATTTTTAAAGATTTTTTAATGGTAAATTATTGTTTTTTTCCCATATTACTTTATTAACATCACAAAGTACATAATTTAAACTACTTTTGTGAAATTTATATTAAAAAAATTAATATTTATAGCTGCGATAGCCTATGTTGCTTTAAAAAAATACGGGCGCATGCGTAGCGGACCAACGAAAGTTCTGAAATAAAAAACGAAGTATTTTCTTAAAATATGAGATAATTGCTTTAGTTGTACGTACGGAATTTTTCATTGAGTAATTTGTTCTTGTAACGTTAAGAAACAAGTCAATTTTTCACCAATTTTTAAACCGTTTTTTTTTTTAAAGTTTGTCATTTTGTAACAAATTATTTTTTTTTAAATCCGTGTGTACAACTAAAGCTATTGTCTCATATTTTAAGAACATACTTGTTTTTTTATTTCAGAACTTCCGTTGGTCCGCTTTGCATACGCCCGCCCGTTCAACATAATAATTTTTTTAGCCGCTAACACTATTGTAGCTATTGTAGCTATAAATATAAATATTTTTTAACAAAAATTTTACAAGAAGTAGTCCAAATTATGTACATTGTGATGTTAATAAAGTGATTTTAAAAAAAAGCAATTATTTTTCAGAAAAAAAATCATTAAAAATAGCTTTTTTTTTTAGCTGTTACACTGGTTTTCCTCCTTACATTTAGGTCTTATATTGGCTAAATTTTTTATTTTACTTGTAAGTAGTAAATGAACTCAAGATATGAGACTAAAGACATATCAACTCTTTTCGATTTTATATTGACTAAACTTTTTATTTTTAGATTTCCAGAAAAAACGAAGAAATATCACCTGTTATTTCATATTCGTCAAATAAACAGAAATATTGACTAAATGTCAAAACAATGTAAGCAAATTTCATAGAACGTGCGTATCATAAGACGGATTGCATGAGACATTAATGATTTCTGCTTATCTTGTGTCGAACAGCTTAATTACATTGGAATGATCAATATTATCAACAGAAAGAACAACTTGTAAAATGATTTGTGTGTGTGTGTATTTTTACATAAAAGATTACAGTTTTCTTACAGCCGCGGTTAAATTTTAACGAGATCTAAATTGAACTATTGAATTGTAATCTGAAAAAATGCTTTTAGCGTAGGAAATATCATGCTTATTGCAAAGAGTAATTATTAATTATTTCGTAGCTGAACTTTACACGGACGATCGTGGCGACGGAACATCGCTGGCCGCTGCGGCGCGGCCGAGCGCGCGGCGGAGCGAGCGGCGGCGCGGCGGCTCGCTCACGCATACTAGTAGATGCGCGGCTCACGAACATGCGTCCGTTTAAAAAGCTGACTGGCTAATCTTTAATTAATAATAACTACTTTTCTAAGCATAATTCGAAAAAAATGATTCAGGTTTTTTTGACTCAGTTTTTTATGAGAAATATCACTGTGTAAATAGTGGGCGCGAATTAAGTGACTGTATACCGGAATTCGATATGCAATGTCCTTGCATGACATTCGTGTCATCAACTGTACTTGGCGGGAATTGTTCTGTGTCTATCATCGCGAAAAACATTATCGAAAGCTGGATAGGAAGGGTGTTTATTAATAATACCATTGAAAATTTTCAACACTTGTGGTTGATCAAAAGTTTTAGCAAAATTATCTTTAGGCACTCTGCTTATAATATAGTCACCCAAGAAGTGCAAGAGGTTCTAAAAGTAAAAAGCATAAACAATTTAAAGAATATGGTAAGTTATTGGTTTCCACTGCATATACTCATATTATATGCATTTCTACATTAACCTACACTAATTTTTTAAACTGCTTTATTATTACAGTTTAATATACGTTGTAAGAACGGTAATACGGACATTCCTTTAATGCCCGTATTCGATAATATTTTGCCCAAAGATATAATTCAGTACGTGGCGGAAAAGGGATATTTGTTTTTTTATTACCTACAAGGTATCGTAGGTGGACCCGAAGGGTTCCTAAAATTTGTTCAATATTATTTGAACGTAGATGTGGTAAAAACTACCATAGTAACAACGTGGCATTTTAAGAAATGCCTGTATAAACATTATCGTCAAGAAATTGTTCAGGTAACATATTTTTTTATAGTTCTTAATTTTAGTTTATTAAGCAGCAAATAACTTTTATCTTGTAGAGATTAAATGATTCGGTAAAATGGATGGACTGGTTTAACGCGTCATGTAGCTTGGATGAATTATTCAGATCCGTAGGTAATACGGATATTAGAGTGAGATATATAGCGAATACGTTGCTCACAGCAGAAGGAGAAAGAGCAATAATTCCTCTGTTTGAGGAATTAAGAGGTGCTCTTGATTTCATTAAAATAGAATTTTTAAGCTTCCTCCAATCATCGCCTACAGTTCTGCCGAAGTACAAGTTAGATGCATTACTTCAACATGAACTTTTGAATAATTTAAACGATAAGATTTGTGAAATAAGGTAAATAATGTTTTTCTATGTTCAAATTGTTTCGCAATTGAGCAACATAACGCGTACGTATTTCGCAGGTTCCTCTGGCTGCGTTTGTGTATCAAAAGTGAAATGGGAGAAGTGAGGGGACAAACGATTACGGACGCTTTAGATTTTGCCTGCCAATATTTTATGCCAAAATATGCCTGTCCAATATTCCGCGATTTGTATGAATGCAGTGCGACGAGTCGTCGCTTAACCATCTTATGGTTCAAAGATAAGAAAAGCCGTTATAAAATGCTTCCCGAAACCATAGAAGAATTGAAATCTATTCTTCATGTTGAATTGGAATAATGAATTGATGATTACACGACAAATTCCTATATATATTAACTGGAAGATGATATGTGAAATTAAGAAGCGGTTCAAATAAGTTTGTCATCTGATTGATACAATGTATAATTATACGTTTTTAATATTCAATGACTACAGGCCTGCGATCGATTTACAATTCTTGGCCAATATTGTCTACTGTTAATCTCACACCTAGCTCTTGTTTCGTAGCATGTGTTAATATCAGTGATATGTTATTCACTGATTGTGAGTCATAAGAGGCTCCAACTAAGGGAAAGTATTAGCTATAAATCGTATGTGTGTGGGGGGGGGGGGGGGGGGGGGGGACTTTGATGAGTGTTGCCTTGCACGCCGTTCACTGGTCATAATTGTTGTTATATATATGTATATATAATATATTATACATAAATATTGTATATATTTAAAATTTATATAATTATATAATATAATATATTATATATATATACATATACTTTTACAATTAAAATGCAATATATAATTATATAATATGTAATATTTATTTTACTTCTCCCACACACACACATACTATTTAAAGCTAATACCATTCCTGAGCTCAAGCGTCTTCGAGTTTCCGCGAGCAGCCTAGATGCTACGAAACGAGAGGAGTGAGGACGGCAGTAGGTATAATATGTAAGGTTAACTAAAAAGTGCAAACCAGCTGCAGGTTTGTTATTCTATAAAGTAACAATTTATATTATGTATATTTTCTCCCATATACCTACACCCAGTTTATATTTTAGTAACTACTATTTGAAATTTATTAGAAACAAATATTTAAGAAAAAAATTAAAGAAATAAGTGTATTAGAAGAATTTTTTGTGTAATTCTTTTGCATGATATCAATATAATGTCATCAGTATTTCTTAATTAAAGCCATATAATTTTTTACATGTACTTTTGTACTTTCAGCTATTCTGTATAAAGATGTTAAAATAAGTGTTCAATACAAAAATTAATTTACGGAATATTTTGTATTGTATTTTAGTGGATTTTGATATATAACGTGTCAATAAATAAATATATTGTAAAATTTTCTTTTTTATTATTTTAATATAATAATATTAAGTTATTTATTGTTATTTCAATTATTCTTGATTAAGGTATGTTAGAAGATTTACATAATTTTTATTTAAAAACACGTATCTATATTTAATGAAAGGCGCATAGTTTACAGAATTTATTTTTGTTTTTAAATTTATCTTTTCGAACAATATATTGTTCTGCATTCAAGTTATTAAAAATTATTTTACATTCTTCTAGCTACTAACTTTGCACATGTAAATATACCAAATATACATAAACACACAGCAATACTATACATGTGGTAATATATGTCACCATCAATTCTTTCTGTTGTAAAATACTTATAATTTTTATAATATATCAATAAGTATACAGTTAAAAAATATGCGATTTAAAATATGTATTGTGCAAAAGTATTTCGTTATTTATCATAAAATTCGTGAGATAATAACTTTACGCATAAAACGCATAAATAAGTTAATGATTTTATTATGCTAAATCTATAAAACGTATAATTTTATCTTTATTTGTCAAGTGTGGAAATGACAATTTACTTCAAAAACAAGATAATAATCTGGAGAATAATATACTATTCTTTTGGTGCGCGCATGACTATTTTGTACCATTAAGATTTATGAAATTTATCCAAATTTATAATGATTTCGAGATGATAGAATTTTTAGCTTACCTACCTCTATGCGTCATCTACGCTTCTATTGCTCGACAAGTGACGTATATATGCTGCTACGTGGGTATTTATTTGATCAGCAGAATTGTAAAATATGCATGCTTATTTCCATCATTGTGCGATCAGATGATTAATTCGGAAATTAACAATGTAACGCCCAGATATCTCGCAGATTTATTCTGCTGCATTTGTGCATTAAAAGTTGATAAATTGACAATTTAAACCTGCTTTGCGGTTTGGTTGCAAATATTGTTCGTCAAGTTTTGTTAGCCTAATATATTGCGAGATTTGTACGGACAGATTTGTGTGAAACAGCGATTACTTGGTATAACAAATATTACACGTATAATATAATATTTAAATAACACTCCATAGATAACAGAGTGACGTTAAAAGATGACATTATGACGTCTAGTTTGGTTTATTAGACGTCACTAGCCGTCACTTTATCATCATTCTGCTATATGGGTATGTAAATAAAAAATAAATTAAAATTTGTTCCAAAGTTGATATGATATAATTATGTAATGATTAAAAAATTATGTTTCCCTGTGAAGTAGCAAAATCAATGTTATATTTTCATATACAATTTACCTTATATTTTAGTAATCGTTATATAAAACATTATTTGTTACAAAAGAAAAATGCTTTATAGAAAGGTTTTTTATAATTTAAAAAATTTAATGTTACTAATATTATTATAAAAAGAAGCCATAATAATTAAATCATTATAATTTTGTTCTTTTATCTATGCGTCTACCATCAATATATGTGTATATAATAAACCAGTGTATATGACAATAAGATTTAAAGTACATTTGTTTGGAACTATTTATACAAAAAAATGACAATACATGCACTGAAAATTAAAACTTATATCTATATAATTAGGTATAAACTGTTTATCAAAGTATACGGAAAATAGATACGGTACCTATAATTAAAAAATACATATATATATATTCATATTTATATGTACCTATATTTATAAAGAGAAACGGAAATACACTGCTCAACAAGATTAAAGGATCACTTAAAATCAACGCTAAAAAGGACCAAATTCACAAAGTTACGTGTCTGTAAAAAATGATCGCAGAGTGATGTTAAAAAAGCTTTTTAAAGCTTGAACTCTTAACTTTCGAATGATTCAAGGCTTGTTTCGATAATGCTAATAGCGGCGGCACAGTACAGTTTTTTATAAAAAATACCTTAAAATGCACTACTCACTTCAAATTGTCATAACTCATTCTCAGTAAAAAAAAAAAGATAACGTAATGATTAAGAAAACATTTTAAAAAGGAAATTTTATATTTTACGATAAAATTAATAAAGGAGAATAAATTTTGTTCACCCCGTACACCCCATCAAAGTGTGTTGAAGTTTATTCTTTAATTTAGCAAAGTCCATTTTAAATTAGCGCTGTTTGTAGTGAAATCTTCGCAGAGAAATGACCCTTGAAGCATTAGAAATCCTTACAGAAAAAGATTACTGGCTGGTTAGTAATAAATACTTATTTTTTGTATTTATAATACTTGATAGATATACAATCAATATCATTACTTAAATAAGGCAAGTAAGAGCAACACGCCGTTATTAAAGCGACAGATATGAAATTGTTGAAAATTTGTGTACTTAAAAATGCACAAAAAATTTATTATTTTATGTTTCTTGCTTTAATAACGGCGTGTTGATTTTGTACCCTAAGCCCTAAGAAATTGACCACAATCACAGTCGATTATTCTTCTCCAATTTGACTGTAATTATTGATCAATTTCTTAAGGATTATGGCTTGAAACACATATTATACACTAAAACTTATGTAATGATCTGGATCTTAATTAGATTCAATATTGTAATATTAATTGCCACGAAGGACACACACACATACACATATATATAAATATATATATCCATCTGTTATTTTTTAGACTTATAATATATTAATTAAGACATGAAATTATGTAATTGTTAATGAGAATTCATGAACAAGTTATAAAAAAGCAACAACGGAGGTACATAAAAAAATAAGAAGAAGAAAGAAGAGAGAGAAAGAGAAAGAGGAGAAAGCCAGCATCGGGCAACAGCAGAAGAAACTGCAGAAGTCTGTTTGTTAACTACTCATTCATTAATAGACCGATTTTCTTGCATCAGGTGCCAAAATTTTTCTAATTTCTCGGGGATGACTATCATGGGGTTCGATTTTTTGTTTTACCGATTTTCTCTGTCTGTTTGAGAACTGCTCATTTATTAATGGACCGATTTTCTTGCACCAGATGCCAAAACGTTTTTAATTTTTCGGGGATGACTTTTTTCGGAGATTGCGACGATGGGTTTAATTTTTTTTTGAAAAAAGCTTTCTTTTCATGAAAAAAATTTCTTTTTCACGGTAACGTTCGATTTAATATGAATCTATATCATTACCTAATCTCTGTCTGTCTGTTTGCGAACTGCTCGTTCATTAATGGACCGATTTTCTTGCACCAGGTGCCAAAATTTTTCTAATTTCTCGGGGATGACTATCATGGGATTCGATTTTTTGTTTTACCGATTTTCTTGAAATTGGAGTTAAAATTTTTCTAATTTTTGGGGCATTGCAACGATGGGTTTAATTTTTTCACAAAAACAAAGCTTCCTCTATGAGAAAGCAAAAATTGGATGTTCTAGTTCTTATCCTCTTAATAACAAATTCCATGAGTAAAACCATCAAAGATAGACAAATTTTTTTGCTACAGGTGTTCGAAAGTGGCAATATTAGATTCATGTACGCTGAAGATGTATTGATAAGTTCGATATTGCATGTAAAAATATGCGTATATGTTGGTGTATGCGTATGTGCGCGTATGTATGTGTGTGTGTGTTGTGCGTTTGCGTAAGTGTGAGGATACATGAGATCCATATTGCAATAGGTCAATTCCTTCAAGTATACATAGACACATGTGAGGATATTTAAATATTAGTATGACTAGAAGCTTTTATAGTTATTAATTGCATGTACACACACACACACGCATGCACGCACGCACGCACGCATAAACTACATACACACATATTTACACATATATGTAATGTTGAACTTATCAATACATCTTCAGCGTACGTGAATCTAATATTGCCGCTTTCAAACACCTGTAGCAAAAAAATTTGTCCATCTTCGATAGTTTTACTCATAGAATTTGTGATCAGGAGGTAAAAAACTAAAACATCAAATTTTCAGACAATTTGACTAAAACCATATTTTCCCGTGTTTTGTGCAGGCTCCTTTCTGCTTATTTCTGGAAATTAATTTTATTATATATATAATAATATAACAATGAATTTTACCTTTGAAGGTCTTTAGGAAATCCAAAAAAAGAAACTTCCTTAGTTCTATCTGTGGTATTTTTGCAATATTAAAGGACAAATATATCCATTGTCACTCATTTTAATTTAATTTTTTATTCGCAAACATTGCTGCACATAAAGTTGCTCAAAAAGACAATGTCAGCAATACAAAACTATTCTTCCCGAAAATAAGGCTATAACTGATGATAAATACTTTGCATGGTTATTTGCAACGAGAAAGTTCATACAGAGTACCTATCAGTTCCTACAGATATTTTAAATATTTGTAATCATATAGCTTTGATGAGTTATTTAATGTTTAGTTTCAGAAAAATATATAAATAAATTCTTACAACAAACAAAGCTGTTTAATAATTATAACTATAGAAAAAGTATCACAGGAGATTTATTTCTAAAATATAAATTCTTGAAAGAGACAAGCGGTTGCCGTAAAAATACCAAGAATTTACTGATGATGTTATTAAGGTGTCTAATTTTTGCAATATTTGGCTGAACAACAATTTCCTGGAAAAAATGTTATTATTGCCCAAAGAAGTCAAATTATGAAAAAAGAAAAAGAAAGAAATGTTCGCAAATAACAAAATTATAAATAAATACGAATATGTCGTTTTTATTAGTCATTAACTTCTTTTACAATTTAGTTCACCGAATAGCTAACTCATAAACTTTATACCCAGGTAGCAAAAGGAGAACGCACAACCTGTATGTGAATAATATTTGACAATTCTTCACGCATAGTAAATTAAATGAAGAAGCTACCTGTTTCTTCGCTACATTTGTGTTCTACAAAATTATTTCATTCTTGCACGATAAGTTCATCAACAATTTCCTGCCGAAAGCATTCTACATGTATCCTACTGTGTATAACTTTTTGAAGTTTCTACATTCTTACTTCAGTTAGAAATATACTAATCCGATAATGTAAAAGACGGGTAGAGAGAAACATGCGGATATCTATCCTTCCATTCTTTAATCAAACAATCGCTAATATTATAACAGGATAGAAGATAAAGCTCTTGGAGCTTTGAACATTGTTCAAAAATAACGGAATACATATCAGATGTTCCAGCTCTCACATAAGAAAGATATAACTTTTTCAAATTTTTGCACTGCGCTAATAATTCCAAATCAGTATAAACAAACCTTGCATCGGAATCCAAAGCCCCCAAAAGAACTTCTTCCAAGTGTTGACAAGAGGAAAATAATTTAAATAAGCTATTTTTATAATCATTGATTTGATTTTCAAATCTGTAACGAAAATCATACTTATTACTATCAAAATAAAAATCACAAAAAGAAAATCAATGCAACTCTATCTTTTAAAATGCTTGAGATGCAAGAGAACCAAACGCACAAATTTCGATAAAGAATGCGGTAATATACATTTTAAAAAAAAATTAATAAGCACACACTTACAGGAAATCAAGATACACTTTTCGTAAATTCTTACAGTCAGCGAGGGCGTTAATACCCTGCGATGTAAGATCAAATGTAGTCAGGAAAATTACTTCCAAGTCACGACACGAATTTCTCAACTCTAATGCAACGGCATCTTGGTTAATTTTGTGTAGAGGTCTCAAATGTAACTCACGCATCCGTTGATTTTTTTGCAGTATTTTGCAAAGACGTTGATCTTCTATATATGTCCTACAAACGTTTAAATGTTCCAAACCCCTTAGCCTCTCGAGATATGAAAATCCTTCATCGTCTATATGACAGCAATAAATTAGGTCCAATTCTAAGAAAAATATGTATTGGTCATATGCAATTTACCCGTAATCTTGACAATCATGTGTACATATACAATATACATATACATACGTATATACCTTTCAAATTTTGGCATATCTCCGAAATTTTAAGTAGGACTTGCTTGTCGACAGATTGGCAGTTACTTAATATTAAGTGCGTTAAACGCTCGCCGCAATTATCAAGAAATTTTACGAAAGTCGAAGCATCAAACTTGCTGTTAGTAAGATCTAACTGTTTCAAATATATACATCTAGTCTCTAGATGTAAAATAATCAAATATATTGCACATATGGTTGAGTTTTACACCTTGTTGTAGGGTGTATCAAGATGATACAGAGCGGTTTGACGGGTCGCGCGTCTGCCGGCGTCAGGGGCACGCTGCGTAGTCGTTAATTATGTAAGCTGACATTACCGACTTATCGAGTAGGTCGCGCGCTTTTCTCTCTTATAATTGTGAAAAAATATTGATAAAAATGTTAAGCGCGAACATTCTTGTATTAAATATATCTTTATTTTTGAAATGTTAAATATTCAAGTGAGATTACATAGTGTTAGACAGAGATAACTTGCAAACATGAAGAAGTTGTATAGTTATATCAAGAAAAATATATTCTCATTATTCAATAACAATTTTTTCTTAAGTTAAGAGAAAAAAATATCAAATAAAAATATAATTATGAAAATAATCATATTATACTCTTGATATGACTATTATAATATTGAAATAAGAATATAATATTTTAGAATATTTTTATTTTTGCATATATACGAAACAATGATAATCTTGCTACGACATAATTTAATCTTTTTTAAAGAATTTGATAATCTTAAATTTGACTAAAATATTTTATATTCTTATTTCAATATTATAATAGTCATATCAAGAGTATAATATGATTATTTTGATAATTATATTTTCTATTCGATATTTTTTCCTCTTAACTTAAGAAAAAATTATTACTAAATAATGAGAATATACTTTTCTTAATATAACTATACAAATTTTTCATGTAAGCAAGTTATCTCTGTCTAACATTATGTAATCTCATTTGAACATTTAATATTTCAAAAATAAAGATAGTTTTAATACAAGAATGTTCTTCTTTCAGTGTGCATAAGAAGGTATTTTATTGAAAAACTTCTTTCATATCTATATGTAAATAATTATTTATTAATTTCTTAAAATGTATTTATTTTACAGAACATGTTCTACATATCCACCATTGTTCTCCAAACACAATGCGACTCTCCGCTTAAATTTTGTCGCACTCTACTCAATGTGACAGGTGTAATATCGCGACTTGCTACCCGTATTCTTTCAATTTATTGTTGCGGTTCATGGGTAATGTCTTATATACCTAATTGCGTATAAAAATAAGTATAAAATATTTATATAATATTTTTAGAAAATAAATAGAAATAAATATTTCTGAATATTTGTCATGAATATTGTGTTCTGTCTGGGTATCCACCTGTTTGTAAATCGATGATTCAAAATCGTACGGGCGAGAGCGGAAGTATGGGCTGGATGGCCGTCTTGTTGGAAGATGTTAGGGAGGATGTGGAATGGAACATCTTCCAACAAATTTTGCAGTGTTTTCTCCAGAAACTCAGAATATACTTCTGCCTTGACATTCACATTTTCAGGGAAAAAGTGCGGTCTGATAATCATATCGTCCATAATTCCAATCCAAACGTTGACATGAAATCTATCCGGATGTGCGTTTATTTTCTGCAATAAGGATTCTCTTCCGCGTAATGATGTTTATTTTGGCGATTAATCCGTCACATAGACAAAAGACTATCGGCGTCTGGTCCGACGTTCTTTTCCTTTCGGGAAACAACGCGAGGATTGTAAACGCGGTGAACGATGGAGCGTCCTCGTTATAGTAACGAAGAGTTGGCCAATATGCTGTCCTAATCTACGGCGAATGCCGTAAAAATGGAAGGCAGGCCGCAATTTTGTACGCTGAGCGCTTTCCTGAAAAGCGGCACCCGGCACACGGGTTTTTTCCAACTATATTTACTCGCCTTGTCCAGCATGGCACGTTACATGCGTCAACACACGCACGAAATATTCGTCATCGCCCGGAAGAAACCATCAATCAAGTGAGGGAAGCAATATTAGAAAATCCGCACACCAGCACGAGAAGTATCGGATATGATCTCGGTATGGACCATAACAAGGTGCATAGAATTATTAAGAAAGATCTAAGAATGCATCCTTACAAGAGACACACAACGCAAATGTTGCTCCCCCAAGATTTGCTTCGTCGAGAAAGAATAGGGGGATTCAGATAAGTTAGAGTTAAACGGTTAAACAGGTTATGTCGGTTAAACTCACTCTTCGTCTTTTTCTAACCTACAAAGAATTAACTTTTTAACCCGACATAACCTGTTTAACCGTTTAACTCTAACTTATCTAAATCCCCCTATTTTGTGATTGGGTTTCAGAACAGGTAAATTATATAGTTTAATAATGTATTAGCTATATTTTAAGCTTTCAAAAGCTAAAAATAGCATAAAATGTATATACGAAATCGTGGCAAATAACTTACGTTTATCGAATATTTCTCGTTGACGCGTTTTTATATCGTGCTAATCATATCACCGTTTCTTCTAAAGTCTACGGGATAAAATGTCAACCTAAGTAATAAACATAAAACTAATAATAATTTTTAACAAATTGCAAAAAAGGCATAACAGGCATGAAAAAAATACATACATTATTGTACCTTTATATCATACAGATTGACGATATTGATAATATTGAGGATGATTACTTTCTGCGGAGTATATTATGGACAGACGAGTGCACTTTCCGCAGTGACGGCAGGATTAATCGCCACAATGAACACCATTACGCGGAAGAGAACCCCCATTGCATAAAAGAAACGCAGATCCAGGGAAGATTTCACGTCAACGTTTGGATGGGGATTGTGGACGATACGATTATCGGACCGTACTTTTTCCCTGAAAATATAAATGTTACGGCAGAAGTATATTCCGAGTTTCTGGAGGAAACACTGCCCGGTTTGTTGGAAGATGTTCCATTACACATCCGTCCAAACATCATCTTCCAACAAGACGGCCATCCAGCCCATACTTCCGTTCTCGCCCGTACGATTTTAAATCGTCGTTTCGCAAACAGGTGGATAGGCATTCACAGTGATCTGCACGAGTGGCCACCGCGATCGCCTGATCTCACGCCTATGGATTTCTTTGCATGGGGTTTTATACGCGATCAGGTTTGTAAGACATTACCCATGAATCGCAACGATTTAATTCAAAGAATACGGGTAGCAAGTCGCGATATCACACCTGTCACTTTGAGTAAAGTGCGACAAAATTTTATGCGGAGAGTCGCATTGTGTTTGGAGAACAATGGTGGACATGTAGAACATGTTCTGTAAAATGAATACATTTTAAGAAATTAATAAATAATTATTTGCATATAGATATGAAATAAGTTTTTCAATAAAATACCTTCTTATGCACACTGAAGAAAGAACATTTTTGTATTAAAACTATCTTTATTTTTGAAATATTAAATGTTCAAATGAGATTACATAGTGTTAGACATAGATAACTTGCTTACATGAAAAATTTGTATAGTTATATCAAGAAAAGTATATTCTCATTATTTAGTAATAATTTTTTCTTAAGTTAAGAGGAAAAAATATCGAATAGAAAATATAATTATCAAAATAATCATATTATACTCTTGATATGACTATTATAATATTGAAATAAAAATATAATATTTTAGTCAAATTTAAGATTATCAAATTCTTCAAGAAAGATTAAATTATGTCGTAGCAAGATTATCATTGTTTCGTATATATGCAAGAATAAAAATATTCTGAAATATTATATTCTTATTTCAATATTATAATAGTCATCTCAAGAGTATAATATGATAATTTTCATAATTATATTTTTATTCGATATTTTTTTTTTCTTAACTTAAGAAAAAATTGTTATTGAATAATGAGAATATATTTTTCTTGATATAACTATACAAATTCTTCATGTTTGCAAGTTATCTCTGTCTAACACTATGTAATCTCATTTGAATATTTAACATTTCAAAAATAAAGATATTTTCAATACAGGAATGTTCGCGCTTAACATTTTTATCAATATTTTTTCACAATTATAAGAGAGAAAAGCGCGCGACCTACTCGATAAGTCGGTAATGTCAGCTTACATAATTGACGACTACGCAGCGTGCCCCTGACGCCGGCAGACGCGCGACCCGTCAAACCGCTCTGTATCGTCTTGATACACCCCTCGTATGTTCAAACGTGTATAAAGTACAGGGTCCTCTATTAAATTGTTGAAGCGCTTATTTATTTCACTCATGCGGCATAACGTATTCAAATCTAAGTTTTTAAGTATTTTTAGCAGTATTTCATTCTGCAAAGATAAAATACAAAACTTTAATACAAGAGATGACATTGCAATAAATATTATTATGAAAGAAATAGATTTCTTGGAATACTTTACAGGAAGGGCAGATATACTGTAATGTGATACCTCCCGAGGTACCTTTTCGTGGCTCAAATTATTTTTATAAGAAGTCCTTGTATCACTGCAAATAACATTGGAACAAATTTATATTTATTATTAAAGGAATAAAATATATGTTGAATATTACTTAATACCAACGATTACAATACCTTTGACAAATAATGCAATATTCAGGAAAATTCTCTTGCAGATAAACTATATCCAAGTGTGCACTTTTTAAATCTGCTGTTAAATTACGAACTTTCTTATGGTATGGAGAGTCCATGCAATTAATTCTTTCTAATAAATCAGTTAAACTCTCGTCAGGATTTCTAGGAAGAATCACATCTGATGTACCGATAAGCATCACAGCATCTAGCACTGTGTATATATTATATGTAGATAAACTGTTCGTAAATACTAGTCTGAGCATTTTAATTTTAAAATTGCACGGGTGCGATAAGGTTGGAGAGAATAATTTTGATCTCGGGGGCACAAGCACAATCTCGGACGATTCATTCCACAACTGAATCCACTGATTATTAGAATCTTGAGCCCAAATTTGGATTACACTTCCAGGATATTTATCTATTTCGTATATAAAGACTTTGATTGGATATACAGCTTCATGAAACTCAATATCTTCAAAATAGAAAATATAATTATACTCTGTTCTCAAAAAAAGTGTATCTTCTTTAACAATATCTTTTTTATTAATTCAAATATTACATACCAATATAATTATTTGCATACCATCGTAAATCAAAAGCATTAAGATCAAACCAAAGACCTCCCAAGGGGAGGTTGTTGTGCAATGTAGATATTGAGATATCCGAAATGTCTTTCATTTCCTGTGATAAAAAGTCAAAATAGTAGAAAATCTTGTATCATTTTAGAAAGCAATTAGGTACTTTGTGCAAGACAATAACAGGTAATACCAGGAAATACACATACATATCTTTCTTTATTAAAAGGTAATTGTCCATTTGGAAATTTGGGCGGCCCAATTATGTCACGATCACGATATATGTTAATAAAATCCCCTCGGATTTTAGAAGCAAAGTCCTTTTTCACAAATTGATAGATGAAGTCAACACAATCCTCCTTTCCTACGGATACTATGCCAGCATACGGATATTGATTACAACTCTCGGGATATAAAGGTTGATAATGGGATGTCATATTTTCTCTCTAAAAGAAGACAAAAAATTTAAAGAATAATAATCCTTGCTTTTGTAGTATATGCTAAAATGCACTATAATATTATATATTTGTATTTTGTAAGTATAGCATAAAGATTATATAATCTAAGTTCATCTTGCTTCCATTCAAATTAGTAGTAAGTACTGATATATTTGTCTGCACGTGTACGTGACGTAAACTATAGATTTCTAGTACTGGCAGTGATTATTGGGACGTAGCTTTTGTAGAAAACGGTTTCAATTAACAAAAGTCAAAACAAATCTTGTTCTACAGAGAATAATGTATAAGGTCTCTACTGCACTGCAAATCCAAGTGTGTTATTTTTACACGCATAAACGTCTAAAAATGACACATCTAACTAATGCTTTTTGTACATATTTCTTTATCACGTGATTTATCACGTTTAATCGTATTAAATTAAAAGTTAATATACAGTTCAATCATGTTAAATGACGTGATTTAAAACGAAAAGAAATGTGCAAAAAGAGCTTCAGCTAAAATAACACATTTGGACTAACAGTAAGTGTAAAACTACTTTTTTTACTTTCTTATTAACAAATTGTACTTCTATTATGGAATATTATGTACAATGTACATGCATAAAAAATTTAAAATATGTCAGTCAAACTAAAAAAATTTTTTACCATTGCATCATTATTTTATAACAGAATAAATTGTTGATAAATTTATTTTATATATTTAAATTTTAATCTCAAATTATATTCTGCTTTATAATATGTATTTTCTTTATTTTTCATAAAATAGATATATGTATTTATTTATTATACATATATATAATGTATTATATATAGATACTTATTTTACATTTTCAAATATATCTTGCACCGGCCTTGCTCTCAAGTTTCTTCTCTCTTTTTCCTCCTCTTCCTCCACCACACTTCGTCCTGATGCCATCTTCATTCTCTTCATCCTGGCCTTCTTATATTATAAATCTCTAAAGGCCATCACACACAAAATGCATAACGTCGCATAAGCATAGCATAAGACGGCTGGACCAATGAGCATCTTATGTAAATTAATATGGCGACTTTATGCTGGATGCTCATTGGTCCAGCGGTCTTATGCTATGCTTATGCTACGCTATGCATTTTGTGTGTGATGGCCTTAACAACTTTTTGTTATAGCTTTCAAGAAAGAATAAAAAAATAAAAATAATCAGACAAATGAAAAATTATATCACATGTTCTTCACAAATATTTTTATTTAAAGGTGCCTATTCACGCAGCGAAAAAATCGCCGCGATTGGAGATCACGTGGTCATTCGCTGTTCGCTAGCGATTAATCGCTAAAAGCTGGATTTTTCCAGCTTTTAGCGAATATTCGCGACGTTAGCAAGATACAAATTGCCTATATTTAATTAAGCTTTGAAGTTCTCTTAAATGTTATATATTTAATTAAATATATAGATTAAATCATTAATTATAGTATCAATATTTTTTTAATCTTTATGCAATTTTATGCAATGCGAACACATGCAAAATACTTAGATATTAAATTAAGTACCTATATAAAACTTTTATTCTTTCGTAATGGACGACTTGGAAACTTTTTGCATTCAATCCTTTGACTTTCAGATCCATATATTTTACCGCTATGTTGATGACATTTTCATGTGTATACCGGTGTCTAGACTTAACGAGGTTGTCTCTGCGTTTAATAATTATCATCCTCGTCTCAAGTTCACGTATGAACTGGAGAAGAATAATTGTTTAAATTTTTTGGACACAACTGTATACAGACATGATAATTTTTTATCTACTAACTGGTATCGTAAACCAACGTTCTCTGGCCGTTACATCAATTACTTCTCTAGTCATCCGCTGAAATATAAGATCAATACCATCATGAACTTGGTCGATCATGCTATTCTTTTGTCCGACGAACGCTTTCACGAAGAAAATATCAGCTTTGTGAAATCCGTGTTGTCGAATAACTGTTTCCCTGATTCTCTTGTGAACAAACACATACAAATGCGACTCGGTGTAATTAAGAAACGATTGATTTCTCACGATGGTGTCAGTACCGATGACGAGGATAACAATGCCTTAGACTTAAAACATTATGTATCCATACCGTACGTTAAAACTTTTAGTAAAGACTTACGACGAATTTTTAGCAATTATGGCTTAACGACTTTATACACGGTACCTAAGAAATTAGATGTTTTAATCAAAAAAGGGAAAGACATATTAGACAATAAGAAATGCACGGAGGTTGTGTACAAACTTGACTGCACTGATTGCAATGCCTGCTATATCGGGCAGACAAAAATACATTTGGAGACCCGCATTAAAGAACATTCCGCGGATATAAAGAAGCTCCCCACTAAACATTCTGTCGTCAGCAAACATAGAACGGATTTCAGTCATAATTTTAATTGGCAAGATGTTAAAATTTTACATAGGGAACACAATCTTAAAAAACGCGAAATTTCTGAAATGATGTTCATTAAAAAACATAAAGAGTCTATCAATTCTCAGAAAGACACGGAGAATTTACCAATGGTCTATGACCGTATAATATCTTCTCTCTAAACTTTACTCTCTATGTTGTTTAATTTGCTTTATGTTTGTTTATGAAGTATGTGTCAGTTGTCCTGTTTGTCAAAAGAGACGCGCATGTCTCCTCAATAATGTCTAACTGTTCGTCATGAAATCACTAATTATGACAGTAATTGACGCGCAATGATTTATGTAAGTTTTTTTGTACTTCACCATTGTATAAGGGTAGCATATTTAATCATATTGTTAATCATATTGTTTCAGCATTGTTAATAACGTAATAACTTGATAAGGACCCAAAACAAGGGTCGAAACGTCGTTGTAATAATAAATTTCTGCCAGTCAGGCCGATCGAGACTCACGTTTTTTATTCTTTAATTAGCTTTGTTGATGATTCTATTTTGTAATAAAATTGATATTTCTTTACATAGAGGCTATATGTAAAGAAACATCAATTTCATTACAAAATGAAATCAACAGAGGTAATTAAAGAACAAAGATTTTATATAGGTATACCATACCTATATCAAATCTTTATTCTTTAATTACCTCTGTTGATTTAATAAATATAGATTAAATCATTAATTTATAGTAACAAATAATCTTTTAAAATCTTCATGCAATATGCAATGCGAACACATGCGAAGTATTTAAATTGAATTATACATATAATTCAATTTAAATAAGTACTTTGCATGTGTTCGCATTGCATATATATTGCATAAAGATTTTAAAAAATTTTGTTACTAATTAATGATTTAATCTATATTTATTAAATATATAACATTTAATAGCACTTCAAAGCTTAATTAAAACCATGTATATAAAAAATATTTTAGTATTTCTGGTAAAAAAATTTTTTATATAAAAATATATATATCTAAATATATATAAATCAATACAAAGGAAATAGCCATACGGTCCAAGCTTGGATCTTAGGCAGCTCAATATAATTATTTTCAATATGTATTTAATACGTGTATTTTCCAACATATTAAACTGCGCGCCGATTATTTGTCGGACTTAAAACACAGCTATTGTTGGAACATTAGAAATTCCCTCTCCCTTCCCTAATTAAATCGATATCGATTTAATATTAAAATCACTGTAAAAACTTATTGCGAAAAATATTACCCCAGTCAGGGCTTGAACCTGGAATCTCCCGCATTCCGTTCGGGTGTCTTTACCAATTCGACTACCAGGGCATGTGGTAATATTTATCGCAATAACCGGATAACAATAATTTGAACGTTTTTCTCAGGCGACGTGAATAAACAATATATGTTAAGACCGTTAAGAAATAAATCAATACAAAGGAAATAGCCATACGGTCCAAGCTTGGATCTTAGGCAGCTCAATATAATTATTTTCAATATGTATTTAATACGCGTATTTTCTAACATATTAATGTTCCAACAATAGCTGTGTTTTAAGTCCGACAAATAATCGGCGCGCAGTTTAATATGTTGGAAAATACGCGTATTAAATACATATTGAAAATAATTATATTGAGCTGCCTAAGATCCAAGCTTGGACCGTATGGCTATTTACTTTGTATTGATTTATTTCGTAACGGTCTTAACATATATTAAATATATATAATTGGATATCAATGTAAATATGTCCATACATGTTTATTTTTTCTCTTGTATAATCTCTGTTCGTATTATAGAGGAAAAATAATGAAAAGAAGAAAATAATTAAAATGATTATTTTTTTCGCATTGCATTTTTTATAAAAAGTAAAATTTGAGGAAATCAGAAAAATATGCTTATATATAATCATATATAAATATAGCAGTTGTTATATATAATTATATATGAACGGAGATTATATATAGGGGGAGTCCGGGAGACTTGACCATACGGGACAGTTGAACCACTTTAAATATCTTGTTCAAATTTTGCATATACAAGAGAAAAGAACATGTATGGACATATATTTAATATATATAATTATATATATATTTATATATGTTTATGTTCTTTTATATAAAAAAATTTCTACCGGGCAATTGTTGACACGCAACCATACAGATGCGACGCTCACAAACTATTCGCGGCGAATTATTCGCTACTCGTTAAAAATCATTCGCAGCGAAAAATTCGCTGTATGAAAAGGCACTCTTAGAGTGCCAAAAAAGCAATAATATTTTTACATCATTTTTAATCGTATAACTATGATTAACAATAAGTTATATTCTCAATTATTTCTCGCTTTACCTTTTAATTTTAATTTATCGCTTATGGATGACTAATGTCGGCAGTACCTATGTGTTATGATGATCGTTATTCGCTTACATTACATAACGCGTCGCGTCAGTACTATTTTGATGCCATTTAAAGGCAATAAAGGCACCCCACTTAACGAAGAAAGGATCGACAGTCTGGAGTTACATGCTGAGAGCATTCGCCTAAAACGAGACGTGTGGGCCGTACAAGGAGATCTCGTTAGTCGCTTTTGTATGCTGCCCCACGTCGATAGAATGCATCGTGCGCGGAGCAACCCAAATTCAGAATAATCCGAGACATCCGACATTGTCGATCGAAGTTAAAGAATTAACTTAGGACTTAGATTAAGTCACAAATATAACTTTGAATTTGAACACATCTATGGCGGTATAAAATACAGAATTATCTTATTTATTATATGAGGCTATTTATTGCCAAAAGCTACACTGTTAAATTCATAGCGTCAAATTATATTCAATGTGAATCATTTTTAACTATTTTTAATAAGTCACTATAGGTCTTCGGAGGAATTCGGAGGAGACGTTAATTGTCATTTTGGTTTATTTCCGCATCACCATTATCCGCATTATCTGGCGGCGCAAGTGGTGCCTTTAAAAGATCTTCAATACTAAAATTTTTTTTTTAAATTAAATAATTATGTATTTTTGATATATTATAGGTAACTACACAATATTTTACTTACCTCATTTTCATATATACTCTGTTTTGGAATAGGTTTACAAGTTCATCTATGATTTGATTCAGTTCATCGACGAATTTTTTTTCATTTTCGTCTTCCTTTTTTATTAACTCTTCTGTTCTGCAAAGAAAATATAAATTTAATAATATTAAAGATATGCTGTGTTTAATAACACAGAAATAACTTTAAGATTAAAGGTAAACTTACGTGTTAAGTTTATTTAATAATTCTTTTTTTGCTCCTGTCAACGACTTTAAACGCAGGATTAAATTTTTTGCGTGTTTCGCAAAATCTGCTATATCCATGATATCTGCAACAAAATAATAATATATATAGTTATACATCTTTGAAAAACTTTTTCCGGAGAAACTTTCCAATTAGTTTATTTGCAGTACGGACTGCTCAAATATCAGATTTTGATATGAGGTTTTAACAGATGTTGACGATATAAATTAAATAAAATCCAGATCGAGCTTAATTTTAGTTGTAATTGAACCTCCAAGTATTAAAATTTTACACTGTATTTATCGCTATATGTGTATTACGAGTGTATGAAGTTAGCCCCCCTTTTTTGAAATTCATATTTTTGAAAGTTGTTCTAGGTTGTTCTGAATTTGTACTACATTGTTCAAAAACGATATTCCTTAATTCCAAACAGTTTTTTAATAAAATAAAAAAAACGATTTTTTTTGCTAGCCCCCCATTTTTCGAAAATCGAAATTATTTTTATCCAGCAAAAAAAATCGTTCTTTTTATTTTATTAAAAAACTCTTTGGAATTAAGGAATATCGCTTTGGAACAATGTAGTACAAATTCAGAACAACCTAGAACAACTTTCAAAAATATAAATTTCAAAAAAAGGGGGGCTAACTTCATACACTCGTAATACACATATAGCGATAAATACAGTGTAAAATTTTAATACTTGGAGGTTCAATTACAACTAAAGTTAAGCTCGATCTGGATTTTATTCAATTTATAACGTCAACATCTGTTAAAACCTCATATCAAAATCTGATATTTGAGCAGTCCGTACTGCAAATAAACTAATTGGAAAGTTTCTCCGGAAAAAGTTTTTCAAAGATGTATAACTCATAAACTTGCCTCTTACGGTTTTGGAATGTTATTAAGCAGAAATTACAGGTTAAATTACGAAGACCTAACTGTTAACATTAAAAGATATTAAATATATTAGACTAATAAAAAATTGTTATTTATCTTTTGACTATATATTTTTTGTGACAATTTCTAATATATGTACTGAATGATTTTATAAGAAAGTTTATATATAAGTATTGTTAGGAATATCAAGTATACATAGAATAACGAAATAATATATGACCGTTATTAACGTCTAATGAAGCAATACTTATGCTAATTGATGGATCGATTAATAAAAAAATTTTCATCTTATTAGTGAGTACTAAGCCTCTGTACGAGTTTTTGTCATAATCTGCATGTTTTATGTTATTGAATCGCTCTTCCACACAATTATGAATCGACATGTTGGTCGTCAATTCCACAGATTCGAAAATATTATTTCTAAACGTGAAGAAAATACAAATAAAAACTTAAAGAATGTATAAAATTGCTAATTTATTATATCTATACAATAAGGATACTGAAAAATATTGTAACTAAAACAAAATTATATAACATTTTAAGAATTAGTTGCACAATAAACTTTTTCAAAAAAATTTCTGAGTTAAAAAGTATTTATTAAGGTACTAATAATATCAAATGTTACATGAAACATTGAATAAAAATATTAAAATATTGCATAACAATGCCAGCAAGGCCGTGTTCGCGAGGCAAGCGCAAGTGCGCGAGCGAATAAAACGTGAGGATCGGAAGAAAAAACGAAGGAGTCAAGTGTCGATCTCGAATTTGAGTTTTTAATAAATTTATTTGCTAAAATTATTTACATTATGTATAGTAGAAGCAGGTTACGAGGACTCGGTCGCGGGATCGCGAGTACCGAGAACGTACGATCATTGCAAAAGGATCTCCGCGGAACTCCCGACACGGTAAGCGCGGATCTATATCTCTATCGCATGCTGCGAGAACGGAAATTCGCTAAGTTAAAATCTATATCAAGAAACTATACTGTGTTACGCCGTTAGACTGCGAACGAGTGACATGGGCGCGAAGACTCGGGTTTTAATCTCTCGGTTTTCGAGAAGATTGAGATTCCCGAGTCTTCGCATCCCTCGTTACAATAAATTTTGAATAATTGGTTGACGGCCGGTCAGGTGTTTGAGTCGCGTGTCCTTGTTAACACGTGATGAGCCGATGACACGCGCGTCAGCGGTCGGTCCGCTGTTATTGTCTATTGACTATTCCTCTGTCTCAAGCGTTGCGAAGAAAAATGCTTGTGATAGAGGAGAAAACTGGCAAAGGAGGATAAATAAAAAGTGAGCCAAGAATATACGAATTCGGCAAAAAGCCGAATGCTTGGCTGGGCCGGCGAGAATATAATTATTTCGCGTAATTTCCAACAGGCCAATCTTTCTGAGAATAAAGAGACTGTTATCTGGAACGTTCCAAGCAAGTAATATACATTCAAATAGAATTGTTTTTCAATAAGATGGCATTTGTAATCGATAGAATAGAGGGTAATTATGCAGTAATACGGACCACCCTCCGATGACCTTGACCTCTTGACATATGTTGTCAAGGTCACCCTCCTGAGTGACCTTTAGAAGGTTTTAGCCGTCGCTCGTTATTCGTTAAAAAGTTATTAACAAAAAAAGTTTGAAAAATGTAGCAGTTACTTTGAGTACTAATAGACATAAATGACTGATATTTATGTGGAAATAGTACATGTATGAACAAAGGAAAATTATTTAAAGCAGTGAATTGTTGGTATATTGAAAGGAAAGTTATTTAAAGCAGAGAATAGAGAATATGTGCTTCAACTTACAAAGCATATACTTGTAGGTTAGCGCGTCACAAACCTATAGGTTAGTGACGCGCTTTACAAGTATGTACCAAAAAAAAATTTTTTTTTGGTGGAGAGAATTATTTAAAGCAGTGAATTGTTGGTATATTGAAAGGAAAGTTGTTTAAAGCAGAGAATAGTTGGTAACTTTCCTTTCAATATACCAACAATTTACTGCTTTAAATAATTTTCTCCACTAAATTTCTTTTGTTTATAACTTTTGGTGGGAAAAATTATTTAAAGCAGTGAATTGTTGGTATATTGAAAGAAAAGTTATTTAAAGCAGAAAATGGTTGGTAACTTTCCTTTCAATATACCAATAATTCACTGCTTTAAATAATTTTCTCCACCAATTTTTTTTTGTTTATAACTTTTTAATAAACAATGACCGCTAGCTAAAACTTTTTGAAGGTTACTCAGGAAGGTGATCTTGACAATATATGTCAAAGTCAAGGTTGTTTATGCCTTTCAATACTCAAAATAACTGCTATATTTTTCAAACTTTTTTTGTTAATAACTTTTTAACGAATAACGAGCAACGGCTAAAACCTTCTGAAGGTCACTGAGGAGGGTGACCTTGACAACATATGTCAAGGTCAAGGTCATCGGAGGGTGGTCCGTATTACTGCATAATTACCGAATAAATCAGTTGTATATATCGAAAACACTCCTTTAATCCACATATGTCGAATTGAATTGTGCTAATCAAGGACGAAAACTAGCCGTTTGACAGCTGCCAAATTGAAATAAATATTTATTTTCACATATTAAATTATAACCAAATGGGAATCTTTGGTATATTTTAACACTACAACAATTGTTTTAAATATAAAAACACTGCACTGAAACGAAAAATAACGTTGTAAATCGCAAGAATAATTTAGCTTTTTAACGTCATTTTTCACGCCTTTTAGTTCATAATTTTTCCAGGTGTGACGCTGTGTGTACTGTCAACGCGGACTTGGCAATCGAGTCAGCAGGAGCCTTAAAATATATGGAATAAATTGCGTGTGTGCGGATGTGTGTAACATAAACTTAAATTTGTCTAAAAATGTTTCTTATATATAACATTTGCAATGTTTATGAGTATACCACATGATCTAATTAACATAAGCATATCACTACTTGACATATATGTTCGTCACGTAAGAGAAGAAATTGAGGTTAGATAATATTGTGCTCGTGTTTAAATATAAATTAAATTAAATTTTACCATTATATACATATATTAATATTATTATATAATTAAAATAAGAGAAACCGTTTCTTAAAATTCATTAAAAAAGAGAAATATTTTTATGTAAATACGAAATATCGCAACCACGTGCTTTATGTGTTCTTCTTTTTGAAGAAAAATTAAATTTTAACAATGTATACCATTTTTAAATAATTAAATATTTTAAAGAAAGTACCATTTTTAAACATTTATTTAAGTAGGGAAATGTTTCTTTTACTGCGTTCGGCAATGCAAATCTGAGATGCGAGCGAGCAGATGTCGAGTTTGAGTCACGTGATCTTCGAGCAAACCGAGCACTAAACTTAATGCCGAACGATTCAGAGCTGTTTAGAGCTCTCTCTCTGATTCCTATTCAATTCGATTTCTGCTAAAATAAAACTTGTACATTTTTCACGTGAGTTTCATTTGATTGATACTATTTAGAGTTTTTATGAATTGGATTATCTATGTGAATTAATTATAATTAGATTTTGGCCATATCGTTTTTTCACTCACTTAATTCATTTTAGGGGTGTCTGTATGACAATAGGTTGATAAATGTCATCTACAAAAATAATATATTTTTAAACATTACAAATAATATGCCAAAGCTTGAATTATATAACAAGTTCTGATTAAAAAATTTATAAAATTTTTAGATCTTATTAAGTAACTCAAATTATAATTAGTGATAAAAACACCACTATATAAAAAAGCTTGTTAAAGATGTACAAAAATATTAAGGAACACAACTCGATGTCAAGAAAAGTCGAACAAGATGAGAATATTTTAAAGTTATAAACAAAATACTTTATAATAATAGTATAATCAATTAGACACAGCTGTAGCTATTTACAATAGTAACAAGTTTAATAATTAACAAAGAATTTACTTTTTTTATTATACAAATATTGTTGACCGTTAATATTTAATATCTCGAATGTTTCAGCATCATTTTCAGAACAATAATTAATTGAAGACATAATTGCTGATCAAACAAAACTATCAAAAGGATACTGCAATCTTAACCTTGAAATTTTAACCAAGAAACAGTCTAGAGCCCGTATCAGAGAGCATGCAGCTTGATATAACAAAAGAACATTGCACACAAAATGGCTAACGGCATCGTTTCGACTAATACAATTCAATTTTTGCGCGCAAATAACCGTCTCTTCTACGAGCTCGGTCTTTACATCCAGAGCGAATCGAGGAGCTCGATTTGCTCTGAAACTGTTAATACCGAACGCAGATAAAATGACACAGAGCAAACAGATATGCATTGCCGAACGCAGTATTTGTAGGTAAATTTGAAATATCACGAGCACGTGTATGCTCTGTGTTCCTCTACCACCACGTGGACACCAAAGAAAGAAAAAATTGCAAAATTTAGATTGCACACGTTTGCTACACTTACTCTTAATTCTTAATTTTTTTAAAATAGTGACTAGAATTTTTCAAAATATTTTTTAAATATTATTTAATATATCTTTTATCTCATTTTTCAATACACGTAGTAGCGACTAATTGTAAGTCAAACAAAGGAGCACAGTGAATAAAGAAAATTTCTTGAGTTTGACCCGAAATTGAATAAAATAATTAATCGAAAAAACTAATTTTTGTTGATTTTCATGCTACTCACTCTGTCAGCAAAGCAGGTCTGATTTTCCCGTATAAAATGAAAAATCATGAAAGAGAAAAAATGTTGGTCCACATCTACATTATATACTAGACTGATAACTCTCACGAAGTACACATGTTCTAAAATAATGTACAGCAGCCTAATGACCGCAGCCTATATACAATATGAATATAGGCCCCTGTAGTATGAGAAACAGTCAACAACATTTCCCATACTTGAAAACAAAAATGGCGAAATAAGCAGTTTAGAAGTAGTATACAGAAATCTGTGGAAAAACTCCAAAGTAACGGTCATTGTGAATGACTGTGCATGGCCAAACGGCCGGGTTGAAAGAGAGAGAACAAAAAGAAAAAGAATACGCTTTTATATCACTTTTAAGAAAACCATGAAGGCCTTTTCTCTTTTCTTCTTACATCAATTGCATAATGTGCAGATAAAAAAATATTTAACTCGCTATAATTGTTCTCACTTCCTAATGCTGTTTTTACGTTTACATTTACGATGAGAGTGCGCAATTAATTTATATATATAATCTATTTATAGATTATTATAATGTATATACCTTTAGGATATTTTATAACGCGAGATTTCAAGCTAACGGATTGTTTCAAATCAGATTTCAAGTAATTTTCAAATTTTATCCGTTATAGCCAATAATTAAAGTAATTGCACATTTTACTTAAAATGATTTTAATAAGTCAACAGCACAAGATGCGATTTTTCGTTTATTCGCATGCGATCTAATAAATTGCATCATACACAGTACGGCAGCATTTGCAATAATTTACTATATCAAATTAGCACGAAAAATGATCCTTTTTTGTATAACTTAATTAGAAATAAATATTTATTACCTTGTTTCAATTACTATCCTTGGTTGAAATATAATATATAAATCTTCGTCAAAACGAGCAAGCTGTATCACAAACCATGCGGCGCAGCTCAACAGGCAGTTAAAAACGGTACCTACCACGAGGGAATACACAGACGGCATCTAACATTATATAGATACTGGGTGCTTTCCAATTGTTTAACACATCCTAACACAAACATACACAGGAAGGCACAAAGTGTAGCGATGTGCACGACTCAATTGGAACAAAATGTGTACTAATGTGTACGCTGTGCACGGTTTTGGGTAGGGTTATTCATTATTGTGATACAAGATAATTCGAATTACTTATTACTTCAATGATATTCTTGATATTTTCGTTCATTTGTAGTTTTTTCGCCTTTTTGAATAAAAAAAAAGAAAAAGAAATGCGCGGCCACTCATTTATAGCCGCCGTGGCTAGTAACTATTTCATTGTCACTAGAGAACACAAGCTTACACAGCCGACTAGTAGCTCTCGGGCGAGTACGGATGTGTAGCGTTGTGTCGACAATTACGGTAATTGGAACACAACTTGTGTCGCCGTGTGCACGAAAGTGTCTAGGGATATTGCAATTGGAAAGCACCCACTATAGACTACTAACTTCTACGAAATACATGGATTTGAAAAGTATGTGTATACAGAACTTATGCGCATGCGTGAGGTAGGTATATAAGAAATTAGAAAAGAAATATAGCAGTAGTCACATCTGATTGGTTGAGTTTCAACCAATAGTCCATATCACACTATTTCGAAACATAAATCATTACATATAATATTAAACTAAGTCATTTTATGCATTCAAATTAATGTTCACATTTTAGTTTATTAGAGTCATTCGTTCCGTTTTGTCAATGCGCATGAAGCGCTTTAATTATTCGGAACGGTTTCCTGCGCGCTCTGTGCGTTAATGCGAATTGAAAATGTGAACGCCGTGCAAAACGTCAACAAACGTCGTAAAACACCTTTTTTAGAAATGGATAAACATTTTTGGTTAATAAACAGACATTAGTTACGTTTAATTTTTGATTTTATTTCTGTTATACTATCAAGTCTTATATTTAGTCGTACATTTCGTGTATTGTAAAATTTGAACAAAATAAGTAGTATTTTTTAAATGTTTGTATTTTTACATTTTATAAAATAAAAACTTTTTCTTAAAAATTGTTGAAAAAAGCGTTTAAAAGATATTTCTTGGTAAGGTAAGCCCAAGCGTATAAGCAAAAGGTCTGTTTAATTTTATGTTACGTTATTGCTCGTAAGCATAATAACATAATAACGTAACATAAAATCAAACTTTGAGGATTACAACCCAAATTTAAAACTCGTAATTAATTAAAATAAAATATACTAATTAATATAAAATAAACAACCTTCAAAACTCCAACTTATAGTATAACGCTTAACTTTAAACTTATTTCTTGCAAGCCTAAAGAGTACAAACTACATTTTATTAAGAAATTTTTGCAATATGGAGACTATATTGACTTCTGTACGTCAATTTGCTCTTTATGCCTTTTGTCACGTTGTTTTCTGTTTTCTTCACGTATCTTTTTCGAACAAAGTACGTCCGTACGTGTTCAACGTCCATGGCGATTAGTATGATGTTAGCCGACGACTGACACTTTTTTCTTTAAAAAATTAGGTGTGAAATTGATTGTATTTTGTTTGTAGATTATTGTAGTGTATTTATTTTTGTTTGTTAGTCTATTTAATTTTTAATTAAATGTTTAAAGTGTCAGTCGTCGGCTAACATCATATAATACATCAAACAGATTATACAATAAAAAAGCTCTTTTGTAGTTAGATGTATTTTTTTTTTTTTTTTTATAGTGAGGTTAAGAAGTTTTGTACTCTTCAAAAATTGTTTATAATTAATAAATACATTTTTGGAACTATATGTAAAGATCTCCGGAGCGCTAACGTCGTTTCTAGATCTCTGATTGTTGGGTAGCTACATATAGTTCCACAAATAGTATTTATTAATTATAAACAATTTGAAGGGACTACAAAACTTTGAAGAGACTATACTTCTTAACTTCACTACAAAACTCTAAAAATAAAATATATTTTGTTGAAGAGTTTTGTATAGTGAAATCAAGAAGTTAAGAAAATATGTTTTGTTTGTTGTGGTTAAGAAGTTTTGTAGTCTCTTCAAATTGTTTATAATTAATAAATATATTTGTGGAACTATGTAGCTACCCGAAAAATCTAGAAACAACGCAGGCGCTCCGGAGATCTTTTATGTTAGAGTCGTTGGAGAGTTGACTGCAATGCCTGGTTTCTACAGATTGATTATCGGGTAGCTACATAGTTCCACAAATGTATTTATTAATTACAAACAATTTGAAGAGACTACAAGACTTCTTAACTTCACTATAAAACCTTACAAACAAAATACAATTAACTACAAAAGAGCTTTTTTATTTTATAATATGTTTGATGTATCATATTATGTTAGCCGACGACTGACACTTTAAACATTTAATTAAAAATTAATTATGGATTAACAAACAAAAATGGATGCACTACAAAAACCTACAAACAAAATACAATCGATTTCAGACCTATTTTTTTTTTAATTTTATAATACATGGCTAGTTTCATGGTCCATAATTAAATAATTATTAAAAATTATTTATAAACTAACAAACGAAAATAAATGCATTACAATAATCTACAAACGAAATAAAATCGATTTCACACCTAATTTTTTTAAAAAAGTGTTGGTTAACATTATACGAATCCCATGGCTGACTCATCTGTTGTTCGTTCCGAATTACACAAGAAGCGCATAGACCGCATAAACGCATCAGACGCATCAACTGCCTCAAGTCGAAATAGAAGCAGTCAATGCGCTGGGAGGAGTGCTAAGAATTCAGGACGTTTAGTACAATCTAGAGAATCCTTAGCACTATCAAAGCGCTCCCAATGCGCACATTGGCTAAATCGGAACGACTTTCTATGCAGTCTACGCGCTTCATGCGTAACTCGGAACGCACCCGTTGTGTTCCAATTACCGTAATTGTCGACACAACGCTACACATCCGTACTCGCCCGAGAGCTACTAGTCGGCTGTGTAAACTCTTGTGTTCTCTAGTGACAATGAAATAGAATTATTTCAATGATACTTTTGATATTTTCGTTGATTTGTAGTTTTTTTGCCTTTTTGAATAAAAAAAGAAAAAGAAATGCGCGGCCACTCATTTATAGCCGCCGTGGCTAGCAACTATTTCATTGTCACAAGAGAACACAAGCTTATGGCGTTTTCGATTTACGACTCAAACCGACTCGGGTCGCATCATGTATACAGGATTCTAGCATCATTGACGTGGAATATATACATATCTGTGTATGTATTCCACGTCCATTGATGCGACCCGAGTCGGGTCGAGTAGCAAATCGAAAACGCCATTACACAGCCGACTAGTCGCTCTCGGGCGAGTACGGGGGTGCGTTCCGTATGCCGGAGTGTTCATCCGGACGAAGTGTGACGTCACACACCGAGGTTGTCTCTTGAAACGGAACGATTCTTGGACGTTTTTGCAAATGAAAATTGTTATCTACAAATAAATAACATTAAACTTAGATATAAAACTTCAAACATAATATATTCTTTATGTTTATGTTAAAACACAAAACTAACAGAACAAAAACATAACCTACAACGCAAATCTACATATATTTGACCGTCGCGCTTGACACCACGCTGTTCTGCGCATGTCAGACGTTTTTCGTCGGAGTCCCGAGCACGACGAAAAGTTGTCGCCCGGGCGTTTGGAAATTGTGAAACGGAACGCGGTTATGACGTCATACCTTGGTAAACGGAACGGTTTTGGACGAAAAGTTGTCGTCCGGACGTTTATACGGAACGCACCCCGGATGTGTAGCGTTGTGTCGACGAATACGGCAATTGGAACACAACTTGTGTCGCCGTGATCACGAAAGTGTCTAGGGATATTGCAAAGCACCCAGTGGCGATGTAAAAGAAACAATAAAGATAACAAATAGTAAGAAGGAATACATTCGAGATTTACAGGTTTCCATTTATGCAACAAACTGTATACTTTTACATGTATAATTTCACACGATTAACGAATTATCAATTAATGTCATATAATACACATTCGTACATATGTACGTATGTAGTTGTATATACATATCGTTACAGTCTAGTCAGCGTAGTAAAATCTGCAATTTACCGCCACTTATATCCCTAGAATTCTAGGGATTTTTTTATGTTGGTAGACATATATTTTTTCGTGTCGCAATCAGAAAGAAACAATAGATTTTAGACAGAGAAAGAGTCGTTTTGCGCACACCATGGATTCTTCCACCATGGGTCTACTCGACGTAAGTAACTCGCTGCTCCTCCGAAAAATATGTAATTTTCACACTACTGCCGATAATGGTCTCTTCTTTTTCGCTACACATGTAAACTAGTGCAATAAGTTTATTTGTTGTACTAGTGCAGAAGTGCAGCGAAAAAGAACAGAAACCTAAATTTATTTTTATTTTTATTTTGAATACAAAGCTTTCCTAAATAAAAATTACAATGAAGATGTCATCCCCAAATGATTTCCAATCGATTCCATTTATAATAAACAATAAACATAGTTGCTATCTGCTAACTTGACGCTCGATAAATTTTGTTAATAACAAAAAATCTATTCTTTCCCAAATGTTTAAACAATTTTCCCAAACTTCCCCAAATAATTCCCAAATTATATGAAAAAGAATAATTCAAAAATATTCAATTTGTCTGCTAACTCTACGGCGGTTGATTTTGGACCAAAAAGTTGTAGATGGCTCCACACTCGAGTTCGCCGTATGGCTCCTGCACACACAGGACGCGGCAACGCTAGGGAATAACGCGTGGCTCACGCGTTAGCCAATCAAAGTTGGATCGAGTTTAACTTTATCCGCGCGGCAAAAGATTTGGTTGGCTGTGGCACCAACTTCCGCCGCGCGGCGAGCGCTGCCGCGTCCTGTGTACAGGGACCGTATTCTCGACCCTGCCCTAATGATTTTCGTATGCGACTTCCTATTTGAAAAGCATTGAATTTCGCATGCGAGTTTCATGAAAACGATTCGAGAATAGGGCCCCAGGAACCATAATGCTAATGCTAAGACTCCATATATGCGGTTGAGCTTCGGCAAATGCTGCGGTAACCAATCAGAAGCCAGGCGCTTGCCGAAACCTGCCGGAACCCGACCTGCGCCTGGCTCCTGATTGGTCACCGCAGCATTTTCCGGAGCTCAACCGCATATATGGAGTCTTAGCATAACAAAGCTCACTGAAGTTAGCGGGACAACTTCGACTTTTGATATTTTTTTTTTACGAATCGATTGTTAGTCGTTTGTTATTGATTGTTAGACTAATTAGAACGTTTGTTAAATAATAGTTTTTACGTAATTACGAAAATAATTTTTAGTGTTAAGTTAGCGGGTAAATATAGAATTTCTTTACAATTTTTGGTTCAAACCGGGGTCAATCGATGCGGAATCGTTTGTTAGTTCAGAATATACTAATTAAAACGTTAATTGTTAGATCATGGTTTCGCTTAAAAACGCAAAAAACTGTATATCATTTAGCTTCCGGAGAGTGGGGGTGAGACGTAGAATATGTGGTGGTTTCGGAACGCATTTGTCCGAATTGCCCGATACGTAAGGCTGAAATCCCATGGTGCGGAATAGAGAATGCGTCATAGACACAGCCAATCAGAGCTATGCCGCAGTGTTTACGATATTTCCTGCATGCGTTCGTGGCGCAGTTGCGTTAAGGCCCATCTACAATGAGTTGTATCGTAGTCGTGTCATAAGTCATAATCCAGACAGCACAAATGTCTACTAAAAGCATCTTAAAGTCATCTTTACGATATCTTTTAGACATACGTGCTGTCTAGGAAGTCATAGGGCACGTGTTAGAATCTAATTTATCAACGTAGAATCTTGATGTAATTTTATACTATCGACAACTCAGCAATCGTTCTGCTGAACGCGGCCATAGTCATAACTGCGCTAGTGCTACACTCTACTACTCTCGTTCAACACGGATTCAGTTTCAGTGCAGTTGGGCGTCGTAAGTCGCAGATCTTAAATATTGGCACTTGGCGAATATTTAAGATCTACGACTTACGACGCCCGACTGCACTGAAACTGAATCCGTGTTGAACGAGAGTAGTAGAGTGTAGCACTAGCGCGGTTATGACTATGGCCGCGTTCAGCAGAACGATTGCTGAGTTGTCGATAGTATAAAATTACATCAAGATTCTACGTTGATAAATTAGATTCTAACACGTGCCCTATGACTTCCTAGACAGCACCAAGGTCGGTAAATGACGCGTCGGTAGCGACGCTACATAAGGTCTTCTCACGCACTTCGAGCTGTTTGGAACCAAAATGGCGACAACAACGCTCAGCTGATCCAAGGTCCGTAGATAGACGCGACGACAGCGCGACGACAGGTACGTCGCGTCTATCTACGGACCTTGAGCTGATCAGCAAAAAAATATAATGTTTAATTTTTAGACAAATGTTAATGTTTACGCTGTTTAAAAGTTAAGTTAAGTTAAAAAACATAAAAATAAATAATACTTGGTCGAAATTAGAAAAATAAACAGCATGCATTCTCAAATATATTAACTAATTTTATTACTAACTCTTAATTATAAACATTGAGTTTTAAAATAATTAGACTAGAAATTAAATGTTCCAATAATCTTATATTTTTATTAATAAACATGTAATTATAATAAAATAATAACGCAAATAATACATTTTTTTCCGCCAGTAATAATTAACAGCAATATCATTTAAATGGACAACTGGCGATTAAAATATTGCAAAAAAAATATTTATTTAAATAATATTGCTATTAAAATAAATATTTGAAAACAATAACAGCATTGCTTTGCAAATAATTTGGATTTTTAGAAAATAGATTGCCTATAAGCACTTTTTGAAGCAAAGGATTTATTTTTCGATAAACGTATTTTCTTTTTTTGCTCGTTAACAAAAATAATTTGTCGAATATGAATATATCGACGTAAAATATTGTAGAAGAAATTACAAGGTTTAGTACGTTCCGCACAAATGTTTGAGATTATAGTTAATTCTTTATAAGGTGCCCATTTTTCGATCATTTGTAATAAATGCTCAAATAATCGAGGGTGCAGAGCACATCTATCAAAATGCGCTTGCAAATGACCTTCAACTAAAGAAATATAGTTAAATATACCATTTGAAGGATTTTCTAAGAATCCAAAAGAAAGAGCTTTGGTATAAAACGAATACTGACCATTATCATCAGTAAAAGCTTGTAAACAATCACTACAAGCGTATTTTTTTCGTAAAACATAAGAAATTGCACTTCCTAGCACGTTGTTTATAATATTACATTCTAATCTATTCGTTATTGGGGTTACATAAGTGTAATTTTGTGTATTTTTATAAACGGGGGAATACATACAATCCTCTGGCGAAATCCCGTACACTGTACAGTGCCGTACGAGCAGCGCGAATGGCGAACTACGCACACAGTAACAACTGTTGTACGACGTGCACTAATACACAGTCACTGGAACCAAAATGGCGGCCGTGAGAAGACCTTATGTAGCGTCGCTACCGACGCGTCATTTACCGACCTTGGACAGCACGTATGTCTAAAAGATATCGTAAAGATGACTTTAAGATGCTTTTAGTAGACATTTGTGCTGTCTGGATTATGACTTATGACACGACTACGATACAACTCATTGTAGATGGGCCTTTAAAGATTTGTGTCATAGAGCCATAGCCTTAAAACTTTAATAGACGTTGACATTAAAACTTTAAAGGCCCTTGCACAATGCTAGGCAACAGGCAATAGGAACAGGAAATAACCTCAAATTCGTCAATACAAACCTAAAATTTCGAACGATATGATTGGTTGGCAACAGGCAATAGGCACAGCATTTCCAACGTGACGGAAATTCTGTGTCTATTGCCTGTGTCATCGTCTATTCTGCATAAATACAAGGTTTCTGATTTCTGTTTGCTAAAGTCGCAACTTGCGAGCGAGCGTGTTCGGACGTGGCTCGGTTTCGACCGTTCGACCGTTACATTTTTTGAGGCTGCAGGGGGAAGTGATCCGCGCAATTCTCTGGGCATAGCACACCCACGGCAACCCGCGCTCATCACCGCGGACACTCACACACACGGACACGCACACACACACGCTTAAGAAGTTTGCCGCTAATTAGAGAGTCAGATACACGCTACACATACACACAGGAACACATACAGACGTAGTTAGGGGTAATTAGCCTGCCGTACCAGGAGGCAGAAAGGCCCGGAAGCAAGAAGAAAGAAGAAAGAAAGATTTCTGTTTGCTGTTCCTATTGCCTGTTGCCTAGCATTGTGCAAGGGGCTTAATACTCTTCAACCATCATTATTTTGGGTAATACTTAGGCCCAGTTCCACAAATGTCGGTTAATTTTTAACCTTAGGTTAACTCACTCACCGTCTCTTCCTAACCTCTCCCTTAGAAAGAGACGGAGAGTGAGTTAATCTACGGTTAAAAGTTAACCGATGTTTGTGAAACTCGGCCTTAAGGAGAGCTCCCTCCTCACCGATTTCGCTCAATTTCACGTGCAAAAATATAGGTAAGTGTAAAAGGAAAATTTCATTCTGAACTTAGTAAAAAGTATTCTTGCAATAAAAGAGATATAGATTACAAAAGTAGAGGTAACCTAAAGTTGTATTTGAACAATTACATCAAATTATAGATCTATGAAATATAGAAATAAACTTATATTGTATGTACAAGTAGATATAAGTAATTTTGTCATCGTACGGAAACTCACAGTTCAAACTAACTATAAAATTGTTTGCAGATGCTTGCTGTCATTGTGAATACAGATCAAAGAGGTAGGAAAGCAATGGAATACCTCATGCATTTCCAAGTAAGTTAGAAAAGCTTTAGCGAAGCTACTTAATCTTGTACAAATCATATTAAAGTACACATTAAGGAAATATAAATATATTTTATCATTGTGTAAGGTTTGGAATCTGTCTTGGGACCGTTGCGTAACAGAGGAATATGTGCTCAAAGATACAGAAGAGAATCGTCAACTTCAACGAGATCTAGCACAAAAAGCGCAGCTTCAGCTGTACGTATTCCTGAAACTCTAATATTATACAAATTTTATGATTTATTATGAATTGGTATACTATTTTTTTTCTCATGAAACAGGGGTGCTTATTTATATCGCCGCAAACGCAAGAAGAGAAGCCATAAGATGTCAAAGCCCTTAACCGAAACAGAGCATCAAGAACCTCGGCGTAGAGCGAGAAGCGGTAGCTGTCGAGCTACATCAGCTACGACCGAATCTTCCGAAGATGGCAGTTCAGGCCAACACGCTGATTATGATACAAAACTAAGTTTTATTTTCAAGTTAGGGCCATGGCACACAAAAAATCTTAAGCAGTAAAACTTGAACAGTAAGCGAATCAGCCAATCACAGTCAAGACCTCAAGGCATAAACGTAAGCGTTAGCGAATCTATACTGTTGATTTCCTTACTGCTTAGGTCTTACTGCTTAGATTTTACTGCTTAAGTTTTTGGTCTGATTTTAGTATGTCAATCAATTATCCAGTTTAAATATTTACCATCTTTATTGAAACTATGTTTGAATACTATATTCTTTTAATTTAACAAACAAATTAACTTTACAGAATTAGTAGGCCAAACGTGGAACGTTTATGCAGCGTCTGCTTTATTTGGCTTCCAACAAGATGATATTCACTTCAAACTGTATTCAAAGAGATTGAGAGAAGAGGTTACAAGTATCATGTCACATGAAGATGTAACTTACGACGCAAAGTTTTCTGTTGTGGAGAATATTATCTCCAGACCAAATGAAGATCATCCAGCAATCAAGGTAAAAGAATCGACACATAATTTTAATTCTTGATCTTTTATTTAATATCTTATTCGAACATGTATATTGGAAATGCAACAAAGTTTAAGTTTGCTTAAAATATATTTTAGATTGAAGTTATAGCTAAGACCAATGGTCGTGAGAAAGATGTCGAGAAACCTATTTATAAAGGGATATTATTCTGGAGGATAACACAGACTGAATCAAATATACAGAATTCCATAAGATTGCCCCTTTTGCTATGTCGTGACACGCAGTGCACGCTATCATTGGTCGTATGTTTGATTGCTTGGTAATTGCACTACCAGCTAACGAGGATGACTTAAGCTGGCTGATTCCAATTATAATTATGGCAACTGACAAAGAGGACCCAACCGATACTTTCTGGTGAAATTCAAATGGAATACACAGTGTCAGAACCCTTATGAAAAAGTAGTACTGATTTTAATACTGGAAGAAGTATTGGTAAAAGTACTGGAGATATAAATACTCAAAGTACTACTAAATTCGACCATACTGATCTCGAAAGTACTGTGTAATCAGTGCTTCGTCAGTACTCTTTCCAGTACTCATCCAATACTCATTCACTGCTCATTAAGTACTCTCCCAAATACTCATCCAATACACGTCTAGTATTCATTCACACAACATAAAAAAAATTATATCTATATATTCATTTTGAAATTTTATTACTATTTTTTAACTGTTTCTTAAGATGCAGCCTATGATAATTCCACTTGACAATTAGCTTTTTGTAATTTATTGAATGTTTTCTCGTATTTAAAAAACACTTACCTTTGGTGGGATTCGAACTCGGGACCTCTGGATCGTGAGCCGACTGCCTTACGTGATAGACTATTTCTTAGTTTGATGAAAGTGTTATATATTGTCTACATATGTCTGCGGATTAGTTAGTACTGTGTCTATCAGTACTTACAGTACTGGCAGTACTACAAGCAATAATACTCATTAGTACTTCAAAGTATTGAAATGGTATCAGTACTTTATCAGACTAATATTCGGAGAACTATCATGATAGTACTGCCAGTACTGTAACAACTAATAGGCAGTACTGACCATTCTGCAATATTCATGAGTATTAACATACTAAACTATCAATACTGCAGCGCGAGAAACGATAACACTCGTCAGTACTCTAAAATTTTTAAACATATATTTTGTAAACTTAAGGCAATTATATCTACATTTATATGATATTACGTAATTATATTCGTCATATAAGTCATATAATCATATAAGTCATATGATTCTTTTCAAATATTTGTTTTTATATATGTTACTCTATACAATTAAAAAGTAATACCAAAATTTTAATAAACTAATAACTTTTTAAGATCTATTAGTATATATAATATAACAAATTCAACCATTTGTGGTCTAAATATAAAAAAAAATGAACACGTTGTTTTACAACACTGTATAAAAATTTATAAGCAAAATTATGATACAGCATATAAAATTATAGTACAAGTTTGGATCTGACTGCACATAGTAATGTTGAAGAGAAAAAAACCTAATTTTTTCTTTTCAACATTACTATGTGAAAAAACCTACTTTTTTTCTCTTCAACATTATTATGTGCAGTCAGATCCGAACTTGTACTATAATTTTATATTTGCATCATAATTTTACTTATAAATTTTTATACAGTGTTGTAAAACGTGTCCAACTTTTTTATATTTAGACTTAACAAATGTTTGAATTTGTTATATATGTATATTAATAGATCTTAAAAAGTTATTAGTTTATTAAAATTTTGATATTACTTTTTAATTATATAGAGTAACATATATAAAAACAATTATTTGAAAAGAATTGTATGACATAATTAAGTAATATCATATAAATGTAGATATAATTGCCTTAAGTTTACAAAATATATGTTTAAAAATTTTAGAGTACTGACGAGTGTTATCGTTTCTTGCGCTGCAGTATTGATAGTTTAGTATGTTAATACTCATGAATATTGCAGAATGGTCAGTACTGTTCCTATTAGTTCTTACAGTACTGGCAGTACTATCATGATAGTACTGCGAATATTAATCTAATAAAGTACTGATACCACTTCAATACTTTGAAGTACTAATGAGTATTATTGCTTGTAGTACTGCCAGTACTGTAAGTACTGATAGACACAGTACTGACCATTCTGCAGTATTCATGAGTATTAACATACTAATACTCTCAATACTACGAGTACTGATCACTCAGTACTGAATACTGATTGCTAGTACTACTTTTTCGTAAGGGAATTACCGGTTACAGATACCATTACAGTTAAATTTCACACTCCAGACCTGAGAAAGATATTATCAGCGTACGAATGTTAACGTTTAGAATTATACAAAAATATCCAGTATTGTTTGTAGGACATATTTTATACCGCTATTTATTAATTTGCAGCATTATCGAAGATCGAGATGACAGAGAGTTAACATCTCTTGATTATGAACACATAGAAATATTTTATGAAGCACAAGCAAATGTTAATGCTAGGAGGTTTGCAGTTAGGATTATGTATGTACGCTGCATAGGATTAATCTACCTGGAATAACAATAACGGAGAATAGAGTGACTTTTTACATTATTTTTATTTTTTCTCATTTTACATCAAAATCGTCTTAGAATCTTATAGTCGATAACACGTTCGTATAGTCCGCAATGTCTTTTTATTTTTAGATGAAAGTAATGAACATATAAATTATGAATAATATATTGTTGTACTTCAGTGACAAGGCTCTTGATATATCTCGTACAGTGCATATTGATATATAAATCTTTTCTTATTTTAATGTCTTGTGATATGAATAACACATGGTTTAGATACAGTAACAGTATGATTGTTGCAATGACTATTTACATTGCGTGTCATTATTATAAAAGAAACAGGATAATCTATTTTTTATTTATATATATTAATTTATGCAAGAAAAACTACTTTACACATGCATACATATACTGTATCTTTGTCAATATAAAAAAAATATATAGATACTTCAATTCTACGGATTCTACGTCATTATATATATTTATAAAATAAACGAGTCTTTAATTTACACCTTCAGCACCTTCTATTTCCATCTGTAAAATTAGAAGAGTATATTTAGTGAAAAACCGACACATACACAAAGTTGATATTTATTATATATAATTATATAGAAACTTACAGAACAATTGGTAACAATGTTGTCCTTTGTCGTATCCTGATATTTCTTGGCCTTTACTTTTTGCAAGTGATATTCAAAATTTATATAATCGTCTGGTTTCTTGTCAAGTGGTGAGGGTACAAATATTCCAAGTACTTCAAGTAACATATAAGGTTTTAACTACGTTACAAGTGGGGTAGATTCAAAAGTATATAGTGCTTTGTTATGATAAAATAGAAACCCATCCAAAGGATGTAGTTCCTTAAGATTCATTAAAGCTGAATTGAGGTCTTTTTTGCATTTGATATTTGGCAGTTAAAATGGGATATCTATTTGTATCAGTGTTACGTTGTTTTTATTCTGGTGTATCCTCAAACTTGCTCTTGATCCAGAATAGCCTGAACTCAGCCTAAAATAATATATCGTGTATGTGTAAGTGTAAATACAGATAAATAAATTTCTTTCTTTGTTGCTTATACATTAGTGGAATTTGTATCAATTACTTTATGAATGTAGATTAATGTAACAATTTAGCAATATATATTACATCGTAATTCGCGAATGGCAGTAGACTCCAAAACACTACGTCTAATATATAAAAGAGTTTTCGATCCTTTATCCATATACAATCTACAGCAGCACATTGATGTGGATCACTATCAGGATTTCCATCTAGAAGTGCTGAAGGAAAGACACCATAAAGTTTGCCTTTTCTAGAATATGATTTTGTTTCACCCTGATTAAAAATCGTTAATTATTTCTTAATGGATTTTTAATTTAAATATTAATTTTAAATATATCAAATTAATATTAGGGTAAATATACCGATCAAAGGAGCATCCCCCGATGACCTTGACCTTGACATATGTTGTCAAGGACATGACCCTGAGTGACCCTCAAAAGTTTTTAGCCGTCGATCGTTGTTTGTTAAAAAGTTATTAACAAAAAAATTTGACAAATATAGCAGATATTTTGAGTACTAAAAGACATAAACGACTAATGTGTATGTGGAAATAATATATGTATGACATATGTTGTCAAGGTTATGACCCTGAATAACCTTCAAAAGATTTTAGCCGTCGCTCGTTGTTTGTTAAAATGTTATAAACAAAAAAGTTTGAAAAATATAGCAGATATTTTGAGTATTGAAAAACATAAACGACTAATATGTATGTGGAAATATTACATAAAGGAAAGTTATTTAAAGCAGTGAATCGTTGATATATTGAACAGTCTTTTTGTTAAAGCAGAGAATAGTTGTTACAGAAAAGTATATATACAATTTACGTGTTAGAAAGCATAAATATAAAGTATTCTCTGCTTTAACCATAATTGTATGATTATAATTGTGCAATTAAAGATAGTTTATACAATTGTAATCGTACATTTACCCAGATAGCACAGTGACATCAAATGCCGTAATAATGCCGTCTTAGTGACGGAAACTTGACGTGTTGCCGTCACTAAGACGGCATTATTACGGCATTTGCCGTCACTAAATGTCACTTTGCTATCTGGGTATGTTTAAAGCAGAGAATACTTTATATTTATGCTTTCTAAAACATAAAATTGTGCATTACATTTACATACATACTTTTTAATACCAACTATTCTCTGCTTTAACAAAAAGATATGTACTATTTCCTCATACATATATTAGTCGTTTATGTCTTTTAGTACTCAAAATATCTGCTATATTTGTCAAACTTTTTTTGTTAATAACTTTTTAATAAACAACGAGCGACGGCTAAAAACTTTTGAAGGTCACTCAGGGTCATGACCTTGACAACATATGTCAAGGTCAAGGTTATCGGGGGATGCTCCCCTGATCGGTATATTTACCATAATAAATACTGACAGTTCAGTACTGTATTACTGCCTGTATTAAATCACTCAGCAAGTATTTATCACTACCAGTATTTCCCAAATAAATATTAACAGTATTAAATCACTGAATTTTTTAAGTATTTAGTCAGTAATACTTTTCTGTAAGGGCGGAGTCGGAGTAGGACGAAAACAGGTCGATAAAGAAGAGAGTAACAGGGGGAAACAGGTGTTGAAGAGATAAAGAGCGAGAAAAGGATTCGGATGGACGAGAAGAAGGAGGAGGGCAAGAAAAAGGATATTAACTCGAAGAAAGGCAAGAAGGAGAATAAGACGATAGAAAAAGGTAGGATTACAGGGGGCAGACCCACGAGGGCGGTGGAGCTGTCAAGAATAAGAGATAGGACAGGAAGCCAAGAATCAATTATAGAATACGTAAAGAAAAGAGGAAGGGAGGAAAAAAAAGAAATAGCAGGAAAAGCCGAAAAAGAAATACTGGAAAATTTTAGTAAAGAGAAAAGAGTGATAAGATCACCGCCAAACAAAATAAAAAGAGAGGAAAAGAAAGAAGAAGGCATAAAGGCGGAAAAAATGCTAAAAGAGATTTTAGCGAAAATGAATGAACAAGTGAGAGAAAGAAAGAAGGATAAAGAAGAGATAATGAAAGAGATATACGACCTGAGGGAGGAATATAGAAGAAGAGAAAGGCTTTGGAAAATGCAAAAAGCGAGTTTAGAAAATAGAATAAAACAGCTGAAAGAAAAAATAGAAAAAGTGGAGAACAGTGGAGGTGAAAAGTTAGAGAGCAGCGAACTAATGAGGAAGATAAAAGAGATGGAAAGAAACTCCGAATTAGCCGAAAGGAAAAGGAAAAATTATATATATATAAAAGGAGTGAGTAAAAATAGAAAATGGAAGTGAAAGAAAAGAGAAGATAGAGAAATTCCTTGGAGAAATCACCAAAAAGAAGGTGAAAGTGGACGAAGTGCAGGCAATTGGCTGGGGAGAGTACAAAATGACGCTAGTCAGATTCAATAGATGGGAGGATAAAAGAGAAATAATGACAAATAGGAAGGAGATAGGAAGAGTAAGAAAGATATTTATGGATCACGATCTGACGGCAACAGAGAGGCAGATACAAAAACATCTATGGAGTATAGTAAAAGCAGAGAGAGAAAAGGGGAAGAAAGCAACGATAGAATATCAAAAAATATGGATAGACAATTGCGAAAAGAAATGGAATGAAAGCACCGAAATGCTAAAAGACAGAGGTGTTTTTCGAAAAGAGTAAAGAAGAGAGAAGACAGGGAGAGGGAGAAAGGGAGAGTGAGAGAGGAGGGAGAAGAGGAAGATAAGGCGGGAAAAGGAAGAGGATTAAGGATATGCTTTTGGAATGTGGTGGGACTAATTAATAAATGTGAAGAAACATGGGATTATTTGGAAAATTCTGACGTGATAGTACTAGTAGAAACATGGGTGGAAGAAGATAAATAGAAGAAGATAAAAATAAGATGGCCAACAAATTTATCTGGAATTGTGTACCAGCGAAAAGGGAACACAGGAAAGGAAGAGCAAAAGGAGGGATAATAACAGCAGTCAACAAGAATTTGAAAGTTATGGAGGTTAGGGAGATTAGCGACGAGGTGGTAGGAAGCAGACTAGAGTATAATAGAAACAAATGGAGAATAATCACGTTGTACAGTCAAAAGATGGAAGATACGATAGAAACACTAAGGGAGAAGGTATACAAGGAGGACCGATAAATAATGAAGAAGAGAATGAAAAGAGGAGCGAGACCAGAAAGTCAGTAGATAAAGTTGTAAATAGAGAGGAACGTATATTAATAGATAAAATAGAAGAAAGAGGATGGGCGATATTAAATGGGAGTTTTTGAAAGGAAGGGAGATAAACTTATATAGGAGATTTAGGATCATCGGTTATAGATTATGTTTTAGGGAATGACAGAGCAGGAGAAGAAGTAAAAATAGTTGAAGAAGGCATTAGAACGGAATCGGACCATGTTCCGCTAGAGGTGGAGTTAACAGGACCACAGATGATGGAGACAGGGAGAAGGAAGAAAGAAGTGGAGACTAGAGAGAAGCAACTGGACAGAAGAAGGGAGGAAAGAATATCATGAGAAATGTGAAGGATGGTCGAGTACACAAATAGATACAGAGGGTATCTGGGGTGCATTCGGGGAGCACGCTATTAGCACAATTATCGTCCAAAACCGTTCGAGGAGACGCTTTGTGGCGCTATGATACACGATGATGACGTCACTCTAAAGGCAGCGTGACGTCAACACTCGCGCTATTTTCGCTATTATTTTCGAGGTGAGGCACGAAATGCTATTGACGCTTATTCTCTCCTTGAACACTTGATTGCGTATAAGGGCTGCTTTCAGAATACTGCAGATAACGAAACGTAACCAATGTCAATTCCAACAATGGACCAAGGACCAAGTGAAGTTGAAATTAATCTGTTTGGTGAAGAAAAAGGAATAAATTATTCTATCAAATTGTCTCCAGAAGATGCTGCGCGTGCAAAGAACGGTAAATAATTGATGATACAGGTTATGTAGGTAGTATTCTATTTGCTGTGTAATTATAATCAAATAAAAGTTGTAGGTAAAATAATGGCATAAAACTCAATAAATAAAGTTAAAATAAAAAACTCGTTTGTTATTCACACTTGGCACTCCCACAACTCGCATCATCGGCCATATTGCAATTTTATTCTAAAACTGCGTTCGGGGAGCTTGCTATCGCCATCGCGCTATTGGCTCCCCGAACGTAGTTTATAGTTTGGGATATAAGACGCGTTTGAGAGCGCTTAACGCTTAGTATAATATAGTGTGCGCTTTACGCTCAGGTTATATTAAGTATGCTATTCGCTCGCTATCTTTATCGCTTAACGCTAAGAAATGGATAATATTGGGTTAAATTATTTTATTTTGTCTTCGTTACAAAATCAAGTTAATCAATATTCTTTTAAACATTAAATTAGAAAGAATATCTTCGTTGACTTTCAAAATCAAGTATATTAAAGTTTTTTAACACATAATTAGAAACGGTATCTTCTCTCTCTATCCTGCCTATGTCGTCTCTCGAATCTCTTTTTATCCTGCCTTTGTCGTCTCTCGAATCTCTTTCTCCTTTCTCTCTCTTGTCTTCCTCCACGTGGCTTGGTTTGGGTGGCTATCGTTCTAAAATTCTCCTTCCCAATTTCCTTCGCAGTCTGCGTTGAGGCGTCCCTGAAGTTTTTCCAGGCAACTCCCGCCTGTGTTCCCTCAGACACGATTCGGAAAGGCGAGAGCAGCACGGGAGATTCCAGAGGCGGGACTACTCAATTGTACGTTGGAGTTGATCCTGAGGAGCAAATGGATGAAGTTTCCAAGCTAACTGGACTCTCTCGTGCGTTCTTAGGCGTTGAGGTTCCTAGATAAAAACGGGAATTTTTTTTAAAAAAGGAGCGACTAGCGCCAAGAATCGGTGAGGAGAGATTCTGTCTTTTTGTGTCAAAAAGCGTCTGCGCGCTAGTTGAAAGGCGTCTAGCGCCATGAGCGTCTGAGCGCTAGTTGATAGGCGGCTAGCGCCTTCTTGCGACTGTGTGCTGGAAAATATTTTACCTGTAGGAGGCGTTCCTGCGCCAGTTATTTCAGGGCTCGTATTGAGACAGGGGAGTGAGCGTCCAACGCTGGGTTCCTGTCAAACAACCCCGGGAGTCGAGAGCACCACTCCAGTTGAGCGTTCAACGCATTGCTCTACACTCGCAGCAGGCTGAGTCTTGGGGCGCTTGGCGCCAATCAGCGACTTAGCGCTGGCCGCTGGGATGGTCGCCGGTCGGATTTTCGGGCGCTTGGCACAGGAAGGTGGCTTGGCGCAGACTGCTGGTGGTTCTATCAGCACCACCTTCCTTTGACTAGCGTACCTCTGGAGCGAAAGCGGGCGAGTCCTGCGGCGTAGCGTCGCTTGCGCTATGACCTCCTCCTCGGCGAGCCGAGAAGGGCGTTGTGATTGCCCTGTGCTCTTCGTCTTGAGGCCGATGGGAGATCCGTCGTGGTCGACTGCTGCCAAATTACTCATTTTCCGAAGAAATCGGCCCGTCTTTTATACTGCGAAAATACGGTAACAACCCCTGGTTGCTAGGCGACTTTCATCCCTTGAAACTCGCCCTCGATCATCGTGTTGAAATTCGCGCTGGTTAATATCTTGAATGCTTCCGCGCTTCGACAACTTGAAACTGTCTCGCGCGTATCGTAAATATTAACCTGAGTTTCGCGCGTGCTGACGGGGAGGACGAATTCCCGGTGACCACGTTTTCGCGTCATGCCATCGGGAAGGACGTAATCCCGATGGCCACATTCTCGCGTGTTAATGGAGATAACGGCGCGAATATTTCCTGGTGTCTTGCGGAGCCGCCTTATTACCGCCGACGGAGAGAACGACAAGGTTGTTTCCTGGTGGCTTGCGGAGCCGCCACAATAGCGTTTGCATTCATAGCGTTAATAGCGTCTCCCCGAATGCACCCCTGGTAGGAGATGAAGGAAAAAGTAAGAAGCGCGCGCTATCACGAAGCATAAGAAAAAAGGATAATTCCATGGAGATTAGGAAGAAGAGAATGGCACAATAATGAATGAAAGGAAAGGAAAAAAAGATTGAGGAGATTGATTTAATATCATTAGATGTCACCTCACTTTTTACCAATGTTCCGAGAGATTTAGTGGTGGAAAGTGTTTCAAAAAGGTGGAGGGAGATTTTGGAACACATAGACATTCCTCTTGATGAATTTATAATTGCGATTAGAGTAGTCCTCATTTCCACATATTTCTCTTTTAACAACACTTTCTATAAACAAATTTTTGGCAATCCGATGGGTTCACCGTTATCCCCCAAGGCGGTGGACTTAACTATGCGTAATCTCGAGAAAATTGCAATCAAAAGGCTCAATTATTGTCCACGGTTTTACTTCCGGTATGTGGATGATATTGTTATGGATGTTCCTCACGATGAATTGGGGAAATATTTTGGAGATTTTTAACTCGCTACATGAAAGGTTGAAATTTACAATCGAGGTCGGGCAGGGAGGACGGCTGAATTTTTGGATGTCACTATCATTGCTGAGGGTGACAGAATCATTGTCGATCATTTTCACATACCAATTTTTTCAGGAAGGTATTTAAATTACAATTCCAACCATCCTTTATGTCATAAAAGAAGTGTAATTTACGGAATGATTGATAAAATTGTTCTTCTGTCACACCCACGGTTTCATATAAAGAACTTTGAAGGGGCAATTGATACTTTATTGGATAATGGATATCTGCTTAGTTTTATATTTTCCACTATCAGAAATAGATTTAAACATCTAGCGTCGCTTAACAGCAATCAAGGGGAAGTTAATAACGATATTAGGATAAAGATACCTAACTTCACTATTCCATACATTAAGTCCATTTCGGAAAGTTTTATGACCTTGACTAAAAAGCTTAACTTCCGGTCAGCATACACGATTCCTTGTATGCAAAGCAATACTGCAATTGTATTTTCTCTTATACAGGTGCATTTTTCTCAAGAAATGTGGGAACAAAGAGGCAACGGGAAGCGAAAATTAAAACCAGGAGCGATTCCAACAATATTTGAATTTTTTTTTAAAAAGAATCCAGATGTAATAAGCAGAAATGAACAAGCATCAAATAAACACGCTTGTTGGTGTTGGTGAGAATAATGACACTCTCTTCACCGTGTGTATGCGGACACTCTTTATTATACTAATAGCTTCACCGCCTTACGCGTCTATCGCCTCGATTTTCGACCGCTCTCTTCTTCTTCTTCTTCTTCTTTCATCCCCAGTGGATATCCGGCTCCTTAGATGGAGCCACAGTACCACGCATGTCAAACAAGATATATGCAGGGGCCAATCAGGGGGAAAGGCGCCTTCTTGTAATAACTCAAACTGAGTTGCCCACACAATAGCTATTCACAACTGAGAGAGTCAAGGAGCTCCGTAATAATAATACAGTACTTAATCAGAAATCAAATTTACAAACACTAATGAAACTTATTAATACCTTAACTAATCTTTTATTTAAATTACCCAACAAATACACCAAAGAGAAAGGGGCAATTAAATTTAACTTAAATAAGGAGTCAACGAATTTGACTCTTTCATTCTCAAACAAAAAACACGCCCACAATAGATGGTCCAAGTCTTGAAAATCCGAACCACAAGGGCACTCGGGAGAATCAATTAATCCAAACTTAAACTTGGTAGAATTAGTAAACGCATAACCAACTATCATACGTGAAATAATCCCAGCCCATCGTCTATCGAGATTAAATTTAGAAAGGAAATAAATATCATATTTTAATTTAAAGAAATTATCCATGTAAAACTTCCCTGAACCGATATTAATTCTTTCCAAATATTCAACATCAATCAATTTATACGACTCAAGAAGAGCAGCAGAAACATCTCTATATGCGATTTTATTATTCAAATGTTCTCCTGACAAGGCTGCATCTTTAGCAGCAATATCAGCAGACTCATTGCCGATAATGCCCTTATGAGCAGGGCACCAAGTAAATCTGATAATTTTTCCCTGTACCAGGGCCAAACTTAATTTAGTCTTTAAATCCGCTATTAAAGGACAGAGCTTACAAGAACTGAAAGGTGTAGAATTAAAGAGGGCTTGCAAAACACTTAAGGAGTCAGAACATATATTAACACTTACCCAGGATTTGTTTAACAGAAGGTCAATGAATTTGGTGATTGCAAAAACCTCTGCCGAGAATGAACTCGTAAAAGGGTTGAGCTTATATTTTTTAGTGATATCACAATGAGGGATACACACAGAACATCCAACAGAGTCATCACTTTTAGAACCATCCGTAAATACGTCGAATTCTGAAATAGAAGATCTTTTAATAGCAATCAGATTAGAAAAAGCAAGATTTGGATTGCCACTTTCTCTGGCTAAATGCCCCGAATAAGTATCAATATTAACCGGAATTGAATGAATATGAAAAGGATAAGAAAAGAAAGGATGAAGGTCCCAGGTATATAAATGTTTCTTATATGATTGAATAACCGGCCATCTAGATAATAAAAACGGGATATTTCGAGGAGCCGTGTTATAACGAATTACAAAAGAATGCAAGGATGCAATCTTATTTATAAGTTTATTATTACGTAACTGAATCGACTTGCAAATAAATTTATCACACTTAAATGTAACTCTCCTAAGTAAGGACTTCTGACCACTGAATGCCCAGCAAACTCTATTAGATGATGATCGAGGTATATTCAACGCAATTTTATAGGAGGTGCACAAAATTCCCTCAATAACAGAAAGATGTGTCTTTGCAGCGCTCATATACCACATAGAACCCCACTCAAGGATTGCTCTAATAGTGGCATTAACATAATTGACAGCCAGAACAGAATTAGCACCCCATGATCTGCCCGTAAGCCATTTCAGAATATTAACATAAACAGAAACTCTAACTTTCAAAGACTTAATATGAGATAACCACCTAAGACCCACATCCATAATCAATCCAAGATATCTAATATAACTGCTAAGAGGAATAGAACCTTTCACACACTCCAGATGGGTAGGTAACGTCAGAAATTTCTTTCGGTGAAAAATAATAAACTGAGTTTTTTGTAACGAAATGGATAAATTTAAATCCTCAAGCCAAGAAGAAAGCTGATTAAAAGTAGTCTTTAACCCGTCAATCACCCTACTCAAATCTGAATCCGATAACAAAATTGCTATATCATCAGCATACTGCAAGGTAATAATGTTATATGGAATCTGAAATAATATGTCTTTAACAAAAATATTGAATAGAATAGGACTCAACACAGAGCCTTGGGGAATACCACGTTGTAAAAGTCTACATCCGTATAATACACCAGATTCGAAAAAGTTAACGGTTCTCGGAGAAAGAAGATTGCGAAAGAAATTCTTATATCCAATAGGAATCCTAAGCTTGTTGATGTAACTAAATAATAACTGAGGATTAACATTGTCATAAGCAGCCTTGATGTCTAAAAAGAGAGCACCGGTCATAGCACGCCTAGCAAAAGATTTATACACTTCCAAATTAATAAACGCAAGACAATCGTCACACGATTTGCCTCTCCTAAATCCGAACTGACAGTTCGGTAAAAGGCATTCTAATTCAATGAATTTCTCAAACCGGGTCTTAATCATTTTCTCGAACACCTTCATCACACACGACGCCAAAGAAATAGGCCTAAAGTCATTTCTATTCGGTTTAGGAATAAGAACTACATCAAAGATTTTCCAGTTAACAGGAAAGGAACCGTCCATCAAAATCCGATTAAAAATCTCGAGTAACTTAATCACAGCAGACTCCGGAAGAAGCTTTAAAATATAATTAGAGATTAGATCAGGCCCCGGCGAGCTGTTAATTTTCGAAGAGAAAATAGCGAATTTCAGATCCCCCAAAGAAAATTCCTCATCAAAATTAGAAACCTGAGGAGTAATTAAAGTATCTTCAAAATTATGTGAAACCCACGGAGGGGAAAAATTATTAATGAAATTATAAATACTATCAACTCTACTATCAGATGAAATAATACTTTTATTAAAGAATGCAGAATTCCTAAAAGACTTAATAGAATCCCAAAAAGTCTTAGGATTAAAATTATCATTTAAATCGTTGATAAAGAAAATAAAATTCGCTTTTTTCCTCTTACGAATAATTTTTCTACAAACTTCAGAACAACTATTATATACGGCAAGATTCTCCCTAGAAAAATTAGCCATACAATACTTAAAGGAACGTTTTCTAAACGCTACTGCATCTTCACACTCCTTATCCCACCAAGGTTTATTAAATCGTTTTTTAGCAGGTTTTGGCACATACGATTTACACGAATTTGACTTGGGGTCAAAATAACAAATAGATCCAGAAGATTCGAAGATACTAGCGCCAGCTCGAAGTGCGCAGTCTATAATAGAAGAATTCCAAAGTTCATAAGCAGCAGCTCCCGACAAATTCTCAACAGACAAACTCTCCATGTTCTTATGGACAAACTCACAAAATTTTTCTTTTTCTAGATTCTGCGTATACATCCTGGCTCTATTAAAAGAATTAAGAGTATCAGAACTACTGTTAAATTGCAGGACAATAGGAAAATGGTCGCTGCCAAAAGGCTCATCTAAAGTTTTCCAAAAACAGCTGTGACAAAGAGACTGAGAAATTAAGGATATATCTGGAGCACTTCGAAAATCAGGATTCTCAGACACCCTAGTGGGAGAACCATCATTAAGAAAAACTAAATTTGAAGTAGATAAAGCATCAGCCAAAGCAGAACCATCCCCATTAGTCCTAGAAGATCCCCAAGCCTCGTGATGGGTGTTAAAATCACCACATATAATTACATTCTGAGAATCAATAGATGATACGATAGAATTAAAAAGATAAGTCCAAGTAACTGAGTTAACGTGAATATGAGGTGGTTTATACAAAGAAAAAATAAAGATTCTATTAGGAGAAATACTCTTACTACAAAATGAAATACACGAAAGTTTAATACCCGGGTTATTAGCAAAATTATAATCAAAAATCACAGGATCGAATTCCTTGCGATAAAGAATAGCAGTTCCTCCATATCCGTTATCATAAGATCTATCATTTCTGAGAACAAGAAAATCTTTGAATGAAAAATAAGAGCGATCATTAAGCCAAGTCTCTTGCAAACAGATAATATCAAAATCCTTACATAGATTAGAAAATTCAGGTAATTTATTTGTAACACTTCTACAATTCCACTGCAATATTTTTAAAGGCATAGTAAATTATAATTATTTAAGCTTACTAAAAATTATATGAAGGTAATGTAGCACCGCTAAGGCTTTATCAGTTTCAGAATTACCCGAATTATACAGATAACGCAAATCATGAAGCACAATGTCAGGAGTAGGGATGGTAATCGACAATGACCGTAGAGAATCATAATTCAACTGAGGAGCCTCCCGCCCAACAGTAGCACCCTCCACAATACTCGGCGCAGGGGATGTAACCATAGGAGAAGAACATATAGTATTCTCCAAAAAGGAACCATCATCCGATACATTAGACTTTTTTGACATTCTTCTTTTCTTCCTACGAGAAAGATTAATATTAGAGCCCTTATCCAGATTCTTAGAAAACTCGATTTTATCCCAAATCATAAACGCATGAGCTCTAAATAAATCCACAGCTTGTTGGCAAGACAAAATCTTCCTGGATTTAACAATTTTCCTCGCCTGTGCATGAGAAGTATTTGTATAAGCCATAACCGTGTTAATAATCTTATGATCAGAAAAAACCGGGCAATTAACATCAGAGGAAAAATGACTCCCTCCACAGTTAATACATTTAGGATCGGCACAACAACTCTCAGAGCCATGTTGCAAACTACACCTTTCACAAGAAGGACTGCTTCTACAAGTATATGCAGAATGCCCCCATCTAAAGCAATTCGTACACTTACGAACTCTATTAATGAAAGGAGAAATCCTGCATCTAACACTCCAAATGTTAATATAAGAAGGAAGCAAATTAGCCATGAAAATCACCTTAATAGATGCAGAGTCACGTAACTCATTCGTGGATTTATCACGGAATTTAAGTCTCTCCATCGTATGAATAATGACAGGGTCACATGGCCAAGAAATACCCTCCTGAATATCCCGAATTGAAAAAGAGGGAAGCACATCCCTAATTACACCTACTCTAAAAATCTTATAATTAGGCGCATAAGCAACCAGCTCAGAAGGAAGTAGATCTTCACTCTCAATTAACGTATTAGCATCCGCATAAACCGAGAACTCAACACACATTATATTTTTTCCTAATCTACGAATTGAAGAAATACTATTAAATTTACGAATAAGAATTTTACCCAAACTCATGGGATGCAAATTGCCAATATTTGAAGAATTAGACAATGACTCGATATGCACCGGATAAGGCGCAACAACCAAATTAGAGTACCTATTGTCTCTCTGAGATTGTATAAACTGACTCCTACCAGACATCTGACTCGTTAAACTCGAGTTAGTCTTTGATTTATCCGCGCTCAACGAGAATTCGACATCCTCCCCGCCACGAAGGCGTTTATTTCCCGGAGACTTCATAGCCGAAGAAGACTCTACGTTCGATTCCGGAGAACGAACTTTCTTATGTTTAGTCATCATAGACACCGAAAATAATATTTCAATACAAGACGAAGTATAATATCTGAAAATAAGACAGGAATGAGAACTTAAGAATTCACAACAACATCACAACACGACACCAAGGACAACAAACAATACACAAGGAACGTATAAGAAAAGGAAAAACAAGGACAGGGACAGGAACACAACACTCTTGACGAAAATATCACAAATTCCAATAGACTAAATTAAGATATATGATATAAGAATATTAAATATATGTACTTAATAACTAAATAAACTAAAGAAAAGAACAAATTATCATAAGAAAAAGATCATAAACAAAATATATAAATAAAGTCGCAAATATTAATAAACCAAATATTAAAGAAAACTTATAATACCAGAAAAGATTAAAGAAAAAATTAATATCAGAAAAAGAGACTAAAATAGTGAAATAACTGAAATAATATAAAGAAAAAATATGAAAATATGAAAGAGAAGTTAAGGATACGTCTAAATTAATTATGCTCACATTTATGAGAAAGCAATAAACTATATAAAAAACTAAAAAGGAAATAATAATTACTTTGCTCACAATAACCACAAACAGAGTAACTTAGCTTTAGGGTACTCTGCACTCGACCTCCAAGGGGAGAAATTCCCACGAGGCACGCAGCTAAAATTCCTTCTTAAATCGCAAGGTAATCTACGCTCGATCCAGAGGTCAAAAAATTCTTCACACGTGGTCCGCAGCAAAGACTCCCAATATTCCTCCAATCGTCATCAAATAGAGCCAATTCAGCTCACAGCATCCACACACAAAATCTATTAACCCTAATCAGTCACACCTCCCGAAAATCCCGTAATGGTCACACTTGGGTGGAATCCACCCAAGCGTGTTTGCAAGTGTATAAAAAATTGTAGGTGACCTTTAAAAAAAAAAAAATATCCTGTTGTAGTTTAAGTCTTCCTTAAAAAGACTGTATAGGTTTGATTTGCAAAAAATTAATTTAACATATGTAAAAAAATAGCCCATTTCTATTGGTTTACTGGGTCGTTCTCGAAGTCAAGAAAACGCTTGGGTGGATTCCACCCAGTGTGACTGATTAGGGTTAAGACCGCCGCTCGTAAGAACAGGGAAACGAGCCGGGAGCACCCGTACGTACGTCTACTCCCGACTACGGTTCACGACGGAATCCCCCGACCGCTCTCGATATGAGTGCTCACGACAAGAGCTGTTGTTACAATGACTACGTTTACACGGCGGCTTATAAGCCGAAGTTATAACTGTCGTATACTATCCGATCCAAAACGTTTCTTCTTTTGATCATAATGATCATTTAAATAAGAGCTTCTTTTGATTTTAAACTACACTTTCTAGTATGTATATATCAAAAGAGATTAATTTAAATGTTTAGAGTATGAAAGAGGCTCATATTTAAGTAATCATATTGATAAAAAGAAGAAAAGTTTTGGATCGGATAGTATACGGCAGTTATAACTTCGGCTTATAAGCCGCCGTGTAAACGTAGTCATAGACTACGTTTACACGGCCCGTTTTACGCCGAAGTTACAACATCGATGTTATAACTGCTGACGTTAGATGCCGTGTAAACGCTCTTTTACGGCGAAGTTATTACATCGATGTAGTAACTCAAAGTCGTTTGGTGAAGAGGCTTAGAGTTACTACGTCGACTTAAAAAGAACGTGTAAACGGCAGCAGTGTAACGATGGCGATAATGCCAACCGTAAAAATTAAACATCTTAATCTCCATTGTTTGCAAAGTGGCTACAGACTAGAATTAGCGTCAAAAAGCTAAAATCTGCACGTTTAGACATCTGCGCAAGGGTGCTGCGTGCATGTTTGACGCTTGACGCTCGATGCTCGACGCTCCCATCTAAGCGCACCGTTATATTGGTACTAATGAAAATCCTTTACTCACTTTATTCGAAAGTTGTTAAGCTATTTTAGCTTGGTGGGAGTAAGATAAGCCTGAACGTGTAAACGCAACTCACCTTAAGTAGGAGTTATAACATCAGCGTTACTAAGTCGAAGTTAGAAGCCGTGTAAACGTAGTCTAAGTGGCGCCGCCCGCCGTTATGGCTCCTGCACACAGGACGCGGCAACGCTAGGGAATAACGCGTGGATCACGCGTTAGCCAATCAAAGTTGGATCGAGTTTAACTTTAACCGCGCGGCAAAAGATTTGGTTGGCTGTGGCACCAACTTCCGCCGCGCGGCAAGCGCTGCCGCGTCCTGTGTGCGGGAGCCATTAGTAGTGCGTTCACGAGAATACTCTAGACACTAGCAACTCTACCTCTCCTCGGTCGGTAATACTTCAACTTTAAACAATTTGATTATTTTTTTCAGTTTAATAATTTACCAAAATGTAACTAAATTTAATAACATATATTTCTTTGAAAAAATTTACTTTTTTTAAAATTACAATTTTTCACAGGTGTTTCAAGGTACAAAGAGAGTGTTCCAAGGTACAGCAAGGCTGTTGTACCTTGATACAAAATTACGAATTGTAAAAAATTGCTGTACTTTCTTACCAGATGATAATAAAAATTTGAATCTTTTTTTATTGTAACATATATGTATATATGTACTTTTATAATATATTTTTTCAAAATTTTTTAAATTAAAACTGGCTCAGAAAAATTAAAAACTTAAAAGTATTCCGAGGTACAGCACCTTCCCCAATATATTTTATACAAAATAGGAAAAGTATTTCTTATGTTTAATACAATTGTTAAATTTAAATATATTTCATATTTAATTCAATTATTTAGAAGCATGTAAATAAATATTTCCAACAATTTCTCAAAAGTCGCTTTGCAGACCTCTGCACTAAGTGATACCTGAGGTATCACTTAAGCTGATCCGTAGCGAAAAATATCACGATCAAGTACGCTTTTTTTTTCTTTCCTATGAGATTAGAGAACGCAGTTCCCAGGACCAGCCAAACCTGCATATAACATAATCATGTAATACCGAAAAAATATAAAAGTTTCTGAAATCGGAAGGACGCTTAGTTCCAGAATGAAGCGTATGGGAAAAGTTGCAAAAAACCTATTGAGCATATAGCAGCACAAAGCATAAGGAAAAAGGAAAAGGAAAAGTGGATTATGGAAAATAAATAAAATATAATAAATAAATAAAGAAGTGAACAGAGTATATATGAATGTAGTCAAAAATTAAAAGACGTGTAAAGCGTCAATTACAATGAACAATAGTCATGGTCAGAAGATAAAACAAAATAATAAATAAATTACATAAATATAAAAAAATGATAAATCAAATACTATATTATGTTAATACTAGGTCAATATCCACCATGAAAAGTACTCAATGCGAAAACAATACAGCATCCACCCATCAATTTATTTGGGAATACTGGGAGCAAAATGCTTAGGCAAGCGGCATTTAATTTTTATAGGAATATCATTAATGTTATAATCACCAATACAGCTAATTAGAGGATTTGAATGATCATGCTTATAAGCATTAGTAAGCTGTCTAGCAATTACTTCATCAATGTATTCGATTTTTGCATTGGAATGTAGTTCAGGTACAGGAGTATCATATGTCATGCCGAGGATTAGACGCAAAAATTTGTTTTGTGTAATCTGTAAACGTTTTAGATGAGATCGTGCAGCTGCCGCCCATACAGGGGCAGCGTAAAGTATTGCAGATCTGACACACATTATATATAATAGAAGTTTAAGATTAATATAAAGCCCACTATTGCTATTTATTAGTGGATATAAAACTTTCAGTTTGCCGAGGGCCTTGCAGGCGCGATCATGAATAGCCTGGCCCTATCTGAGAATCAATTGGTACACCCAGGTATCTAACACATTTAGACCATGGAATCTGATGATTCAAAACCCGAATCAATGGAGGCTTAAAATTTCATTTGCGGGTAAATACAATGGCTTCTGTTTTTTGCGGGTTGATAGACATTTTCCACTCTAAAAAGAAGCAAACAATCTAAAAAGAAGCGATCATCTATCTGACCAGCGGTTGGCAGTCCTGCTGTAGGGCGACGGGCGGCAAACCAAACCGTCCGAACTAAACGTAGGCCTCCTAAGACTGCAGCTGTAGCAATTACCGGGCGTGGTCCGGAGTTTTCGTACCCGGCCGCAATGAGGAAGGCAAGAGAAAAGATCTCTCTAGCTGATCTGGGCATCGAGGCCGCCAGTTAGGAAAGCGGCGAATGGAGGTATACTCATAAAGATTCCTGGCCCGGAGGGCGCTCAAAAGACGGATTCTCTTGCAGACAAGCTTAGGGAGGTGCTCCAAGATGACGAGGCGATCGTTTCAAGGCCAACGATTAAGGGTGAACTATGGATCGTCGGCTTAGATGACTCGGTCACGCCCGCGGAGGTATGTCAGGTGGCCGCGGATCTGGGTGACTGCGGTTTTGCCGAGGTGAAGGTGGGCTACATCCGCAAAATGAACAATGGCTTGGGTTCCGTCTGGGTGCAGTGTCCCCTGGCGGCAGCCGTCAAGATAGCCACAAAGCGCAAATTGCGAATCGGGTGGACTCTTGCGAGAGTGGAGTTGCTCAAGGCTCGCCCTCTTCAGTGCTTCCGTTGTTGGCACTACGGGCACACCAGTGGAAGCTGTACCTCCGCGGAGGACAGAAGTGGAGCTTGCTTCTGTTGTGGTATGGCGGGCCATTTGGCGCGGGACTGTCGTGAAGAACCGCGTTGTGTTGTTTGTGCTAGTCAGGGTAGAAGCAGCAACCATCGCCTAGGATCGGACAACTGTAAAGCGAGAGAGCTGAGGAATGCTGGTACGGCTGGAGGCCGAATGTCTTCTAGAAATCCAGTGCGGGGGGCTGGTCCAAAGATATCTGACAATCGTGTTTCTGCTACAGACTAACTTGAACCGTAGCCCGCGTGCTTTGGATCTTATGGTCCATCACGCTAGTGAGTTAGGGATCGGGGTGTGCGTCGTTTCGGAAAAGCCGGCGCGCATCTCCGACAATCAGCGCTGGTCCACAAGCCTGGATGGGCTTGCTGCGATTTATTGTAGATGTAAGTTTTGTACATATAGTGTAATTAAATGCGGGACTAATTTCGTAGCTGTTAAGATAAATAAAACTATTATCGTGTCGGTTTACATTTAACCCAGGGCCAATCGACGAGCGTTTCTGACTCTTCTGGACGAGCTGGAGGAAATAGTCTCTGTGAGAGACTGTGCGCGCATCATTTGCGGTGATTTTAACGCCCACGCCGAACTTTGGGGCTCCCCCGCTGCGGATTGGAGGGGCGAAACCCTTTGTGAGTGGGCAGCCGAGTGGGACCTCCGCCTGATAAATCAGGGCGACGTACCGACCTGCGTGCTGCCTTGGGGCTCGTCGATTATTGACCTAACGTGGGCCTCTCCTGATGTGGATAGGCTCATCAGTGATTGGAAAGTTTTGACAGAGATAGAGACATTATCCGACCACCGATATGTCTCATTTAGCCTGACGGGTCCACTGGCCGGCAGAAAGAAACGAGCGGGTCCAACTGCCCCTATATGGAATTCCAGGAAGATGGATGTTGATATCTTTACCACATCGTTGGAGTGGAGTTGTGGCCTCGGTCCGACCGAAGCTGACCTGGAGTCTAAAAATGGTCCTTGTAAGTGGCTCGACAACGCCATGGAAAATGCGTGCATTGCGGCAGTTCCACGTACCAGGGCCCGCGGCGACCATCGGCATGCTTATTGGTGGAGTAACGAGATTGCCGGACTGCGAGCCGACTGCATTAGAGCACAGAGAAATTGGACCCGCAGCAAGCGTCATGGGCATGGAATCGTGGAGGCTAATGGAGCTGCCTACAGATTGGCGAGGAAAAAAACTCAGGATGGCCATATCTAGGGCCAAGTCCGCTGCGTGGCGGGAGCTCATACAAAGTATCGATGAGGATCCTTGGGGCCTCCCCTACAGAATCGTTCTTAAGAAGCTTAAAACTGCTGGACCTGGTCTTATCGAGACTTTGGATGAGGAGATTCTGGAGCCCCTGATCGACTCTCTTTTTCCTGTGGGGGAGGAGCTGGTTCCGGTTAACTGGGACAACTTCGTTTGGGAAGATCAGTGGGAGGTTTCTGTCGGGGAAATCCACGGTACCATCAGGGAGAGGAAGAGAACCGATGCGGCACCTGGGCCCGATGGAGTAAAGCTGGCGATTTGGAAGAAGATTCCGGACTGCATGTTGCAGAGTACTGCCCTCTGCTTCACTGCCTGCCTGAAACGGGGTATCTTTCCGTCATCTTGGAAGAGGGCTAGGCTTGTCCTGATTCCGAAGGGGAACACACCTGGCGATGCCGTTTCTAAGGCCCGTCCTATATGCCTCCTCAACGAGATCGGGAAGGCATTTGAGCGCGTCATTGTCGAAAGGCTCCTAAATTGGATGGATGAGCACCCCGCGGCGAATTTGTCCCCGAATCAATTCGGTTTTCGGAGAAACCACTCTACCTGTGACGCCATTAATTACGTAAAGGAGATCACCAGGGACGCGGTTAGGGACGGCCAAGTCGCGTTTGCAGTGAGTTTGGACATAGCTAACGCATTTAACTCCATCCCCTGGAAAATGGTCAGACGTGCCTTGGCGGTGAAGAAGTTCCCGGCCTACTTACGCCGAGTCATTGACGCGTATCTATCGGATCGCTGGATTGAATATTCGACGAGCAACGGTCGACTTAAGCGGAGGAAGGTCACAGCGGGGGTTCCACAGGGGTCTGTACTTGGCCCCCTCCTGTGGAATATTACCTACGACAGCATTCTTAGGATGCTATTATATGATGGCTGTTACGTCGTGGGCTACGCGGACGACCCTGCTGATCGTCATTGCAAGGCATGTGGCCCGTCTTATCAATCTGGCAAACGAACAGCTCGTGGATCTCGTCAGGAGGATCAGAAGGCTGGGTCTCCGACTCAATAAATCCAAGACGGAGGCGGTCTTCTTTGGGAGAAGGTTTAGAAGTAACCTTTCTACTCTCAGGGTCGGCGAATCGGATATTGCTATCAAGAGACACATCAAACATCTGGGTGTCATGGTGGACTGCACGTGGTCTCTTAAGGGGTCATCTCACTTTGAACGCTCGAGAAATCCGCTATTTTTATAAATTTTTTTTTGGCAATGCCAATGCAGATAATTGAATGAATGTTTTTAGTACTTATTAGGCATGCTTTAAACAACAAAACATATTTTTTGTAGAATTTTTAGTCAAGTTTATTTAATGGAAAATACAACAATGCGAACAAGTAAAAAAAAAAAGGTTGGTCCACTGCGGGCATTGTAACTGCTCGTAGAATCATCTGAAACAAAAAAAACAAAAAAGATTCTTGATTAGTATGAGTGTCGCTATAGCGTGAACCTCCAGAAATAATTTATGTTTAAAAATAAAAAAATGGTGGAGGTTTAAAGAAAAAACTTGAATAATATTATTCAACTTTTTTCTTTAAACCACCACCATTTTTTTATTTTCAAACATAAATTATTTCTGGAGGTTCACGCTATAGCGACACTCATACTAATCAAGAATCTTTTTGTTTTTTTGTTTCAGATGATTCTACGAGCAGTTACAATGCCCGCAGTGGACCAACCTTTTTTTTTTACTTGTTCGCATTGTTGTATTTTCCATTAAATAAACTTGACTAAAAATTCTACAAAAAATATGTTTTGTTGTTTAAAGCATGCCTAATAAGTACTAAAAACATTCATTCAATTATCTGCATTGGTATTGCCAAAAAAAAATTCATAAAAATAGCGGATTTTTCGAGCGTTCAAAGTGAGATGACCCCTTTTTCGAGTATGTGGCGTTGAAGGCGACTAAAATTGCTGGGGCTCTGGGACGCTTGATGCCAAATCTAAGGGGCCCAACAGAGCACAAGCGGCGGCTTTACTATAACGTCTTGCTCTCCGTCCTATTGTACGGCGCTCCAGTTTGGGCTGAGGAACTGGCCTCCTCTACGAAGAGGCGCCTCCCGTTCTTGCGTTCGCAGAGGTCCGTGGCTCTCAGGGTGATCTCGGGATACCGGACCGTCTCATTGGAGGCTGTCACTCTTCTCGCGGGTGTGCCCCCTATTCATTTACTAGCGTTTTCTTGTAAGATGACATATCAGAGATTACGGGCATTGCGGAGTGGGGATGCCTGGTCTCTTGACAGGGAGAAGGCGATCAGGGATGAGGAGAGTGTACGACTTCGGGGTCGATGGCGAGAGCATCTCGAGGACGAGTTTCTTATCGCGGATGTTAGGACTAGACAGGCGATTCTATCCCACTTGGACCTTTGGTTGGACAGAATCCACGGAAGCTTAACTTTCCGGATGACGCAGCTCCTGACGGGCCATGGGTACTTTAGGACTTTCCAACACAGGATTGGAAAGACTTCTACGTCTCTGTGTGTTTATTGCCGAGCGGAGCCGGATTCAGCGGAGCACACCCTGCAGCGCTGTGTAGCATGGGTTGGAGAGCGGTTAGAGCTCATGGAGGCGGTGGGCAACGATCTTGCTCTCCCTACTATGATAGGGCAAATTGTCAGATCCGAGGAAGCTTGGGCAGCACTCTCTCGGTTTGCCGTAAGGGTGATTGGTCGGAAGGAGATGGATGAGAGGCGCCGTCAGGAAGAAGGCGAGGAAGATAGAGGGAACGCAGTGGCGGATCCTATTCCGGATCGCCACTGGAATGGCGTTTCGGATGACGAGTCTTAGTTCATCCCAGTTTAGCGGCGTTAAGTCCTAAATAAAGGGCGTCAGTCCACATGTTGAGTGGATATGTGCGGTCTGCCCGGCGACGTTATAGACCGGGCAGCATTGCGGATCTTACGTGTTGCGTACATGTAGTGCGTGCGTTGCGTCCTCCCACACGGCGGCAAAGCGCGAAAAGGTCGACTGTGTGTCTGCGTCTGTGCCACGTGGCAGCGGGCGTGGAACATGCCCTGGAAGCGAAAGCATCCGTGGCGTGATCGCGGGGGTTGTGCGACATGTATCCCGCATTGCATTTCGCCGGCCCCCGGGATCGATCGGCCGGTCGCCCGCAGATTCGGTCGATTAGCCGCGGATGTGCTCGTGAACAGGGCACGAGGTGGATGGGTCGGTTTCGCGGATCCTTGAATGAAGTAAATCTGGGAAGGCACGCGGGTCGTGTAGGGCACATACCGGATCCTAGATGTAATGCTTAGGCAATTCCTGGGTCTCCGGTATACCGCCAAGGGTGATCAACATGGTGGTTTTAGCGGGTAGGGTATGTATGTGGTATCTTTTGCGATGCACATGCATAGAGTCCCACACTACTCTCGGTCCTCTCATGACAGAGGGGCCGAGGGTGTAACATTGCAGTCTTGACGTGAGTAGAGCTACGCTCCACGAAGACGTGTACACAGTTGTATCATCGGCATAAACTTGTATTAGGATGTTAAGGTAAATCATTGATGTGGATATTGAACAAGATCGGGCCCAAGATAGACCCCTAGGAGACACCCGTTAAGATATCAGAAAGAGGTGAAAGTTCTCCCTGAAAGGAGACCATGAACGATCGTCCTGCAAGGTAACTTCTAAGCAATTTGACAATAAAAGTGGGCAAACCAATTGAATTTAATTTATAAAGTAAACCGGCATGCCATATTGAGTCAAAAGCTTTTTGCAAGTCTAATAAAACCATGGCCGAACTCCGATTCTTGTTTAACTCCATTTTTTTTTTTTTTTTTTTTGTTTTTCGTAGGAAGAGTGAGAATGCCTCGCGCATCTCCCGGGCCCCGGCACCCGAGGTATGTGGGGCTTGCACCCACTAAAAACACTCTCCCTTAAACACACAGCACACTGGACAACAATTACGTCACGCGGGAGACTCGAGGTATTACATCACGAGACGCAACAGTCCTCACGCAGAGGCGACAGAAAACCGTAAACCAAAGACGAAGACCACACGGAGGATCTAAAAATGGGATGCTTCGAGTTCCCGAAGAAAGGCCTCCTAGTCGAAAGGCAGGGACACAAGTGCCGCCGTTCGACCACCTCGGGGGGCCCCCATGATAATGACCGCGGGCAGTCATATCATTGAGGGCTCTCTTCATTGGCTGCGGGAGCATTCCTAAGGGAACGTCCACATCCCAGGAAGCAAGACGCGCACGACCACAAGACATGCACGAACAAAGACGAACAGGAACCCTCTCTATCCGGATAGAGAGGTTCCACGCACGCATAACATACCACGAGCCCAAAACCACGAGCTCGTTAACATTTGGGGAATATCCACCACCACCACGAATATATACACGGACCCCATCCAGGATCCGCCTCCCTAGCCGATATTCGGCAAAGAAAAGGATCGATCACGCCCACGCCCCCCCCCCCCGGGGGCCCCTCCAGGAAAAAGCAAAACATAAAAGCTAATATTTCGAATAATTAAATAATTTACATACACACAAAGAAAGAAACACCATATGACCTGCACCTCTACAATAATAATTCCTTCCAATAACTAATTTCTCCGCGAGAACATATAAATTACAGAGAGGGGGAGGCGGGGGGGGGGGGGGGGGGGCGAAAAAAGAAAGGCTCGGTGAGACCACCGCAGGCCGCGAGGAACCCCAGGAGGACGACCAACCGCACCCCGCAGCCACGAAGGGGCTACCGGCAACCCATTGAGCGACAATGGGGCCGGAGCCCCCGAACACAGCGGTGAGCGGCGGGCCACGGCCGACCAACCCCCAGGGGAACCCCACAACCCACCACAGTGAAGACACCGAGGCAAGACAAACGGCGCAACGCACGCGCGCAACAACACAAGCGCGATGAAAACACAGAGCCACCCAGAAACCCCAGAAGAGACGACCAGCCGCCGACCGCCCCCGGGCCACCCACCCCCCAGGGATCCGGGATCATCGCAGACACGACGCACCGGACCCCAGGAGGAGAACCAGCCCGCCACCGGCCGGCGCCCGACCGCCCCCCCAAAGGATCAGAGCAGCCCCGCGAACGCTCGCCACAGACTCGCAAAACGCAATAGGCGCAAGAATTCGATAACGCAGTAAAACAATAAACGTAATAATCGCAGTAAGCAAAGTAAACGCAGTAAAATATAAGCGCGATGGACGCAACTAACACACAACGCAAGGCTGTCACGCATCAGCCACCGCCGCACTCCCATCAACGCTAGCAGAGACCATGAGGCTCTGTTGTCTCATACGTTCGTCACTTTCCTTTCGCTGTAACACTCTTTCGGCAAAAACCGAGAAGGCGTTCCATGCCTCCCTCGAAGAACACATAGCCCCGACGACCGCCGCCAGGGAAAGATTCTGTCCGATGACTGCAGTCAATTCTCCCCGCTCGAGACTCCAAAAATTGCAGATGGCCAAGGTATGCTCCGGTGTATCCTCCTCCGCGTTGCAGTAACGGCACAAAGGCGTCTCCTCCTTTCTGATTTTAAACAAGAAGGCCCCAAAACAGCCGTGGCCTGTCAAGAACTGCGTAATTCTAAAGGTCAAAAAACCAGATCCACGGTCGAGCCAGGCCTCAAAATTCGGAATAATTGCCTCCCTTGTCCTCTTGCCGGCGAGATACGGTTGACGAATATGGTCGCCCCACTGCTGCCGCAGAGTCAACCACTCCTCCGAACGCACTACGGCGGATGAATCGGAATTGTAGTTGCCCGTTTCTTTCATATCTCTTAAACGAAGATAGGCCCGTCTGAGATATTCCACGTAGAGATGCATAGGCGGGACCCGTGCCAATAATGTTGAGGCCTCGTACGACACCGTGCGATACGCCATTGTCGTACGGAGTGCTGTCAACCGAAGAGCCCGGCGCAGTATGCGTTGTTTATTCTCGGAATTGAAAAACTCCACGCTCCATATGGGTGCTGCGTACAGGGCTATGGAAGTGATCACCGAGTAGTACAGCCTACGTTTGTTTTCGACCGGCCCTCTGAGATTCGGTAGTATTCCGCACAGTGCTCTGCCAACCTTCGTAATTTTGTCCGAGACGTAGTGTATGTGACTATTGAATGACCAGTTCCTGTCTATATACACGCCCAGATATTTCATTTTGCTCGAAATTTTGATTTCAGTTTCCTCGAAAACGAAACATGAGTTACGGGGACAATGCCCGAAAAAGACAGCCTCGGATTTAGGCCAAGAGATTGTTAGTCCGAGATCCCTGATATTTATTAGAATTCTTTCCAAGGACTCTGACATAAGTTCACACGCGGCGTCAAAATTCTCTTCCACCACTACTAAGAGCGTGTCGTCGGCGTAACAAATTGTATGACAGTCTTTAGAAAGCCTCGTGCGAAGTACCTGATCAAAAGCAATGTTCCATAGAAGGGGGCCCAGGACCGAGCCCTGCGGAACCCCCCTATTTACACGTCTCGTACGGCGAGTGCCATCCGGCGTAACGTACCTAACTCTACGGTCCTTGAGATAATTCTCGACTATGCGGCGCAAATAGAGAGGAAAACGCTTTGTACGAAGGGCCTTTCTAATACTGGGAAGTCTCACCGAATTAAATGCGTTTTCTATGTCGAGTGACAAGGCCAACGCCACCTTGCCATCAGCACGAGCCTCAGTTACTATTTTCTTAACTAGAAAAAGAGCGTCCGTTGTTGAACGCATTTTCCTGAAACCAAACTGGTTGTCCGACAGATTTCGTGTAGGATTTTCTTCCATGTGTGCGACCAGTCGGTTTGCAATGACACGCTCAAACGTCTTCCCTACTTCGTTCAACAGGCAGATTGGCCGGGCCTTCGGTATTTCGCCCGGAGCAGGAGCTCCCCCTTTCGGAATTAACACTAAATCTGCAACTTTCCATTTAGGTGGAAAGACTCCGTGCTGCATGTAAATGTTAAAGCATTGCGTTAGTCGGTGTATCATGTTAGAAGGGAGCTTTTTCAGCGCGACCGCTTTGAACCCGTCTGGCCCGGGTGCCGTATTTCCATTCTTCTTGGCGGAAATGGCCGTGGAGACTTCTTCGGCGGTGATTGGAATCCTTCCCTCCTCACAGTCACCCAAGTTTACTGGAACTAGCTCTCTGCCAGGAGGAAATAACTTATCCAAAAGGCGATTCAAGACGCTCGGTTCTAAAGTGACACTAAGTCCAGGAGTAGGTTTCCTCAGTTTACCCAAGACCAGTTTGTAGGGAAGACCCCATGGATCCTCGTCCAGCGTGGACACAAGCTCTTGCCATGCGCCAGACTTGGCTCTGCGGATCTCAAACTTCAACTCGTGACTCGCCGAAAGATAGGCCACTCTTTTAGCCCTCTCAATTTCCGGTCGATCCCTACCTCGACCACGAGTCCAGGCTCTCCTGGCTGATATGGCCATGGTTCTTAATCGCGCGATGTTGTCATTCCACCAGTATGCCCCAACTGTCCTACGGGCACGCAGGCGAGGAACGGCAGCGCTACAGGCATTTGCGACACAGTTGTGGATCCAACGATCGGGTTTAGCGTTCACCATAAATTCCGGATCCCCAGGGGTAACCGCACAGGTCCATTCAATGGCCTCCTGGTACATCTCGATGTCCATTTTCTTAAAATTCCATCTGGCAGGGGTAGGCTGTATCGGGCGCCGCACAGATGAGTCAGAGATTTGAAAGGATATATACATATGATCGGACATGGATTCCATATCTTCATGAATCAACCAGTCATGAATCCTACCCGATAGCCCCGGGGAGGCCCAGGTAAGATCTATTATCGAACTCCCTTGATGGCTCACAAAGGTAGGCCGGCTACCCAAGTTTATTAATCGCAGATCCAACTGTGCAGCCAATTCTTCCAGAAGTTCTCCCTTGAAATCCAGAAAATTAGAGCCCCAGAGATGCGCATGGGCATTAAAATCACCACAGATCAAGATGTTATTGTTGTGCGCAACGCTCGAACACATGTTGGTCAACTCCTCGATGAAATCCGAATAGCCATGAAAATCAATGTTCGGTGATACGTAAGTAGATAAAATAAAAATATCCCCGAACCTGACTAAAACAGAGTTTCTTGCCCTGAGCCATGAGAACCGTAGGATAAGCGGCAACTCCTGTATTAACATATATGGCCGCTAATTTGTTGTGACTATAATACCATAATTGATAAGGGCTGGACGCATGGGCGGGTTCTGACACCATGCAAATTGCAGCCCCCATTTCCGCCGAATGGTGCACAAGAAGGTCCTGGGCCTCCTTGTTCCTATTTAAATTTATTTGAAGACAAAGAGACATTACTGTGATCTTTGTCCTCTAGCTGCATCGTCCTTCCTTGATCTCAGGGAAGGATCCCCATCGTGACATCCATTGGTCGAACCAAGTCGGTGGTTACTTGGTCTTCCTCTATCCTTGCAAATCACGCAACAAACGTCAGCCTTACAGGCACCTATTTGGTGTTCCCTCGCTCCACACCTGAAACACGCGCCAGTCCGATCCTCTGGATAGTTGCAAGTGCTGCGGACGTGTCCGAAACGCCAACACTTGTAACACTGAACCGGTCTAGCCGCGAGTAGTTCGACGCGCGCGACTGTCCAGCCAATGTTCAACTTCCCGAATGACGATGTAATAATCCTGTCCGCCGCTGACAGTGGGCATTTAGCCCAAACCGAACAAAGACCGTTTGTCATGCTACGGATCTGTCCTAGCTTAATATCAGCCTCGTCACAGTCGCCCATGACGGAAATGACGTTCTTAATCTCTGTGGGCGTGATGGAGTCGTCCATATTCCATAATCTGATTTCTCCCATCGTTGTAGGCCTATTAACTCTCGCGACTGTATTGCCGAGGACATCCCGGAGTTTTGCCACGAGTGTATCAGCCTTTTGTGGGCCGTCTTCTCCGGGAATCTCGATAATAGTTCCCCCGTTAATTCCCTTTCGAATTTTAGATCCCACTATACCTAATGTGTCGAGGGAGATATTCTCACGTGCCTTTTTTAGCATGTCCGCATAAGTAATCTTCGGATCAAGACTCGTGATCGACACTGCCGCAGTTCGAGGGGGCCTACGGCGAGCCCTCACACGAGGGGCGCCACTAGGTCCACCCACGGGAGCCGCACGCGCACCTCCCGAGGCAGTCGAAGTCCACGCGAGAGGAACAAAGTCCAAATTCTTAGTATTCCTAGTTGTGCCAGATCTATTTGCCTGAGAAGGCTCCCTATTTTGCAGCCTACTATCCGGTGGTTCGTCAGAGTGCTGAGCCAGCATGGTTTTACGCGAGTGGTCACGTCGGTTGATCAATTGACAAATCTGATTTTTGATGTGCTCCAATTCGCTAATAGGGAGACTGTCGTCTGAATCACCCAATCTATCGGTTGACCTAGGAGGGTGGATACTCCTAGTTGGCCTCACGTTCCTGGTAAGTCCTCCAGTAGAAGTTCGAATGAAAGTTCCGGCCGGGCTGTCGTACTCAGAACGGGACTCTTTACCAGATTCCTCGGAAATTAAATGTACCTTACCCGTGAACAATTTGTCTTTCATAATTTTGGGTTTCCTCCGAGGCAGGGGAGGTCCCATTTCAACATTCTCGTTTCCGTGCTTAGACTCTCTATCGCGTGCCGCATCCGTCTCAGTCTCCGTTTCAGAGTTGTTTCTATGTTTGTCTTCACGACCCTCTGACGTCCGATTTCTAGAAGGAATGGTCTTACTATCCTCTAGCTCCCGAATCTTTCCGCGTAGGGCTCTGATCTCCTGTTTGAGTTTATCATTTTCTTCATCCTTTTTAATCAAATCTTGTCTCGTTGCCTTATCCTCACGTTTGATGTCACGAAGTTGTCTAGTAAGATTCATATTTTGCAGTTTTAATGCGGACGCATCTTCAGTCACGTCCAAACGTTCACATAGAACAGTAATGATCCCCGAAATGTTGCGCAATCCGTTCTTCATTGAGCCACTTAATTTACCTTGCAACCTCTGGCATTTTGCCCGTATCGTGTCTATTTTACCAATGTAATCCGTGGAGAGTTCAGAAAGCCTCCCTATATTGAGTTCCTTTAACCATTCGACATCCACAGTCTCTATGGTCGTGCGTGCGATAAGTGAATCCAACTTCGCAGTAGGGGTGCCCAATATACTGCTGGTATTCAGTGCTTTTCTTTTGATAGGATGCTTGGCAAAAGGCGGGGTGTCATCAGACGGAGACACTCCCGCCTTCCTCTTCGCTCTCCCGATCATCGACGACGAGTTCTCTTCTTCATCCGTATCCAAGATGCTTATAACATCGTCCTGTACTACTGGAGTAGTATATACATCGTCTGTCTCCATGTCATCTTGATTACTTCTCATGTCCAATATTGGAGATAACTTCTCACCCGGGGTAATTTGAGTATCGTCCTTTTCTAAGTAATCAGTATATAATATTTTCTTGGCGAGTGCGGGTGCAGGATCTGCACTCTCTCCCACTGCACCGATATCGCCTTCCACCACGGTAGCCGCTTCACTGCCGCTTATTCTCTTCTCATTGCGCTTTGTTGCTTCCGCGGTAACACTTTTTTCAGTCAGGGTGCCCGCGTAGCACACCCCAGACTGCCCCTTGCATGATTCGTCTTCACGACTCGATGAGGTTGAACCCCCGGGGAGGGGCCCCCACCGTTCTCTGGTATCCGAACCCAGAGGTGAGTTATCTTTATTTTTACTGTCCATGTTATATATGTATATAGAGTTAGTCCATTTCCACGCCTGAGTCGTCATAGTGATCAATCCTGCTTACCAATCAATGTCACGATTGCCGAATAGCTGTCAACCGCTACCACTCATATTCATCTAGTAAGCCACTACCGACCATCAGTATAACTCTATATTACATCGCATAAATATATATTGCGATATATAAAACAAGATGTTTATCCTCGCAAATGATTAAAAGATTGAATACAGTTCTATGAGAACATATGTAAATTACGTCGATGTATACAGAGCACAACGTAGAATAGGTGAGGCAGTGTGCGCATCTAGAGAGCATGTATCTCATGTCTAGGGGAATTTCCCTATGGCCGAAATCGCAAGGCCAAACCGCGTCCGTACAAGCATGACCAGAGACTGATCAAGCAACACATCGCAGTGTTTACCTAACTATAAACAATAATATATTAACTATAGTATCCAAAAATCAGTGTGAAAATGAATACGTTATTAGCAACGTTGGACTATTATACAATACTTCACAATATCAGTGTAACGTGCACGGCTGTGATACTATACAATAACACAGCCATGCAACACCAAGACGTGCAATTGTTATTAATTATATAGAAAGCACCCAGATTGTTGTACCATGTATCCTCCATAATAAAGATTAAATAAATATCAGATCCACTATCACTATCAATTACTACTATCCATACCCTATATATGCTTAAGTTTAACAAATTAAGTAATCCTGATAAATCAATGGCTTTTATTATACAATTAAGAAAGAGATGATATTAGCGAAACTACGGATACAATTGTGATGCAGCGTAACAAGCTTTATTTCAATTAAATATTGCTAATTCAATAGTTGATGCCAGATTTAATAGAGTCAGCATCAGAGTAATTATCTTATAAGATTTTAGACAGCAAGGCGAAAAAACCCCACTCCAACATCAATACATCAAAACATGACACCGCAAGACATACATGTAAAACAGCATACAATATTGAAATGAAACAATAAACATTTTAGAATTTGTAGAATTTGTAGTTACGAGGCATACATATGAAATGTAGTATACCGTATGAAAAATGAAATAGTAAACTAAACGTAGATTATTTATAAATTCCTATTGTTTATTATCGGATTGGTAAATAAAAGTGGTCCAGAAAGAATGGTGGCCATCTATTACTTGATTCAAAAGATATTGACAATAATCGACAATAATCGACATATGATTAATTATACAACAAATGTTCTATTTCAATAATTAATACAAGATTTAACGAAAGTTACAGTCAGAATAATTATCTGACATAGTTTCCTAGGCATTAAGGCGTAAAATGCCATTCCGATCTCGATATTTTAGAATTTGTAGTTACGAAGCATACATATGAAATGTAGTATACCATATGAAAAAGTGAAATAGTAAACTAAACGTAGATTATTTATAAATTCCTATTGTTTATTATTGGATTGGTAAATAAAAGTGGTCCAGAAAGAATAGTGGCCATCTATTGCTTAATTCAAAAGATATTGACAATAATCGACATATGATTAATTATACAACATAAATGTTCTAATTCAATAATTAATACAAGTTTTAACGAAAGTTACAGTCAGAATAATATCTGACATAGTTTCCTAAACATTAAGGCGTAAAAACGCCATTCCAATTTCGATATTTTAGAATTTGTAGTTACGAAGCATACATATGAAATGTAGTATACCATATGAAAAAGTGAAATAGTAAACTAAACGTAGATTATTTATAAATTCCTATTGTTTATTATCGGATTGGTAAATAAAAGTGGTCCAGAAAGAATAGTAGCCATCTATTGCTTGATTCAAGAGATATTGACAAGAATTGGCATATGATTGATTATACGACATAAGGAGTTTTATTTCAGTACCTAATACAAGATTAACAAAAATTAGAATCAGGATATTTATCTGATATAATTTCCTAAGCATCAGGGCAAGGTAGAACCCCACTATCGCTTAATTCAAAAGGTATCAGCAAAAATTATACATACAATCTATTATACACATGAGATACTTTATTTCGGTACTCGCAGCTATACTAACAAGGATAAAAAAAAAAAAAAAAAAAAAAAAAAAAAAAAAAAATAAGGACCAATATGTTTAAGTTTCCTTAAACAAAGCAATAAGGCGAAGATATCATTCCAATATCCATGTTTGACAGTAAAACATGCACATACAGATAACGCCATGAGCAATGTCTCCAGTAGATGGGCGGTAGTCACGTCGCATTTATACGTTTCTGAACAAATAAGTTAATGCTTGTTAGCACCAGAATATATATATCAGCAATACTGCAAACCATCTCTGAATAAGCTTGGCATTCACGGGAAACATCTCATAACAACTATATACGGCACAGTAAACTTGACATTACATAACATAAATTCGCATACATAAATCGAGATCCCGATAACGCACGCATATATAATATTAACGCAGTAAAATAACGCTGATCTATCTATTTGAGCCTTGATTACGCAATGTAACATTACTTATAATATTACTCCAGTAAACAAACAACCGCGCACGCACGAGGCGCAACATGACGTGTGTATGTATACACATACATAAATAGAGATCCCGATAACGCACGCATATATAATATTAACGCAGTAAAATAAACGCTGGTTTATCTATTTAAGCCTTGATTACGTAATGTTAACGTCATTTATAAAATTACTCTAATAAACAGACGACCGCGCACGCACAAGGCGCAACATGACGTCACGCTAACGGTCATTTCTGCCAACTGACTTGAGCACGCGCGCACACTTCCTCCGATCTATTGGCCACGTACTTAACCGCTGCACGGCTGGCAATCATGCAACGAGCCAAGCAGACGCGCCCACACTTATAGCAATTATTCGAAATTAGAACAATAAGACCTATGTATATCAAAAGCTCGGCAACAGACAACCATCGCATCAACCATCGCTTCAACCCAGTCAAGTTAACCCCAAAATTAATAACAGGGACCACCCTCGCACAGCGCGACAGGCACACACGAACGCCAATGTACGACCGCGCATGCTCACCGCACAGAGCACGTGTAGATTACAGATCTCGCTGAATCTCGCGGACACCAATATCCTTAGCACAGAGGAGCCTCCCATATGAAAGCTTTAAACGCACCGAAAGAAGCACACCCGAGAAACCCCCCGGGTCGGTACACAAAATCCAAGAGACACAGTCCCAAGCTCTCCAAAACGGTCAAGAAGGCCCGACAAATGAGGGCCGCTCCGCGCACGCGCACAACACGAATCGTACGATCTTGCGAAAAACGACTTGTTTAACGAAAATATTAATTTGCGGCGTCAAAAAACTCTTTAGACGGGCACTCCGGACACGTCAAATGTCACTCAGACCTCGAGAAAGCCCCCGAATCGGAGCATAAGGCCCAACAAATCTCCTCACGCACGCGCAACGAACCGCCACGCAAACAACCGCGCACCCGACCGAACAATCACGGTTTATGGGAACCATGAAGGTCCAACGCCGTTCCCATAGCAGTCGTCGAGAACCCAAGGTCGATGTACACCATGGGGGACCCCCATAAGTCGCCACGAACAATATCCAGCGCACGGGGCCTCGATAAAACTCAACTCGACACATCGAGCACGCGCAAGATGGCCGTCAAACGGCTCTCACAACGGCCGTCGCCGTTCACGAGTACAAGACTCCCACAAAAACATATAGGCGACTCACCCATCCAGCAAATAATCAGTCCTCAAATCACTGACCCCATAGCAGATCAACATAGGCCTCCCAATCCAGGCAGACAACCGTGGGGAGAGCACCCAGCCGCCCACAGAAAACGGCCCCAGGGCCTGCCACGTGTCAAAAAATAGTCTTTGAAAATTGATAACTCCGAAACTGTCAGTCCGATATCGGAGATTTTACCACCAATCGATTCCTCGTCCTCGGGATTATTCACACACAACCGAAAATTGTTAGATTACGCGAATTAACCATTCACATTCAGTACATATATGCGGAGCTCACACACGACACATCCAACCGCGGCCACTGCTCCGCCGCCATCGTACATACATAATATCTTGTGTGTTAGGCGCTATGTCAATCATGCATGACATGCATGCTCGATAGTCATTGCCCAATGTGTAATAAAAAATTATTGCGCAACATTTTGTGCGCCCACTTAGCGCAAGAATCTCGTCGCGATATACGATTTTTTCGGTTAACGAACGTTGATCTTCCTCTTGTAAATCGCTATCGCGTCCACTGTCGTCCGGTAACGCGCGATCTTCTTCATCGGATAAATCTACGTCCATTATGTCCTCCCAATTAATATTCTCTCGTTCTATTATTTTTGAGAACAATATTCGTAACGTCACTTATCAATCACTTTACTTTTTATTAACTTGCGCGCACTTACACTGGTACTGAACGTATATAGTATAAGACTTTATATACGACACAGAGCAGAATCACGGGGCTGATGCTTAGCGTATACTGCGATTTTGGTGCCTTTCGTTCTCCATTTTTATACATTTTCGTCTATCGCTTTTTCTCTCTCTTTCCAAGAGCATCGTAAAGAGAAGTAACATCCCTTAAAATTTGAATCTGGATATGTTTCTAAAAAATTTTGACAAAAATGGTGCAATATACCATATCCGGACACGTAGCCCAGATAAAAGGCTCTTCACAAAAAATAAAGTGAAGACATCTCGGCGTCACGATACTTGGTCCTAAATTATAGCGGCCTGTCATCGGCGCTCAATTCTATAACGCTTTTTTCTTACTGCCGCGAAGATATAAAGGGTTATTTCTTGAAATAGAAAAACCGTGACGGGTATCAGTCGCGCCATACCCTGCTGTTTTGTATGTACCTATGTTCCAAAATGGTACAAATAGTGCAATATACCATATCCGGACACGTAGCCCAGATAAAAGGCTCTTCACAAAAAATAAAGTAAAGACGACATCTCGGCGTCACGATACTTGGTCATAAATTATAGCGGCCTGTCATCGGCGCTCAATTCTATAACGCTTTTTTCTTACAGTCGCGAAGATATAAAGGGTTATTTCTTGAAATAGAAAAACCATGACGGGTATCAGTCGCGCCATACCCTGCTGTTTTATATGTACCTATGTTCCAAAATGTTGGCACAAATAGTGCAATGTAACATGTCCCGACATGCAGCCCTCGACAAAAGCTTCCAGAATTTTCCAAGAAAATTCAACCTTGGTAAATAAAATCTACAGCATTTCAGTTAGTTTTTCCGGCGAGCACGGACGTCAGTTAGTTACGTTCTCGTCGTATCGAGTTTTTGAAAAAATTTAAGCACGCTGTAACTGTTAAATATGGACAACGCGGGAATGGCTAAACATTATTGTTCATCGATTGTGCATAATTTTTGCAATCGAGAACTTGGATTTCGAAACGTGCTCACTCGAACTAACAAGTGGTGTCCTAAACATCAAGTATTGCAGACCTGTGATATTACAGATATACGAGATATGTGTTTGGAATACGTTTCTCTTGATATTGAGACATGCTGTGCTGTAGTTCAAGATTATTTTTTCAACACAGTGTATTCAACTAAATCTTTAAGCGATGATTCTGTGTATAACATTCAACGCAAACCACCGTCCGAACCACCAAAACCGAAATGTTTTTTGGATCGCGAGTACGCGAATGTGGATAAAAACCAAGATGTGGTTCAAGACGTTAATCAAGTAGATCGATCGTAATTAGCCAGCCGCATGTACAAATGGTGTCCTAAACATCGGACATCGGAGCATCATTGGATTTGGGAGAATTAGAATTTTTATAAGATGGACACTGGAAACAAATCGTGGAAGAACCGGCACATTGAGTGAGTACTAAATTTTGCGTATATACATATATAATTGTGCATACATTTTTACATACTTAATTGTATTTTTTCTTTTTCAGTTTTAATAAACCTCGCAACACACATATCTTGTAAAGAAGATTTAACATGAATAAATGTACAACACGAATAAATGTACAATAACACGGTAAACAATTTTAAATTATTTTCTCCTTCCACCTTCTTGTTCTCTATTCCTTGTTTAAATTATGCGTTGCGATAATCTTTCTTAAACTATAAATTTAAGGAACTAATAAAATTATTTAATTATTTAAAATATTAAAATACCAAAAAGGAGGAGGAAAGTTCGAGAACGCGAAGGGAAATGAGTCGAGCGAGAGAAAAAAACGTAGTACGTGACGTTACAACTCCAAAGTGGCGTCGTGAAACATGTTCAAACACGAAGCCCTCGATAAAGGGATCTCCACAGAAAAAAGAAAAGAAAAAAAGACAAATCGACGTCACGATCGTCGATGTTATAAATTATAGCTGACCACCTTTAGGTTATTTTAAATATTACACTATGTCCCGACGAGCGCGCCTAAATTCCCCCTCCCCCTACCTCTCCAACGCGGACCTATCAACGCAATTGCACGATCCTCCTCCGGGATCTTGCCCCACGGGCCCCCACACCCCCCACCACCGGGCATAGAGAACACCTCATAGGGCACGCTTGCGACTAACCTCGCGGTCGATATGTATAATCGATAAACAACTTATTAAATCTTGTTCGGTATGTTATCTACGTACAGTTAGCAATCGTATGTACCATCGGACTAATTCGGATGGTAAAAAAAGACTACGTAACTAGTTTAGATGGTAAAAGAGATCGCGTGACCTCGATCGATATTATCGACCGTGATCTTGGTCGCGAACGCCACCTATGAGTCCCTCTAGGTACTACATGGAACCCCCCTGCCCCGCTTACCCCTCGCCCACAGAAAATTTAGAACTCCCATAGACTACCTACTAATGCAAGTAGGGGTAACAACAGACCGTGGTTCACACAGGAAGTGAAGGAGCTCGCAAATGAGAAAAGAAAGGCATATATAAGGTACTGCAATAACAGAACACCGGAGGAACATGGAAGGTACAAAGGGATAAGAAACAGGATAAACAGCGCAATTAAGCGTATTAAGAAGGACTACTGGAAGAAATTCTCGAAGGATATGGAACACGACCTGTACGGGGGCCAGAAGAAGGTATGGAATATGCTGCGAAACAGGAAAAAACAAATTAACGAGGAAATAAACGTAACCTCTATCAAACCGGAAACCTGGATATCACACTTTGAAAACCTGTGCACTTGGACACGAAAATGCGCGACCTGTTCACTTGGACACGAAAATGCGCGGCCTGTGCAGTTGGACACGAAAATGCGCGACCTGTTCACTTGGACACGAAAATGCGAAATAACTTTCGATGATAAATATGTCGCAGCCACATGGTGTACACACACACACACACACGCGGGGGGGTGCAAGGGAGGGCCTTCGGCCCCCCCTCCCGCACCCCCTCCGCCGGTAGGCAGGGTGGACCTCGCTTAATATCTCGTGTCCAACTGCACAGGCCGCGCATTTTCGTGTCCAAGTGAACAGGTCGCGCATTCTCGTGTCCAAGTGCACAGGTCGTTCATTTTCGTGTCCAACTGCACAGGCCGCGTATTTTCGTGTCCAACTGCACAGGCCGCGTATTTTCGTGTCCAAGTAAACAGGTCGCGCATTCTCGTGTCCAAGTGCACAGGTCGCTCATTTTCGTGTCCAACTGCACAAGTCGCGTATTTTCGTGTCCAAATGAACGGTGTCTATATAAACGGTGTCCAAATGAACGGTGTCCAAACGAACGGTGTCCAAACGAACGGTGTCCAATAGATCGTGTCCAAATGACCGTGTCCAATTAAACGGTGTCCAAATGTACTGTGTCCAAGTGCACCTCTCCCGCCTCAGGGACATTATATGGCAAAACCAGTACATGAGCGCGCGGAGCAAAGTTAGAATCTATAAGACTTGTGTAAAGCCGATCCTCACGTACGCAGCCGAAACAAGAGCAGAAACATCAAAGACCAAAAGTATAATGAGAACAACCGAGATTAAGATATTGAGGACCATCAAAGGCGTAACCCTCAGAGAGCAGATAAGAAGCGAGACAATAAGAGCTGAACTTGAGATCCAGGACATAGTGAGGTGGACGAGAGAGCGACGGCGCCAGTGGAGAGACCACGTCGATAGAATGGGCCCGGAGAGAATAGCAAATTGGGCGAAAACACACAGACCAACCACAACTCGGCTGCCAGGCAGACCACCTAAACGCTGGTATGAGAGTTGGACATCAGGCTCGCAAGAAGGGTGACAGAGGCAGAACAGACAGGACAACAGTCCTAGTATAAGAAGAAGAAGAAAGAAGAAGAAGGTTGTATGACTTTTTTTCATCCTTTTAGTGAGTAGAATATGCTAGTTTGGCCACCTATTTCCGAAGCACCCTGTATATATATGTATTGTGACGTTGCGGCATCGCCGCGCGTGGCAGCGTCCCCGCCGCCGTCACAAGGCGAAATACGCTCTGTTTACTCCTGTTGACTGGAGACGATCGGAATAAAGGCAATTATTGTTACACAAATTAATAACTTTCGCGCGACTTATTCACCCGTCCCCCGCACTCCTGAGCGCTGCCCGGCATTTACCCTGCCCCTCCACCGTTAGGCTGAGCTAGCTAGCCCCTCGTACCGAAGGTGTCCTCGATCTTATCGATTTTCGCGAATATCGGTTATGGTTTCGCGATTCGGTGACGCGTCGTCGTACGTGTCTGGCGCCCAACAAAATTTTTTCGCGACCGATCGATCGCCTTCCGGGTACGAGGGACCCCGTTTTAGAGAGGCCTAACATGCCGCTCTCCTTTTTGATTCGCTGCTTCAAAAAAAAGGCATGACAAAATTTGGCGCCCAACGTGGGGCCGTCAAACGTAAAATCGACCGAAGAGGGTCGAGAAAGGGCGCACTCCTGAGCGCTGCCCGGCATTTACCCTGCCCCTCCAACGTTAGGTTGAGCTAGCTAGCCCCTCGTACCGAAGGTGTCCTCGATCTTATCGATTTTCGCGAATATCGGTTATGGTTTCCCGATTCGGTGACGCGTTGTCGTACGTGTCTGGCGCCCAAAAAATTTTTTTCGCGACCGATCGATCGCCTTCCGGGTACGAGGGACCCCGTTTTAGAGAGGCCTAACATCCCGCTCTCTCTTTTGATCCGCTGCTTCAAAGAAAAGGCGTGACAGTATATATACATAATGTGTATAAAATGTGTTACATAATCAAAGGACTACTTTAACTTTCCCGGTTCTATATATTTTAGAATACTCTATAGCTACATTATCAGTATAATTTTTATTTAGTGCCTATTAGTAAACCAAGTATTAAAATAATTTGAAATGTCAGTCGAACATGTACATTTAAAGTGCAAGTATTACTTTTTAAATATCATGATCAATTCTTGCAATGTAATAATAAAGTTATTATTACATTGCAAGAATTACTTTAAAATAATGACATTACAATTTGTGTACAAAGTAATTAATTCAATACACTCTACAGCTATAAACATCAACGATAATCTTTGCATACCTACTTATAACACAAGTATTATTACAATGAAAGGTGTATTTGATTGATTATTAATTTATACACAATTTCAACTAACATTGTGTATAAATCACTACTCAATCAAATACACCTTTCATTATTATAATGTAATAATATTTGTGTTATACATAGGTATGTAAAGATAATCGTAAAAGTTTATAGCTGTAGAGTGTATTTAATTAACTACTTTATACACAAATTGTAATGTCATTATTTCAAAATAATACCACTTTATTGTTACATTGCAAGAATTAAACATATTTAAAAAGTGATACTTATACTTTAAATGTACATGTTCGACTGACATTTCAAATTATTGTATTTACATTAAATAATAATGATTAATAACTTTCTACAATTACGACCTGTAATTTTCATTTAAAATGTATTCATATAACCAAAGTATTATTACATTTAAATAATTAAAGGTGTGACACTCCTTCTGCATTTTAATGTAATAATGCTTGGGTTATAAATAGATGTTAAATAAACTAAGTAATGATTATAGAAAGTAATCAATCACAAGATTCTCAATGTTACCTATGAGAGTGTTATGCATTTCCTTATTACTAGCGTAAAGTTGCTGCAAAAATTGATGATTGATTACAAGAATGTATGTATGTATTGTGACGTGACGGTCCGCCGCGCGTGGCAGCGCCCCGCCGCCGTCACAAGGCGCGGGTTCGCGCCCGCGGACGACCCAGGGGAGCAACCGCGAAATCTCCAGGGGGCCTCCGAAGTGGAGTATTTGCGCATTCTCATCCTTTTTGTTATTTTGTATGAAAACGCGTCACCTCACCAAGGCACTGCGCCTCAACGATGGACACGGAAGACGACGACTGGAGTGGGAGAAGCGGCTTGAGGACGTCACGAGACGGGCGAGTGATCCGACCACGGGGCGCGGGGCGGACACGCGTGGCACGACGAGATCACCGGAGGGCTTCCCGCAACGACCCCGGACCTCTAAGAGGGCCGGGGGCGCCTGGCCAGCGTCCCCCGGTCCGCGAGGAAACCGGCCAACACAGGGAACCCCGCCCGAGAGAACAAACCACCGGGCGACTGAATCCGTCGGGCGAAGGGACGCCGAACGGCGTTTGAAAGACCCCGCCGAAAATTGGCGAATACCCGCGCGTGATCCGCCGTACGTCGACCCCGATTGGTCGCGACGCCGCGCCTGATTACCGCGCAACCCCATGGAGGGGTGCGCTCTCGATTTTCCATCGAGCGGACTGCTCGATCTCTTCTGGGTCGTCCGCCAAGGCGTAAAGTCGTCTCGCACAATTTATCGCGATATTTGCGAGGGCCGCAAGGAAGCGGATCTACCCGACGCCCTGTGACCAGAATTCGACGGCGTCTACGAGGGGTCAGCGGATCCGGTGAGGTTGCCCTAGCAGCTAATTAGTGTGTGAACGGCCACGGGAAACCGCGAGTGCCGTGTTCGTCTCGCCCCGACCGCCACGTTCTCGAGATATCGCGTTTCGCGAGCGCGTGTTCTTTTGGGTTTGGTGTTTGGTTTAGCGTTAGTGAAAATCGTCGGACGCGACGTACGCCGGACGCGGCGGAAATAAAAAGTCGCCAGAAACGGCGCAACTAGAGTCTCGCGATTATTCGGCTCGCGACCGAGTTTCGCGAGTATTCGTTTTTGGTGTAGGCGGTCGGCGGCGGACGCGAGGGGCCTCGCGACGACAGAACCGTGCGCCGGAGGTTTTTGGGGTGCAATTTATCGTGTAATTCGGCCTCCTGGGGATTGCGACCGTGAGTATCGCGACACCCGACGGGAATAGAGTCTCGCGTTTTTGTGTCGGATATCGAGTTTCGCGTCGTGACAAGAGTCATAGTATTGTTTTCGGGAAGTCGCGTAGGCGCTCCTTTATCGCGTATCGCCGGAGAGTGGCCCTGCGGGGTACCTGCCCGCGTATTGCGTAGAGACCATCGTGACGTCATTGTTAGCGATTTGCGAATTATAATTGTTTGATCGCCGCGTAAGTGTCGAGTTGTCTTCCGATTAACCGTTTCGTGTTGCGTCAATTGTGATAAGGGTGTCGCGAGTGATCTTCGCATCGCGTTAGCGCACCTGCGCTCGTGCGACGGTCGACCGGATCTTCACGTCGCCGTAAGTTTTTTGCGTGTTTACGAGCGAATTCCGGTGCGCTCAGCGGGGCGTCACCCGTTATTTGTAGCGTGAAAACTCCGTCGATTCCCTTCTCGCGATATTATTTCTGTGTTGGCGTTGTTAGTTATAAGTTAGATTTAAGTATTGTTTCTGCGAAAAGTCTACCTGTCGGATCACTTAGATCTGCGTTTTATTTCCGCGATAAGCCTAAGTGTCGGCTGCTTAGATTCACGTTTCGTCGCCGCAATTAGATGGTTTCTCGAGTTAATTCAAATTAAGTTTGTCCTCGCGACAAGCCTGTTTGTCGGATTGTAGATTCGAATATTATTTGGTCAGTTACTCCGTATGTTGTAGCGCTCGAATTTACGTTTCTTATACCGCGTATTATTTACTCGTGATCCTTGCCGATTCTATTCAAACTATTCACGGTTCTGTTTAACTTTCACCTGCGATACTTTCCCCGGTCAGCCCGTGTTTCCGAACGATTCCAACCGACGTTTGTTTATTGCCTTTATTATTGTCTGGCTGATATTTTCCGGCCGGGACGACCGCTTGCTATAATAAATTCTAACTCTTTGTAATATCACTTCTCGCGAACTTATTGTTCATCCGGACCGACCAAAACCGTCAATTACATGCCGTCAAAAATTTAATAATCTAATTACTTTTCTTTCTCCGAACCACGGTTATCCTATTTATTTAAATAAATCAAACTGTTATTTTCACATTGTTTAATCGATATTACTTCAACCATTCATTTCTAATAAACGAGATTTCTAGTTTATTAAACGTACGGCCTTTTAAGTGTGATTCTTTTTTGTGTTTGTGTCACGACCCGCGCTGCCCTGCCTCTACCCTGCCCCTCTGCCGTTAGGTCGAGCCGGCTGGCCCCTCGCGTGACAGGCTGTGGTTTCGCGAGTTTGCGTTAGCGATTGTTGAAAAATTAGTGGACGCGAGAATATCGCGTCTGGCGCCCAACCAATTTAGTTGCGAACCGCCTGACTCACGTGAGGGATTATCCCGAGAGGCCTATCACCCGACTCTCTTAGCGTCCCTTTGATCCGGCCAAAAAAGCCGTGACAGTATCAATAAATAAATTACTAAACATCATCAATGATTTCTATATTTTTTTATACTTTTTGGCTTTGTATAATACAAGTCATTATTACAAAGTAATTAAAAAATGAATAATTACAATTTACTTTTACTGTGTTTCATAACGATATACAAAATGTTTCGGTAATGGTAGTACAAGTTTACATTATCAATTATACAATTGAAACAATTAATGTAACATATTCAATTATTACATTTGGCAAATAAAATGCACAACACTCTCTTAAATGCGAAAAAGAAAGTACACATTAATATATCCAAGTTACAATAAGTGATATTGATACAATTTATTAGCAAAAAATTTGTATTCCTTCAAAGAAGATAGAATAGACAACCAAAGCACAGAGTATTCAACAAAATTATTACAAATTTATTATTACATTATTAATTGTTATAATTATATATACTTTCAATTAATTATAACAATACAGTTAACTAAAAAGCTTTAAAACAGTTATAATTGTTCAATTTTTCCAGCACATTTTATTTCATGTGTGTTGTAATTATATTTGTATAAGTTATTCTTTCAATTCATTTCAGTATCACATTTTGCTTCCTTATAATAACATTTAAATTAGCGTGACATTAATGGAATTGTTTTAACGTCGTACTCTATAATAAATAGAAAAAAATAAGCTATAATTACATCAATTTCTTATAAACTTTATACAGAAATAGTTAAACACAAAAATATGCAACGCGCGCACTACTTATGTATAACATCATGTAAGTAACTCCTTTTCGATAAGACAATAATTTATTCGTGAACGTTAAAACATTTCCTTCACAGTACAATACATAAATAAACCAACCTTTTCTGATACCGTTTCCCTCGCTTCTTCATAGAATATCTATGACCACAGAGACGTCGATGCTTCGCATCGTACACTTTCCCCATTGGTAATACTGAAGGAGACGGGCTTCCTCACCGATTTCGATGAAATTAGGCTTAATCGATTCGTTTTCGCTTAAAACGAAAGAATCTGGCAGAAAAAAGCGTCGCTCTGCCCCGCGAAGCGAGATATTAACAGTTAAAGTTGACGACTATCAGGTTATGAAACCTGTCATACCGACGCGATGTAGCGACCATGAACATGCTCCGCGGCCACATGCGCATGCTCTGTCAGCTCTGTGGCCACATGCGCATGCTCCGTGTCCGCACGCGCATGCAAAAGTGCGCGAATTTAAAACCTATGTATACTTTTAATGCATATCGCTTGACTTTCGATGATGAATATGTCGCAGTCACATGGTCTACACACACACACACACACGCGGGGGGGGGTGCGGGAGGGGTGCCTTCGGCCCCTCCTTGCACCCCCCCCCCCCCCCGCGTGTGTGTGTGTGTGTGTGTAGACCATGTGACTGCGACATATTCATCATCGAAAGTCAAGCGATATGCATTAAAAGTATACATAGGTTTTAAATTCGCGCACTTTTGCATGCGCGTGCGGACACGGAGCATGCGCATGTGGCCACAGAGCTGACAGAGCATGCGCATGTGGCCGCGGAGCATGTTCATGGTCGCTACATCGCGTCGGTATGACAGGTTTCATAACCTGATAGTCGTCAACTTTAACTGTTAATATCTCGCTTCGCGGGGCAGACCATGTGACTGCGACATATTCATCATCGAAAGTCAAGCGATATGCATTAAATAATTTGTTTAAGTGCTTTAAAAGTATTTAATTGTTTAAAGCGCGTCACCAACCTATGTAGGTTAGTAACGCGCTTTAAAAGTATTTAACTAAATAGATGAGTCTACCGTATACTTTTGTATATTACTCTCATATACATATTGTATATAAACTTTTCATATACCAACTATTTCCTGCTTTAACAAATTATTTAACAAGTAATTTGTTAAAACAGAGAATAGTTGGTATATGAAAAATACATATTTATATGTATCTACTTTTTATGTACCAACTATTCTCTGCTTTAACAAATTATTTCTGTTTCGTTAACTTCGACGCTTAATATCTGTAGCAGAAATAATTTGTTAAAGTAGAGAATAGTGGGTATATGAAAAGTACATATTTATATTTATGCATTATAAGTATGCATACGTTTCAAATTCGCGCACTTTTGCTTGCGCGTGCGGACACGGAGCATGCGCATGTGGCCACAGAGCTGACAGAGCATGCGCATGTGGGCGCGGAGCATGTTCATGGTTGCTACATCTCGTTGGTATGACAGGTTTCATAACCTGAGAGTGAGAAAGGGTGAGACAGAAAACCCGAGTGTAAAGAGTGCAAGAAAAACGCACCTATTTTTCGTTCAGTCCCCCCTCCCTACATTTTCAATGTCTGGTATTTCGCGCCATTCCTACCTGAATCCTGATTTCAATTGTCACTATTGTCAGTTATATAGTTCACGTGTCGCCCCGTGCGAGATAACGTTAGAATATTAACTACTATAGTAATTGTCGAGTGCTATTTGACACAACAAGCGCGAGAGATGTCGGAATCCTCTGACACGGAATCCACTACGCACGATCCGGAGGACACTATCACCATTCTTGTGGCCACGGATATTCATCTTGGTTTCGACTACAACAAAGAGACAGGTTTGTTTCACGACGATATTTTTCAACCAGGATTGCTACGGATAAAAGAAGATACGTGCGAAGTGGCATGTATGTAAGATTGAAGATGTTACGATTAACGTTCGTCATTTGTCTCTCGACAGAAGAACAATCGGACGAGAGTTTCGTAACGTTCGAAGAAATATTGAAGTATGGCAAGGATAACGATGTCGATCTTATTCTGCTGGGCGGTGATCTGTTTCATGACACTAAGCCAACGCAAGTTACATTACTTAAATGTGTGGAATTGCTGCGAAAATATTGCCTGGGCACTAAGTAAGTGATATTTTGATTTGTCATTAAACTAAATTAATTTTTATGTAAGTGGTATTTTTATTTTCAGAGAATGCAAGTTGGAGTTGTTGAGCGATGCGGAAATGGTGTTCAAACACTGTGCACAGAAGCATGTGAATTTCGAAGATCCGAATTTGAATGTCTCGATGCCGATATTTACTATCCATGGAAATCATGATGGTTCAGGTATATAAATTTTTTTCTTTGTGCCCCTAACATAAATTGTGGGATATTCCCCACTCTCGCTTACATCTAATCGTATACCTAGCTGTATACTATACTACAATATCCTAATTGTTATTAGGTTCCGGTACTGTCGGATCAATGGATGTATTGTCAGCTACTGGACTTGTGAATTACGTTGGAAAATGGACAGATCTTACTCACGTAGTTATAAAGCCCTTAATCTTGAAGAAACGTAATACCCTTGTTGCACTTTATGGTTTGAGTTATATTAATGACCAGAGGTTGTCAAGATTGTACAGAGATGAAAAGGTACATTTATTTCAAGCATATTTTTGTGTCTGATTTTCTATCTGGTCGCAAACTAATGTAACGTTTGAAAATAGGTGGAAATGTTGCTTTTAAAGGATATAGAGACCTTCAACATATTTGTTTTACATCAGAATCGCGTCAAACATGGCGATTATACTCATCATATACCTGAAGATAAACTGCATAAGTTTTTGAACGTAGTTATTTGGGGTCGTGAGCATGAATGCCGTATTAAACCTGAGTTTAATGTGGAAGGTGGATACTTTATATCTCAGCCAGGTAAAATTATATATTTTCCTTTATGACATACATGGATGTTGTTTTAAAATTTATTTTATTAATGTAATTGAACTAATTTTAGAAAGCACCATTGTTACCTCTTTATGTGAAAGTGAATCCAAACGTAAGCACGTGGGACTCCTTCAAATAAATAAGTTATTTCAAGATGCGATCTTTAATATTAAAAAGCGTTCGACCATTCGTTTTTGACAACATGATTCTCAAATGTAATACATTCTCAAATGTATTCATTGCGATAAATATTACCACATGCCCCGGTAGTCGAATTGGTTAAGACACCCGAACGGAATGCTGGAGATTCCAGGTTCGAACCCAGGCTGGGGTAATATTTTTCGCAATAAGTTTTTACAGTGATTTTAATATTAAATCAATATCGATTTAATTAGGGAAGGGAGAGGGAATTTTTCCATCTTAATTTAAGTTGCTTAAATTTAAGCGTTTTGATAGAAGGACCGGAATCTTGGTCTAAAGTGTCCTGACGATTGTGACCGTCAGGAGTGATTGCCAGCTTCGTCGATTAAGAAATTTAATTTGGTTATTTATACACTGGCGAAGTAAATGTATCTCATCGTGTTTGAATAAAAGAAAAGGTCCAATAATACCAAAACTGAAAAGAAAATTTGAACTTAGGGCTATTTTCACGAACCAACTAAAGTAATCGCCGTATCCCGGCTTCGCAATCGTTCGCCATGCTGCCACCTTATTGCTGGCGAGGCTGGCCCAGGTCGGAGAGTTCGTCGCTGTCCAGGCTCTGAAAGTCATCAGAGGGCTGATCGACCTCGCCGCTCTCAACTGGCACCCAAACTACCGGCGCGTTTTCCGGCACCACCGGCACCACGATCGCGCCCTCGTGCCGCTCCGGCGTCGGCTCCTCACTCCGCGGAATCACCGGCATGTCCGGCAATGTCTCGTCCGCCTTCATTGGCCGCCCATCGCCTCCTGTGGCCGCCTGGATGGGTATCGCCACACGCTCTAGCAACACCCGCGGCGATCCCCTCATCCGCGCATGTGACAGGGAAGCCTGCGGTTGCATTCTCCCCGTCAATCCGAGGTTGGGAGCTGTCTCCAGTCTCGGATTCTCCTCTTTCTTTGTGTTGCGGCTCGCACGCTTCTCAGCTCTTCGGCGCCGCTCCCTGGATTTTTGGCGCTCCTCCCTCCTTCGCCTTTTCCGCTCTTCGCGCCTCGTTTCCCGCGATACCTTCTCCTCGTTCTCCTGCAGGTCGCGGTTCTTTATGTTGGCAACCTTTGCGGCTTTACGCTCACACACCCCCGCTGTCATCTCGCGGAGTGTTGCCGCCTCCTCGCACCGGGCCTTTATCGCAGCCTGGCTTATTGATGTTGTTGGCGCGCCTGCTGCTAGAGCGCTCATTGTTTGCTCCTCTCGGATCCGCTGGACCGCTCCTTCCTTCGCCTCTTCTCCGGGGGTCCCACACCTAGTCACCGAAGTAGGCTCGCACTCCATACTTTCGCTCACGGGTTCTGCCATTGGTCGTTCGGCGTTAACTCCGTCTCCGGATGGTGCTTCCCCTATTCTCCCCTCGTCGGAGGAGCTTGACATCGTCTCCGTGTGCTGTTTGAGGAGTTCGAGACAACTGGCGATATCCTTTCCCCCGTATCTCGGGGTACGGCATACGCTTGGAGTTCTTATGATGGTCTCCGCATCCGATACTGGCTCCAACAATATCGCATAAACCCCTGGAGTGGTCATGCGCTTGGTCCGGGCCTCCACGTTTACCCGCAGGTCGACCGGGCTTGCAGTACCGGGCTGTCGCATCGTCTCGACCCCGTCCTCCGGTGGGTCCGGTCGCTCTGCTTCCTTATGCGACTCGCCGTCACCCACGTCCGTCGTTGACACGTTCATCGCACCTTCCTGCGGTTTCGGCTGCCTATCTTCTTGCGGCGGCTCCTCGTTACTCGCGCCCATGTCCGCGGTGCTAACCACCGGCTCTTCTGGTTCAACGCCCCCATGGGGTTGCTCGTGACCACAGATTAATAGACAGATAGCCAATGGCCCGGGTTAAGGCGAGACCGGCATTTCTCACTGGTTTCAACGCCATACCGTGGTTTTCATAGCGGTCAATGCAATAACTACGTTCCCAAGATAATACAGGTCATTTTCAAACGAAGATGAACGAAATCGATAACGTATAGGAGCGAGTTCAAGCTAATTGCCCACGCGACGAGTGAGAGGTGAGAGTAGGTTAATTTATTCCCCCCCCCCCCCCCCCAGCATTGCCAACACGCCGCGCCAGCAAGCAGTTTCAACTTTTCAAGTTTCAAGTTTCTAAGCGGCTCGAGTCGAGATGCCGAGAATGCCGAGATTTTCTTCTCACTGGTTCTCGAACCGGCTTTGTATATAATATGTATATATATTTATTGTTAATAATATTAATGTTTTATAATTTATATATTAGATATTATATATGTATATATTAAAAAAATTTTTTTTTTGTACAAATGTGTAAAAGTATATGTACATGTATATAGTGATATAATAAAAATTGCAGATAAAAAGTATTATTTAGTGCCTTATTGTTATATAGTTATAGATTCTCATTCTTAATACCTCGTTAAAAAAAATATCACAACACTAAGTAATTCATATCAAAATTTCGCATAAATTCATATAAGCGTATATCCGCAAAAAATTGTCGTATTTAAAAAAAATTTTCTTTATTCTAAAAAGTAAACTTTACACTTTAAGAAACTTTAGTTAGATTTTGCTGTTATCCTCCCCCCGTTTTATTGTCATCTCTTTAAAAATAAGGACGTGTTTTCCTTCAAAAAATTGCATATATAAGTTTGACGCACTGTACGAGGTGGTATAAATTTTTTTCGCAAATGTCATGATAACCGCCATCGTAAAATATAGACTCTTTTACCTGTAAATAAAAAAATTAAGGTCTATACAATTTTTTTTGTGGAGTTACGGCATATCATAGGAGGGTAAAATAATGGCCGATTTTTGCCTAATAAATTGTAACGTAAATTATACATGTAATCTTATGTTTTTTGGGTCGCTGAATACGATAGCATACAATAGCATTTTAATCCATGTAAACCCGTGGGAAAGTGGTCAAAAATCGCTTCAAAGGGGTCGAAATAAGTCTAGGTCTAGGTCTATTAAGAATTAAGGTTTGGTCTATAATAAAATTAATATTTATTATAAATATAATTATATATACGCAATGTATGAGCAATAATATTAAAATTATACAGGGTGTACCAGATCTAGCGTATTACCCGTTAATGGCAGATTCCTGAGATCATTTGGAGACAAAAATCCCAATGCCAAAATGTCGAGGCTGCCAAATTGTCATCCCGATATTCGTTGGTCTTGCGAACAGTGTACAAAAAAATAAAGTGAATAATAATTTCAAATATTTCTATCGAGTTGAGTAAAGTGTGGAAGAGCTGTTTTGACATGCGACGTCCCTGAGTGCGTAAAATTTTGACAAGCACACCAGTGAACTTTAAACCTTTCCCGTTTAAACACTGTAGCAGCCTTGACATTTTGGCATTAGGATTTTTGTCTCCAAATGATCTCAGCAATGTACCATTAACGGGATATACGGTAGGTCTAGTACACCCTGTATAACATATATGAATTTTTTGGTATTATTTTCTATTTATTTTTATTCATTTTTAATTAATAAAATTTTACAGTATAAACACCGTGCATTCTTACATCTATTATGCATTTAAGAAACGTAAAGAAATTATTTACCAATTATTGTATAGTTAACTGTTATTTTTATTATTTTAGTTTTGCCGATTTAGAAATCTTGACATTACAAGCTTAAAGTATGCCTACAAAATTTTATTCATACATATTTTTTTGTCAACAAATATTTTAATAGATAAGATCCTTTTTCTTCGCAAGTGAGTAATAAAATGAACAATATTTTAATATAATATAACATAGTACCAAATTGAATATTTATAAACTTCGACCTTAAAAGTTAAATTATCTTAAAATTATATATAAGCAAAGAGTGACTGTAAAAAGGACGGGTTTTTCGCCCCTTTTGCGGCCCTCGATTTCGGGATCGATTCATACGCAAATCAACTCCTTATGATAAGATATTAATAGAAAAAAAGTTTCAACTTGATGTGACATTTAGTTTTAGAGATATGAGAGTTTAAAGTTATACTATATACGGGCGTTCCATTTAACTTGATTCTGCCTAATATCTTGGGATATAGGTATCCATATAAGCATTGGAAAGAAATGTTTCAGAAAGGTCCTGAATATTTTCGAAAGGGATATATAATTGTACCGATTCATTATCCCCCTCCCCCCTCTTTCCCCATGTGAGGGAGAGGGAAGGAGCCAAACGGAGAATATCAAATGGGGACCACTATTTATAATTACAAATGCGGATTAGATGACACGAAACATATTGCAATCGGATGAAATAAGTAAATACTTTTTCACTTTATTTTACGGTTACCAGATGTTTCTACTGATTTTTTTCTAGGGCAAAAGCACCAAAACTCTGATATAAGTAGAACATACAAATTAAACTTTTAAAGCTTTGTAAAAAACGGCCCTTTCGCTTCGTATTTTAATATATAACTTTTATTGTCAAAAAGTTATCTATGACTATAAAAAACAAAAAAATGACTATAAACTATAAGTTATCGATGACTATAAACAGGGTTCATCTTTAGATTCATTATCTGATACAAAAACACTTTAAAACGCTAAAATGAAACAGCATATTCCGAAATAAGTTAGTTTTTTTAGAACTTTGACCTCTCATATTTCCAAAACTAAATGTCACCTCAAGTTGAAACTTTTTTTCTATTAATATCTTACCATAAGGAACTGATTTGCATATGATTCGATCCCGAAATCGAGGGCCGCAAAAGGGGCGATTTTTACAGTCACTCTTTACATATGTTTTATGTTCCTCAGTTTTTGACATTTTGTCTTTATTTCTTTTGATCTTCCAGATACTGTTTTTTTTTTCTTTCTTTTTCTTTATTGTTATTTTTTTTGGCAATTGCATATATCTTGACTCTTAACATAAAGTCCAACATTTGGATTCTATGTGGATAACACTCGTTGCTCTGGTCAAACCAATGTTCATCTGCAAGTTGGACGTGTTTTACACAAATCTCAAAAAGCTTCTTCTTCAGATGTTTAAAATGCCAATACTTCTTGTAACATGAGTTTAATGCTCGGAGTTGAAGAGCGACAATATTTGAAAATGCATCCGTTGGTCTTGATAGCCATTCAACTTCAGCTCCATCTTCGTCTTCGTGTTCGTACTCACGTAGCTGAACATAGATCTCATTATTATTTGATTCTTCCATCGGTGTTTTCATATTTGTTTGAAGGCAGCTGTCGCATTTAGTATTTTCGTAACCGTAGCGAGCAATGTACCCTGCAAAATATGCAATTGCATTGCCTTCATATGTCCCTGGTGAATTGAAGTTGTTCTCGTCGATCATATTCATTACTAGATTGCCGGAATAGTTCTCATCTGAATAGCTATTAATTTCTTTAAAAGCTGATGCCGCAATGAGATCATCATCATAATCGTCATTATACATTTCAATTAGAAAAGTGAGTTCTTGTAATGGAACATTGTTAGTTTCCATTTCACGGACTACCGCGGACGCACCATCCGTTAACGAAGACGTTTCTGGACAAATTACGTTACCTCTGCCGCTTCCGTAAATACATCCACTTAATAAAATATGGCGCAACGTTAACCGTATCATTTGCGCGGTGGGATTAGGGTTGTATCCTCCGCGTCCTCTAACTTTTCCGAATGTATGCTCTACACTGAATCCTGGTTACACAGTGCAGTGCACAACTTGAAGTCTGGATAACATTGTTTGACGAAACGATACATTGATAAAATTGCTTGCACAGTCGTAATTATTCCATCAAAGCACGGAGGTCTCGTCATCTTATTGGGAGAAGTACTCCACTTCGAACACCATTCAATAAAAGACGTTAATAACTCTTCAGAAATTGTATTAACATCCGATAAAGGGCCCATTTCTCCTTTCCAATCATTTAAACGGTATACATTCATAGCATCGATTACTTTATTCCTTTTGTAAACAAAATCCGCATATGCTTTCCATGAAGTACTTTTCAATACATTACTTTGGCCTGCTGTCAATATTGATTCAGCGAATCTTGCACTTAACATTTGAAAAGCTCTTTTGACATTCATGGCTTCAAAATTATCAGGATAAAAGTGCGCGTAGGTGATGTGACTTAATAGATTTGAAGTACTCAACTTTCTGTCAAATTGCCGCATTTCAAATAAGTCGTAAAAAGACATAATTACTTCTCCATTCACGTAAATATGCGATCTCAATTGGCTAATCAACCGCTTGATAAGATGGGGTCAATCAAAGGAAGCAAAATAAATTTTATTGTTTAATGAGAAAAATGGTTTATGTGGTGAAATTTTCCAATTATTGAAAGCTTTTCTGTTTGGACCACCTTGGTCATATGTAATCAATTGTACACTTGCCCCTACATTTTTCAGTTTTTCTAAACATAGCAAGTTGAACAATATTCCTATGCGTTGAATTTTTTCCGGTAAAAAAGTATGCTACTATTTGCCGCCAAGGATTTTAGGCATTAATACTATCAAGGCAAAATAGTAAGACATGTACCGCTGGTTCATCGCTTTGTCCCAGGGGTCCGAGATCTATTAATCCTTCAATCAAATCATACTTTCGACTATATTCTTGAAATTTTTTTATCGACATCTTATCGAATTTTAAACAACAAACTTTCTGAGAAGATGGTAGTTTAGACAATTTTTCTTTAATTTTAGAAAATATTTCTTCGCAGAATCCTGGTCGAATTTCAGTTTCAGAAATCCAATTTCTGACAGAAGATTCTGATGGAAGATTAATCCAGTCTTTCTCATCCGTGAATATCCACTTGCGGAATAATAAAACATTTATTTCGCAAGATCTTTTTCTTCTTTTGAATATTGTAATTTTCCCTTGTGTAGCTGAAGTTTTACCATGGTTCTCGCAAGTGGTTTTCGACACTTCTTACTATCCAAAAATTCATTCACACTGCATTTTCAAACGTTGTTCTTTTTTCGAGCTATAGTATTACGACGTTGCAAGATAGTAGACAAATGTTTTTGTTTTCTTTTCCTTTCTATAACAAGCTTTTTTAATATCAAATTTTCTTTCTTTAATTTTTCCTTTTCGGACAATTCATCTTTATTATACTTTTTTGGAGGAGTAGACTTCTTTTGCGGTTTTTCTTTTCGCTTTTTCAGCATGTTTGCTTTAATTCCTACTTCTCTCTGTGAGTAATTGTCATGAAATAGTGGAAATGGATTTATATTATTGAGCCATTCCTCGTCGTCTGCGAAGTCATCTCCGAAATTGCAGAAAAGTTCTTTCCCAGAAGGATAACACTTCTTAGGTGTCGTCATTGTTATTGTGGCCACTTCTTCATTTGCGTTGTTCTCGGTGGTCTCCGTAATGTCTACTTGAAACTCTTGAAAGTCGGTGTGAGTATCGACTTCCATCGGAATGAAATCTCGACCATCTGAGTGGTCAACGACATTTTCTTGTACAATTTCTTCAACAATTTCATTAATTTCTTCTACAATACTGTCCTCAGTATCTTCGACAGAAATCTCAGTATCCTTAGGGAGTTTAGGGACCCATGGTATGGGATTTATTCCATTATGCAACTTCGTACGGCTTATAAAATCTTCTTTATTAAAGTGATCTGCGCATAATCCTGCTTTATGAATTGATGCTGGGGACCATTTAAGTAAATTTTCATTACCTGTAATTAAGTATAAATCTACAAATTACACACTGAAAAAATTTAATTACACAATAATCACAAAATTTAGTATAATTTATCATCGCTAAATATCGGTATTCTCAAGAATTTTGTATTTTTATTTACCGCAGTTTCTTATCCAAATATCAAATCTTTTATCAGTCTTCTGTGGAAAACGAAACAGTTTACAGTTCTCTGATTTGACACTGTTACAGTTTTTGTGTGCACATCTGTCGAATATCGTGATTTTCTTCACACAATTGTTATCCATTTTGAATAAGTTCTGAGACACAGTCGATGTGTAATTCAAGAACAACAGGCTTATTAGTCCTCGCAGAGCGAAAACAAGCGAATAATTAAACAATAAATTTTTTTTTGCCCAATGAATGGTCCGGTTCAATGTACCACCTGTTGTGCCGTAACCGGGAGTTGGTGCTCAGGGCCGGCACAGGATTCGGGAATTCCGGGTTGGAGGAGTGATGCACTTAATGTCGGAATGTTCGTGGCGAAATAAACATATATATTTCTCCTTTCAATATACAATTCATGATTCGTTATAAATCTTGACCAATTTATTCCCTTGATTCCCGAGATTATCCTAAGTACAATGATAATTAAGGTGACCGCACGTTCGTTAAGATTTCTTATGACTGACTGCCCGCTCGATCTTCCGAATCGGCGGTATTTATAATATCGGACCGACGTTCTGTTGCTAACTCGGGGGCTCCCGAGTTAGCGTTGACTTCTCGTCGTCAGCGCTCTGCGCTGACCTTCGCATCAGCGCTTTCGGTAAACCTGGAGTTGAACGCTCTGGGTTCCGGTGTCGGTTTGCATCGGATGATCGTCGTCCGATGCAATCGTCAGGTTTTTCGGCGGATTTCGTATTCGAGTTCAGTTGCCAGGGTCGGATTACTTATAGGTTATATAATTAATAATTATAGCGTTGTGCGCTCACAACATCCCTTCCCCCGCGGAAAAAGAAAAACTGAGGAATACGAAGTTTTTCGTTATTATTTCCGCGTGTATTTCTTTTTCCTGAGAGGTTACAGTCTAGATTTTCTTATTTCTAATCTGTACGCTATGGTTTCACCCTTTAAATCCTTAATGGTTTCTTTTTCTTTTTATTATGTAAATGATTACAACTATAGTGCTTACTACGATTACAGTTATGGTCGCCGAACCTACGGGATATACAATGTTCTTGTTTGTAAAAATGCTTGGTTGGTTATTTTCCACTTCTTTTTTGATTTCATCTAGACTTAAACTTAATTTTATTAATTCCGACGGATCTCCGATTATCGGTTCTAAGTTTATTTCTCTTTCGGACTCTAATTTGTTGTTTATAATTATACTCTTTTCTATGGTATTAGTTACGTTGAATTCTGGTAAATACATTTGTACATATTTAGTATCAATATGGTTTTTTGTTTCTAAAGTTATATCTGGTGTAGTTAACTTACAATTATTGCGCAATGTTATTTTTCCGGTCAGGTTCATCATTTTTTGACAAGTTGAATATTTCCATTATTAATAATTTAAGTAAACAATTCACATTATGCTTTTAATTTTTCAATTCAATTTTTAATTATTGTAAAATTTCTTAACTTTAATTTAACTATTATTGTAGTTTGTTTATAAATAAAAATAATAATAATAGTAGACCTAAATAGATATAATTGGATCTTTTAAGATCTAGTTTGATTTAGTTAGATTCAAAATTTGGGAAAAATTAAATGTAACTAGATCTAATCAGGTATTAGATCTACTTGGATCAATTCTTTTTCGAGCTATTTATCGGAAGATTTTTATGATTTTCTTTTTAGATTTAACATGGACTCAACAAACTCTCCAATTCGCAAAAAGATAAGAACAGAGCAATCAGGTTCTGTGATTTTAAATGAAAAAAATCAAAATGTGGAGTTACAAAGAACTCTTAGTCAAATTTCAATTGCATCTTCTATCTCAAGTATTGATGAAGAGGAAAATAACAGTGAGAAAAATTCCGATGCAAGTGATGACGATGATATAGAGACCAATATAACTGAAGAACAAAAGATGTTAGCTGCCATCAATAAATCAACATGTCTTGATGGAACGTACTTTAAGGTTGACAAGTCAAAATCAAGTACAGTAACAGGAGATGTTGTTGCTGTATGTCAATTTTGTAATCCTACGAGAGCACTTAAAGGAAAATTTAGAATTACTTCTAACTTTACAACGCATTTGAAGGTAAATTAAATTAATCCTAATGCATTATTTAAAATAAATAACTGAAGATAAACATTTTTTATTTTTTGAAAAAACAAATTGATATTTTTTGATTTGTTTTTTGATTACGTGACGTCTTTACACCAATAACGAAAAGTGGCTTCACTTTTTTGAGATTCTGCTCACGAGCTTTAGTATTTGTTAGCAATGTGTTGTTGAACCAAATAATTTTCTTCCAAATCATCTCCATGACCAATTTTTTTTATTTTCTCCTTAATTTTTTGAATTATTTCATGCAACGGTTTCTTTTTATTTGAAAAATAATTTTATAAAATTCACCAAATAATCTATATCTAGTATTAAAAAAAATCCAAAAACTCCCTACTTCTTGCAAATTAGAATAATATCGATGACTTATAGTTAATTATCAGAAATAACATTTATATTACGAATTATTGTAAAAAAACGTTTATTGCAACTTTTAAAAAATCTCATAGCTTTGCCAATTAAAAACAATTAAAAAAAGTATATCATAGTATATTTCCTTATTATCAATTTTATTTAATATTCTATTTATTTTTTTTAGAGAAAACATGCAAATGTTTATAATGAGTATTTAGAATATGCAAAACAAAAGCGACATGGTGTGGAAAATACTTCCGTTATTGATAGAAAGCGCTGGTCGTGTGTTTTAAATCAAGAAGAATTTGAGCAAAATATCACAAATTTTGTATTAAAGTTGTCACGGCTTTTTGCACGCGGGCGCAAGCCGGATCAAAAGGGGACGGTAGAGAGTCAGGTGTCAGGCCTCTCAAATTGGTCCCTCGCACGAAATCTCTTGACTCGCGATATAGACTATTGGGCGCCAGACGCGGCAGATCGCGTCCACTAAATACAATGATTCTCTAAGTATTTGTCACGACAACTCAAATGCTTCGATTCGCAAAATTCGTCAAACGCAATTACTGAATCACGAAAGCTTAAACGGAATTATTCGTGCGAAGGCCGACCAGCTCGACCTAACGGCAGTGGGGCGGGGCAAGGCAGGGCAGCGTAAGAGGACGACGGGATGACGGCCGAATAATTAGTCACACCGTAGAATATGATAAAAATAGTTGATCGTTTATTGCTAGTATTTGGTAATGAAAAGGGGTGGAAACAGTTGTTTAATAATAGTAAGTTTAATAATAATATTTAAAGTGATCCGTGGAGTAAGAACAAAGCTAAGTGAGGCAATCGCCCCCGCCTATCGAACTGTAATCAAGTTCGTTTACAGAAAAACTAAAGAAGAACGCGAAGTAATATCGAGCGCAAGTATGCGCGATGAATAATCTCGCCGCGCGAATAAGACGCGACAACGAGTAACGTAAAATCAGACGAAAAATATCTTGGAATTGAGGAAAGTATTAATTGACTAAATTATAATGATCTCTGGATCGTTACGGAACAAAGAAACTAAACACTGAGGTCCAAATAACATTCGCGATACATCTCGCAATCAAAACGTAATTCCGTAAATATTATAAACCATAAAGCCACAAATGTCGACGATCAGGTATAATGTCTGCGTGCGCCAAACGGAGCGCGACAATGTAATCTTGCGAGATTACAACTCGCCCAAGAAACAGATAATCACGCTGGGATCGCAATAAATCTATCAATTAGACTCGGAGACTCAACTCCGGTCTACTTTGTTCTGCTCTGTCGTCAGTGGTTTTTACGCCGTTTCGGCGTGAGCTCGTCGCACGCGCGACGCAATTAACGGGCGCAATAGAGCACGCAAATCAGCAAAATATTTCGTAATTTAACAATAACGCGAGAAAAGATTCGGGGTACCGCAAACGGCAGTCGAAATAACGCAACGAATAGACCAGGGTAACGCAAAATTAATATTCCGACTCAAACAGTACCCCGGAATAATATCCGGACGCGAATCTAATACAAAATACCAAACGCGAGTAATAACGCAAAACTAATACGCGGCAGCGAACAACGCAAACATAATATCGCTAATATCGCAATTAATAATTATCGCCATTAAGATCGCCAATAATAATACTAAATAATGTCGCGAATAATAACACAATAATATTGGAAACAATCCTAAGAACGCGAGATAATATTCGGACGCGACTGATACACGAGAATATCGAACGCGAGCAATAGCGCAAAACAAATACGCGGCAGCGAGAAACGATACAAATAGTAACGCGGAAGAATATTGCAAGCAATAACGCGAAGGAAGATCGCAAATAATGACGCGACAGAAGATCGCGAAATACGATCGCAAACAATAACGTCAAATAATTACCACTAATAACGCAAGATCCTATTACGATCAATAACGTCGAATGTTATCGCAAATCGTAACGCAAACTAATATCTCTAACGATTACGCAAAATAATATCATAATTAATAACACTGAATCATAGCGATTAATCACGTAAAAGAGTATCACCAACAATAACGCGAGATAATATTGCGACTAATAACGCAAAATAATAACACAAATAATAACGCGAAATAATATCGCGACTAATAACGCAAAATAATGTCGCGAAACGATATCGCAAGTAATACGAGGGGGTAGTGTCGCAAATAATATCTCCAGAGGATATCGGGAGTGATAGATCCCGAGCGGCACAACTAACAAAGCCCAGGAACGCGGCACGGAAATTATACGCAGCGAACAACATGCAAAAACACGCGGTATGCGGGCGCGACGTGACTCGCACGCTGGGGCGCGGCGGCGGAGGCGCGAGCGCGAACGCGGGTACGACTCGGGACGGCACTACGCAATCGAAAACGCAAAAAGGGTCGAACTCTAACGGAACGCGAGCAGATACGAGTTTACGCCACACTCAACGCGCACTCAAAGTCGATCGTCAAAACGCCGGACTTCACCCGGTACGCGAGCAGACACGAATTTACGCCACACTCAACGCGAACCCGAGGACGTACGCCATACGCGACTCTAATACGCGGCCACTCCCGTATGCCGTCCGCGCGAACGCGATATCTCGCCCTTCGGCCCCGCCGAAGGTCGCCGCACACGCCCGCGATCACGATCTCCAAGGGGGTCGTTCCGCGACGCGAATCCGCGATGCCCTAATCCCGCACACACAAGGCTCGCGCGATCGCCAAGGGGGCCCTCCGCGCTCGATGCCGATCGCTACCGCGTAATCACTAATTATTTGCTACGCCGTGCACGGCGAGCGGACACCAAAATTCACAAAAACGGCACTAACGCGAGTCGGCAACGAAACGCGAACGCGACCCGACGGCTTTCCCGTGGCTGTACACAAACAATAATTCGGGCAACCTCACCGGCACTCGATCTGGCTCCTTCGATCGGATACCCTCCACGGGATGGCTTCCTCGCTTCCAAACTCGGACTTTCTCGCGGCAGACAATCTCGCGTAAGCACGACTTGACTCGGCGAGGGGGCGAACCGAAAGAGATCGTTCCTTCGGTCGCTCGATTGCGGATCGACGACGCGCCCCACCCCGGGGGTGCGTACGTCTGTGGCGCGATAGCGCGGGCCAATCGGGATCGATCCCGCAAGTACGCCGCGACAATTCGCGTAACGTAATCTCGCGTGATCCGTTGCGGGGTGCCTCGCGACTCCGCGATACTTAATCGATGGGGCGCTCGATGAAAGCGGGTCGGACGCCCCGGTTCGCCTCACGGCATCTCCGCCGCGGGGACGTCCCTCCTCGTCACCTCCAGGTCGGAGTCGTAGCCGTTTTGGCGATTACGCCGCTTCACGGCGTAACGCCGTCGTGGCGGGGTCGTTCCGCCCTCCCGCATCCAGAGCGCCGGGACTGCTCCCGTTTTCACGCCGAGACCACGCGGTCGAAGTCTTGCCCCGCTCTCCCCTGTGCGTGGCCCGCGACGATCCTTCGTCTCCGCACGGCTGAATTCTGGAGCGTCCTCCCCTCGCACTGCTCCTCCCCCGTGATGCCCGCAAGGTCGCTGCCGATGCTGTTCTCGCCGGTGGGCTCCGGCGAGGTGCCGCGATTACATAAATTTGAAAAAAATCCAAGTAATATCTTTACCTTGAAAAAATCGAAGTAATATATTTATTACAAAAAAAAAAGAAATGATATCTTTAAATTATGCGCCAATTAAATATATATTATATCAAAAAATAACTATTGTTCTTTTAAAAAATGTATTCCCATTGAAGTGAAGAAATTAATAGAAAATGTGAAAAATTTTAGTGAAAAAAACTTGGCGCTGCTAAATTTTAAAATATTTGAAAGCAATAAATAACTAATTTAAAATATTAAATTGATAATTACAATGTGAATGTAGAGACTTTCACACATTAATTTAAAGTACTTTTTCCATTTATAGAAATTGTTTTATTAATATATATTATTATGTTTAGCAGCGCCAAGTTTTTTTCACTAAAATTTTTCACATTTTCTATTAATTTTTTCACTTCAATGGGAATACATTTTTTAAAAGAACAATAGTTATTTTTTGATATAATATATATTTAATTGGCGCATAATTTAAAGATATCATTTCTTTTTTTTTTGTAATAAATATATTACTTCGATTTTTTCAAGGTAAAGATATTACTTGGATTTTTTTTCGAAGTAAAGATAACGACTTCGATTTTTTCAAGGTACACCACGCGTGCTTGGCGCCTTTTTTTAACCTTTTTGTAAAAGGTAATTTTGTACAGATATCACCCCTTTTTGTAGTTACAGATACATCGAACGCCATAATGTCTATCGACATCGACATTTATGTCTAATAAAATGAAATGTAAATATTTTTTGTATTATAACTTATAAGAATTATATCTGAGAGTTTGACATCCTTAAATGTGCAGTGTAGTTTGTATAAATTTATAAATTTAAAAAATTAAGACACAAAATATGAATATATCAGGCAAAGTCATGTTTATCGAGAGCACATTATGCAAAGTGTTTGCTATAAATAAATTATGTCGAAAAAAAAATAGATTTGATACAGAATTTGGCATGTACGATGCTATTGGCAGAATGTTATAATAGATAATATATGTATAGTAAAGTTTTAACAAAATAAGGCAATTAATAATTTATAAGTAGAGGATTTATTATTTTTTTTCTTGATGACAAATGAGTTTTGCATCGAGGACCTTTTATTTTTGGAGAAAGAAAATATATTTGCAATTTTCTCGACAAAAATCATCGAAAATGATCGTGGAAAGCCATTGACAGACTTCCGGTTCGGCGGGCGAGGCGGATGGTTGGAGGGAGATAGGGAGTGGAGTGAAATGGGAAGTTCTGGTGCTGGAGTGGACGGAGGAGTGGAGTAAAGTGGAGGAGACCGAAGGTGGTGCAGGGAGGAAGCTCGGGAAATGGAGGCGACGTTGAGGGAGGTGAGATGGTGATGCAGGAGCTTCGAACCGAAAGAAGAGTTTTGGAGGTTAGAAGGCGGAGAGAGAGGATGAGGGGGAGAAGAGAGGGAAGAGGTATGACGTGTCATCAGAGACGGCGGCGCAGACGGCGAACGGACGGCGGGCCGTGGCGTGACGGGAGCGGCGACGGTCGAGGCGGCGCTAGGTGTCAGCTTGGGCTGGCACCACGGCGGGACGCCGGGACTCTAGCTTACGTACGCACATGGAGCTCAGGTTAGAGATCAACGGCGTGGTGACACGTGCGAGATAGGAAAGTGGGCGACAAGAAAAATTTGGAAGAGGTCGAGAAAGAGATTTGGAAGACGTGAGGCGCGAAGAGGGAGATTTAAGAGGCCGAACTGGAAGGAGAGGGTTAGGAGAAGTTAAGGGAAGTAAGGTAAGAAGAAGGATGAGAGGAAATAAGAAAGGCGGTCAGGGGAAGGCAAAGGGGGGTGTGGGAAGTGATGCAGTGAAGGACGGTGGTGAGAGGGGCGGAGAGAAAGGAGATGAAGATGCGGCCGGAGGATGGGACACGGAGAATGGACGGAGGAGTGCAGGACGGAGGGATAAAGAGAAGCGGAGATAGGACGGAGAAGACAGAGGGGGCAGATAGAAAAAAAAAGGAGGGAGCTGAGATGGAGGATATGGCGGCACAAAAGGGTATGGAGACGAGGAGAGGGACCGGGAGAAGGGGGATGAGACGACGTATGCGATGAAGTGCAAGGGGTAAAAGGCGAAGAAACTGAGGAAAGAAGAAGAGCGGTGGAAAGGATGGTGAGGACGGAGCTGAGAAGCAATGGCAGGGTAAGAGGAGTGATAGAGAGGAAGGGGGAGGAGGGGATGGTGCTGATAGTGGAGCTGGAGGACGAAGAAGATAGAGGTGATTTTAGACAGAGGATGGGAAATAAAGAGCAAGTGGAACGTGAGGGTGGATGAGGACTCGAGGGAAGAGAGAAAGATGAAGTGGAGGATAATAGAGAAGGCGCACAAGGAGAGGAGTAAGGGGAGGAGAGTGAGGAATACGAACAGGAGAATTTGGATAGAAGGGAAAGAGATAGAGTGGGACGAGGAAGACGGAAGGTGGTATGAAGTCTAAAAGGAGGAAAGGACGAGAGGGGGGCAAAGTAGAAAGGGAGGGAATTGGAGGAGGCGACGGGAAGATGAGGGGGAGGAGGGAAAGAAGGGGGTCAGGGTTTCTAATACTCTTTGTATGTTCAGAATAGAGCAGGAGAGGAGAGGACAGAAGGATGGAGGTCAGACAGATGGAGGCGACAGGAGAAGAACGTGAGAACAGAGATGAGAGCTGGTGAAGAAAATGAGGCAGGAGGGAACGTCATCGCATGCGACTGTGATAAAGAGGAGCGACGGAGGGAGGATAACAGGCAAGAGGATGAAAAAACGAAAGGAGGAGAAGTGAGGGGGGGCGAGGGAGGCGGATGAAGGGTACTGGGTTTTAAGGGGGTGGGAGGGAAAGAGATTGTAAGGTCGCCCAATGGCCAGGTTTTTTGAGAGGGGAGTACGGAGTTTTGTAAAGGGTTGGGTACGTCCCTACAAAACGCCTTTGTGAACCCTACGGGGATATACAAATAAACTCATTCATTCATTCATTCATAAGTAGAGCTTGACAGTCCTATATAATTCGATGCAGATTATATAGGACAGAAACAGCAGAATCTACGTTCGACAATCCCAATTTACCGTTAATTTGTTATTAGATAAGATATTTTTGGTATGATAAGTTAAAGGATATGTATGAACAATTTTATTTCAAAAAATTAGTTAATTAATTAATAAGTGACAAGAAAACGATTATTTTAAAGATATTTACTTATATACATATATAAACAAATATTATGGAGATAGAGGAGATACAGTCAGAGGAGCTGTCTGATATTTTGTATCTAACAACAAATTAGAAGTAAATTGACATTGTCGAACGTAGATTCTGCTGTTTCTATTGCTAATCTGCATCGAATTATATGGTACTGTCAAGCTGTACCTACTTATAAATTATTAATTGCTTTATTTTACTATACATATATTATCTACTACCTAACATTCTGCCAACAACATTGCACATATTTCAACAAAATTTATGTATAGCAAAACACTTTGCATGCTCTCGACAAACTTGACTTTGCGTGATATATTCATATTTCGTCTAAATTTTTTAAATGTTTTATAAAATACAAACCACTGCACATTTAATTAAGGATGTCACTGTCAGATATAATTTTTGTGTTATAATATAAAAAATATTTAGATTTAATTTTATCAGATATATTCGATAGTCATTATTAAAGGGAGAGAGAGAGAGAGAGAGAGAGAGAGAGAGAGAGAGAGAGAACGCGAGCGGGAAACGCGAACGGGAAACGCGAGCGTGACCGCGAGAAAGAGTGATAATACGTACGATAGATATAACCTCGCCACCCTCGCTCAGGGTGTATCCCAGGAACCAGCCATCCACAAGACGCGAACTCTGTCATTCTAGCACTCATCATGCACTTTGTTCGGAGTAATCGGAGTGTTCGGACGCGACGACGCGGACGGAATATTTTTCGACGACGCGGACGTCTAAAGCGGCCCATTATTACATGTACGAGTTTGATTCGCGAGCCGGACTCAAACGTTTTTCACCACACACACACTCCCGAATAGTCCCGAAATTTGGCTCGTCGGACGCCGAGCCCGTCTCGTATAACATCTCACCCACGAACGAGTGGAAACCGAGCCGAGCCGGACTCGCGACGTGTATGGGCTACTTTACGGTTATGTTTATGTCACCTCACATGTGATCGATCGATCGAACTAACGCATCTCTACGCGTAGAGACTAGAGCGCCGCATAACGGCAAGGGTGTGAACTGGACAAAGTCAGACATACTACAGCGCTGCGCCGCGCGCCGTGGCGAGCACAGCAACCGTAATACGTCGACGTTTCTGAATTGTAAATTTTCAGCTTTGAGTTTTGCATCGCGATATCTCCGCTCGTAGGGCACGTAGCGGAAAAATAAAAACACTTTTCTGATATAAATTTGGTCCAAGCTTTACGATAAGCCTAGTTAGAACTTGATCTGTTCGCTGGTTATCGAGATCTAAAAATCTCGGGTACTCGCAACTCGTCGCGTCGCATATATAGAGCCACGGCTGTCTCGCTCCGCGCGTACTTGGCGCGAGACACTACCGTGTCTCTTGATATAATAAAATAAACAAAAAAAAAAAGATAATTAAGACGCTATCAGTTAACGACGAGGCCCCCTGGAGATTTCGCGCTGCTCTTCCGGCTCGCCCCCGAGCACAATTCCGCGCCCCGTGGCGGCGGCGGGGACGCTGCAACGTGCAGCGGAGCTGCCACGTCACAAAGTATATGATACCATTCAGAGCGGTTGAAGATCCGTCTTTCAGAAAAATTTTTGATGGTACGTATGATTATACAATTATAATATTTTTAAACACGATAAGATACATTAACTTCGCCAGTGTATAAATAATCAAATTAAATTTCTTAATCGACGAAGCTGGCACTCCTGACGGTCACAATCGTCAGGATACTATAAGTAGACCGAGAATCCGGTCCTTCTATCAAAACGCTTAAATTTAAGCACCTTAAATTAAGATGGAAAAATTCCCTCTCCCTTCCCTAATTAAATCGATATCGATTTAATATTAAAATCACTGTAAAAACTTATTGCGAAAAATATTACCCCAGCCAGGGTTCGAACCTGGAATCTCCCGCATTCCGTTCGGGCGTCTTAACCAATTTGACTACCAGGGCATGTGGTAATATTCATCGCAATAGCACATCTAAACAATCATAAAATGGAACACCGATATTTACGTCGACGGTGTATATTCAAACACGATGAGATACATTAACTTCGCCAGTGTATAAATAAGGTGCTTAAATTTAAGCGTTTTGATAGAAGGACCGGATTCTCGGTCTACTTATAGTATCCTGACGATTGTGACCGTCAGGAGTGCCAGCTTCGTCGATTAAGAAATTTAATTTGATTATTTACTTCAATATGCTGATCGAGCTTGATCTTTCTCTCATTCTTAACTCCTCCTTTGTAAGTCTTCCTTTTTCTCTCTTTTCTTCTTTTGAAGTGGCAAAGATTTCTTTACCCGTTTTCTCACTGCTTGGACTATCCAAAGTTGTAGCCGGATTCACATCTTTATTCCCTATTGCTGCCTTCTCACTCTCGCCTGCCTCTCCCTCCATCCTGTCCGTCGCTCGTTTACTCCTACCAGCCAATCTCTTTAGCCGCTGCCTATATACCCAGACTGTTCCGTCTAGTGTCGCTACCTACTCTATGCGTGACGCAAATCTCTCTCCCTTTTGGAACGCACAGCGTTATTCTCCCGCCTTCCCTCACCTAACCTCTCCTTCTCTCTAAAACATTTAACGCTCTTTTCCTTCACTAATTAATATTTCCCTGCTACATCTATTATCCTATCCTAAATTTAAGTTCTTCTTCCTACCTTTCTATCGGCTTAACGCCTATCTCGCTTCTTATTTCCCTCTAAACTCTCGCCTAATTTATCCGCAACTCTCACACGCATGCACAACACACACGCTCCACTAACCAAGTCCGTATTTCCACCATTTTTTTCTAGGTCTTCCTACTTTGTAGTAAGAGCGTTTCTGATCGCTCAAGTCAACGCCACCTATTCCTCTTATGTATTTTTCAACTGACAGTGGACATTTTACGATAATTTTTTCACTGTTTCTTTGTCGCCTTTCGGTTCGTATTACTTCTTTGGTCGGATCACAGTTTGTTGATAATATTAATCCGTCTTGTTTGTCATACCAAACAGTGGCAATGAATTGGTTATGCTGCCTTTGCACATACTCACCTAGTTTAAGTTTCAATCCAACTGGTTTTTTAAATTCAGTAGGCCAATCTACTCTATTAGGCCGAACCGTGCCACGTCCGTAAGTACCTTTATCCAGGAGGTTTTATAAAACGAATAGACGTAAAAAAATAATTAAAGTAAACACAACGATTGTTCTAAGCAAAAGGTTCTGACAAGTCTAGCACGACTTGTTCACCGAGGAGATACTCTCTATTTATATTTTCCTTTTTGCCTAGATAAATTTTTGTCCGTAATACATAGCCAAATAAGCTCTCTGCAATAGTCCACGCCTTTATCCCCCATTTGTCCGGTTTCGCAGGCTTGTACTGTTCGATACTCAACCATCCTTTGAAAGTTATCATCGCTTCGTCAACCGACAAGTCACAGCCAGGTTGAAAGTAATCTATGAACTTATATTTGTTATGTCTAAATCTGTTCTTACCTTGTATCTATAAAATATCCGTCGTTGCTCTGTCATGCTCTTTGGCACGCCGTTTTTCATCACATAAGTTAATGTATTTACCAATTAACATAAATCTTTGGAATTTCATGGTTTTGGCCACGAGTCGGCACTGCACTATATCACTAAAAAAAAAACATTTGTATCTGAGGCAAATTGACGATACCTAAATAAATTAAGATACCAATATACGCCTGCATCTCTGTTGAAATAACTGGGTTCCACTTCTTATCAGCTATACGTTTAAATAAATGTATGTTTATTTGTTTCCATGGCGATTTTCTCATAAAATTCTTCGTTAATAAATAATTAAAAATAATCTTTAGGCGTTGAACCTGCTGGTAAGGTATGCTTCGGTCCTTTTTGTGGTAAAAAAGGTGCAATTGTAATTTTTTAATTTCTGTGGCCCATAAAACAGAGTTCTTCGTTTTAGTAAGTATTTCTTCTTCCTCTGAAGAATAATCCCACGGTAAATCAAATGTATCACTGTCCAATGATTGTTCATCATCTTCATCATTTGGTGTAATGTTTCTTCTTGAATTAATCGTCTTTGATTTGTCATGGCTGTCAGACGTGAAAGTTTGTTTACATTTTGAAGACTTTCGCGGAGAGATTTGGTCTCTTTTTGTACGACGAATTTTTCGACAATTTTTTCCATTTTTCGGATCATCATTTGTAAATGTTCTTTTATTATGTGGCGTAACACATCTGGTATGTTTGAAGGCTGTGTGTGAAACCAAATTAATGTTATTTTCCTCTGAGTTTCTATTGCGGGTCCTCAAAATTTTTTTTGTCGATTCATTTCCTTTCGCATTTTTCTTCCTTCTTTTTTTATCTTTTTTTCACTTACATAACACATCAACTACTTTTTCAACCTAAAAACTCATGAATGAAAAAAAAAACGTTAGTATTACAATATTTATAATTACTCTTGACCGTGTATGTGTACTTACCGTTGACAACCTAACCTCGAAAGTGTTAACTTTAAATTATTTTGTCTTTAAAAATGTGATATGCATTGACAAATAAAACTTTATATTAACATTTACTTTTGTTCATTTTCCAAATTTTTACTGATTTTTTTTCGCTGGTAAATCTTAATTGATACGGTATTGGTCCGAACATTAGTAGGGGACTCAGCAACACACCACACATGCGCGCTGCACTCACATAGTTACACAAGGCCCTCCGATTGGCTGTTTTCCCACGAAGCTCACATCGATTCATTTCGAGCCTTTGGTTAATAAGAAGGTTAAATCTTGTAAACTGTAAAAACTTTTTTTCGTAATTTTTGAAACGTGTATATACAATATATATCTATATATACACATAGTTGAATGGTCAAATTTTTCTATGCACGAATACTGCTAATACATAACTAAAAAAATTTATTATTTTTATTTCTTGCATTTCATACATATTTCCTTCAAATTCATAAGCACGCTTTATCATTCATTTAAATTATTAGTGTCTCAAAAAAAAAATTGTACGTCTCACATGTACTCTAGTGAATATGCTTGTAGTCCGCATTTCCTATGTTTTGATATTGAATCAATACAACAATTTAACTTTACTTGTACAGATACATCCTGAAACATTGGAAAGAATAGCAAGTCGGCTGCACTTGCATGCAAGAGATTCTCCTTTCAAAGAATTCGGTATTGTAATTCCGAATGACCCTTCTAGTAGTAAGTAAAAAATAAGAAATTTCTCTTTCTTCAACTTGGCTAATTGGCTTTTACGTCTTATAGTTCTTGAATATAGTTATTCCAAGTGTTTTCTTTTTTTTATTGTAGAAGATTCTCAAGATGAGTACGAAAATAACGATGATGCTTTTGACGTTAGCATATTTGAGGAGGATGTTGATTCTGATGAAAATTGTATTCAAATTGACAATGAATTTAGCAATGAGTGTGACGCAAAATTACCTCGGCATATCAGATGTGCTAGCCACACATTAAACCTTATAGCTAAAACTGATGTTTTAGAAGCTATAAAAAATTGTAAACGATTAAATTCACAGCATAATAATGTCATGCACAAATGCGCAGCAATATGGAAGTCGTTGCGTTCTCCGAAGTTTAATGAAAATTTGAGGGCATACCTTGGCATTGCACTTCAACGACCAGTCGTAACTCGCTGGAACTCGAGTTATGATTGTATCAAAAAATTATTGACTGTGAAAGAGAAGCTATTGAATAACGATTCAATTAAATTCAAAAAACCCTTGAATGACTCAGATTTTCAATATTTGGACGAATACGTGCGATGTGCTGCTCCTCTCGCAAATGTTATTGATCGTTTACAAGCTGATAACTGCTATTACGGTATTCTTCTTCCGACATTGGTGTCTTTAAAGCATCAAATGAATATGTTAACCCTTAATGAAGATATTATTGACTGTAAACCAATGATTGAAGCAATTGTTGATGGTGGATTTTTCGAAACCCGATATCGATGCAGTCATAGCTGCTATTTCTCATCCCCAATTTAAAGGTCGTTGGCTAGTACCGTATTCACGAGATGTGCAAAAATATATTCATGAACGCTTTCTTGTAGCAGTATCTCGAGAATCGTCACAAGAAGTACAAAGCTCTGTCGATCAGAACTACGAGGACGATTTTGAATTTGAACACACCAATTTGACAATCGATGAGTTCCAACCATCTCTATCTCAGGGAGAATTAACAGCAGAAGTAACGCGTTATTTAAAAAGTAAAGAAATCCAACTCGATATGTTGGAAAATTATCCATCGATTCGGAAAACGTTTGTAAAGTATAATACACCGTTACCGTCATCTGCTCCCGTGGAAAGGATGTTCAGTTATACAATTATGATGAATTTACCAAAATACAATCGACTTAAGGATGAGCATTTTGAGCAACGAGTATTATTAAAAGCAAATGCAGGAAAAAAATACCGTTAACTTAGAACATTTGTATGTGTAATATAGTTAAAAAATATAATGTAAGTTAAAATATAATATGAATTTGTTTCGGTACCGAACATGAGAATAAAAAAAAAATAATCAATACTAATAATAAATAACAATTGTTTCGGAGTACACAATTTTTCAGTCGGAAAACTCCGTACGGGCGAGCTGATACACTCTTATTGAAGAACCGGGAATGGAGGAGGTCGGGAACTATAATAAACTGTGGTGTGACCGGTGAACGTTGCACTACAAATCTTTATTTTAAATTTAGTCGAGTCGGACGGTGTCGGATGAGGAACGCAAATAAGGGGACGCGAACGCACGGAAATCTTGCCGCTGGTCTCTCGCTGCTGCACGACGCGCGCTCGGATATCTTCGGGAAGAGTCCGGCTCGGACTCTGGGAACGACGGATATCTTGACGCGAAACGAAAGTGCAGCGACCAGATCGCGACCGCGAAACGCGTTACGAGATGGAGAGTCCTCGGCTCGGAACACTAGGCAAAAGAAATCAGCCACGATTACACTCTGGGTGATCTAAACTTTCTAGAAGTTTCGAGCAAATTCTAGACGCGTGCTCCGATTGACACTATATGTGTTTAGGAAGCGCTCCAATTGCGAACTGAGACGTCGGTATGCGCGAGCTCGAACACCGGACTATCGTACGCGCGCTGATCATCCTGTTTTTCATGGGGTTCCGCGTGATCCTCGCATGATCCTCGCGGGTCATTGTACCGAGCGCAGGGACTCTCCGATTCTCTCGCTTTAAATCCGCTTGACACTCATCCCGGAACAACAATAAAATGCAAAAAAAAATTGGATGAATAATCGCATTCTCAATACAATAGTAATACGCAAAATATAACGTGTAATAAAAATATTGATTATTATAATGTATCATATTATTATAATGTATCATATCCATTAAATATTTATGGTGTGTAAAATTTAACTTTATACCGTGTGTTTGATAAAGCGTAATTTAAATAAAATAATTTTTAGTTTTCAACATGCGAATAAGTCCAGCGAAATTAAGAAAAAAAAAGAATGATATTACATCAATTATTTATCTCTTAGGATGGTCCATTTCTAACATTTAAATCATATGAATGGAAATATAAGTCTGAATAATCAAAGCTTGTAATTTAATTTATATGTGTGATAAAAATAAAAATAAACAAAGATATATATTTATCTTTAGAATAAAATAAAATATATAAAATTAGTATATATTGAATATATTAGTAGGTAGACTATCCCGGTTCCGACCCATGGGGCAATGAGGGGGGGTGAGGGGCGGGGGGTATTCGAGGGGCTAAGGGGATGACGTCACGCGGGGAGGGGGATGACGTCACGCGGGGAGGGGTGTCGCGTAGGGGCGCGTAGGGTCCGCGGGGAGGGGTGTCACGTTAGGGCCGCGTAGGGTCCGCGGGGGAGAGGGGTGTCGCGTAGGGTCCGCGGGGGAGAGGGGTACCGCGTTAGGGCCGCGGGGAGAGGTGTACCGCGTTAGGGGTAGGGCCCGCCGCCCGCCGCCGCCGCCCGCCGCCGCCCGCGTTCGCGTTCGCGTTCGCTCTTACCTTAATTTGGGGGATGCCCGTGTCCGCGCCCGACGGGGTGACGATCGAGCTGCAATCGTTGCAGCATTAGTCGGATCCCCTCAGCGCGACCTCGGCCGCGGCCTTGACCTTCACCAGCATTACCGCCACCACCGCGGCCTCGACCGTGTCCACCACCACCACCACCACCACCACCACCACCACCACCACCACCAGCACCACCACCACCGCCACCAAGATCACGGCCACGACCACGACCAACTGCCTGCGGGACCCCTATTACGAGCAAGCGGGCAATTTCTGCAAGTAAGGCGCGATGGCCGAAATGGCCCCAACCACGTCCAGCGACTCGAAACGGGGGCCGCAGGCCTGCCGCAACCAACCGTGTGACGAGTTCGTCATGGTCGGGGTCGTTGGCCGCAATGCGTCCCGGGCGTCGCACTAACGTACGTTCGTAATGTTCTAGGTCCCGAACGTACGTTAGCGCTCGGATATGAACGTCTATGTCCCGTGGTGGTAAGAAGTCCACTTGTGGTTGTGGCTCTTCTACGAATAGCTCGGCCGCCTCTGGCGGCACCCCGAAGAACGGGGTGATCTCTGGGTCCAACCCCGTGCCCATACGAGGTGGAGCCATAACGTTTTTTTTCACACCTGCGAAAAGTGATTATTAAGAATAATAGCTTAGGTTTGCCGGTGAGACTCGGGCATTTATCGGCAGAGAAACTGCCATTATAAAGCTGAATCTCTATGGCATTAATACATTGTCGATAAGAGCCCGAGTCTCACTGGCAAACCTAAGCTATTATATTCGTAATAGATCATTTTTCGCACCTTACTATCACACTCACAAAAACTGACAAAAAAAACTGACAAAAACTGTTACCGCGAACGACTTGCGCTATACAACCGGCGAGCGACAGTTGCAGACTGAGGCGTAACTGCGGCAAGAAACCCGCTAGAACGCTCGCTCTGTAAACACGAGACACCATAACCGAATGGCGCCGTGATTCTTTCTACGAAGAGTCAAATATCGTAGTTTAGGATGGGCATATCGGTTCATCTTTCACGCTCGTAAACAAATCGCGCCTCGCTACAGAAGCGAGCGCCGATGTTCAGGCGAACGTTGCGTATATCGCTCGAGTGGAAAATAAAGTCGTACGTCGTGACCTGAAGAAAGACTTTATTTTTCTTTTACATATATATTCATGCGAAGTAGATGGGAAAGGAGATATAAAAATAAAACGTAACGTACATATATGTATAATTTAATTATTTTTATAAGTTGTATAAAAAGATTCCACTTCTTTCTCGTGTTTCGACCACCAGTTAAATATTTTAAATACGTTTTGCAACGCGCAATTCTTCGTATGTTTTCCGCATCGCACAGTATTAGCGGCATCCATATTGTTCAAAGAGTCGATGTCTTCGTAATCAGCTTCCAGAGTCTCGATGATCATTTTCTTTCTTGCAAAATCTTCGAGCAGATCCACCAGCCATTCGCGTTTCTGGATTCCCTTGACGTACACGAGAGTCGGCGGCGTTTCGTCGTCATTATCATCATCCTCTTCCATATCAAGCACGGCCGATGTAATTAGACGTTTTACCATGCTGTACGGCACGTTTCCGTCGTTCCATCGTAACCCATGATGATTTTCGATCAACCAGGTAGCGCATGATTTGTCGGAATTCATGAGAAGATTCCACGGCATGGGGCGTTTAAAGATGTAATGCGCCAGAACGGTCCCCTTTCGCAGCACCGCCACCTCCTTCACGACAAATTTCATTCCGACGAGGAAACCTTGCAGGTCCACGAACGTTGGTACGGACATAAGATTTCTCTTCGATGCGTTACTCGAGAAGAATGACACGCAAATATGCAGACGTCTCGCGACACTTTTGATTTTATACCCTGCTCCCCCTTCTTTTTTATTGTATCGGAAAAAAATTTCTTCGACGTTGCCGCGAACGCTCAGACAATTTTGCGCACCACGTTGGTCAACAGGTTGTACTGAATAACGCGATCGTGTATGATGAGACAGTACGCTGAGGTATTCGGCGGTACATTCTCCATACAATCGAATTCTATTCTGACATCAACGGTGGCATTTTTGACGGATTCGTTTTGTCGAGAGCAATCGATGACCACTATTGGAGCGTAATGTAGAAAATTCGGGACATCGAGACACGGCTGGACGTGCTCGCGTCCGTAATACGCTCTACTGAAACGTGCATACATATCGTACTGAATCGCCCATCTGTTTTTACTAAAATCCAAATTCATATCATCGTACGGATAGAATTCAGAGTTTAAATAAAGTTTCACGTTGGTCAATTTGCAATGATCGAACGTTGTTATTTCTCTGGTCATAACATTCTTCCGGCCCGTCTGCAGAGCAAAGATGACGTATCGCGGTTTTTCGAGCTGAGTCGCGGTCTTGATAGCCCACGAGTGCTTGGTCGTGTTTTGCAACAGGGGATACTCGTACAGATCCCGCGAACGGAAACTCATATTCAGATATCGTCCGTTTTCCAAGGCGCGCAGCATCGACAGTTTGTTGATCTCGTTCAGCAACACGTGAGGCATTCGCCATTGTATCTTGAGTACGTTGATAGCAGGATTCAACGTCGGATTTCCCACTAGGGAATTGTTATCATTGCGCGATCGTATCAAGATCAATTCGTGACGCGCGTTGATCACCACGCGTTTGTAATCCTCGCAAAATCCCAGTAGCATGCTGAGCAGTACGTGAAAAGTAAAGTTTCTTCGCGTAGAAGTGATGTCAGCGTTATTGAGCATATCCCAGCCAGCGTTTTTCAGAATCGTACTCGCGCCCAAAGACAGCGACGCGTAATTCTTGAGCGTTGTTGTTATTCCTACGTTTCTGTTACGATCAATCTCAACACCGTCGAGTTCGTATCGAATCTCATCGAACAAGAATGCGACGGCATTATTCGCCAATACCACGTTATCGGGTTCACCGTCTACTCTGTTCACCGTCAATATTCCTTCGACGTAGAGAAAACTTTCGCACGGCAACGTATACAGATCCTGCTGTTGTATGGGTATTCGTATCTCATCGCTATACTCGAACGTTGTGTTGGCGTACGCGTTGTACGTGTGAGTCTCGATCTTGACGATGCGATCGTCAAAGACCGGCTCGCTTCCAATGTTAAGGATATCGGTCATGATTCCTCAGATATTTCGCACCGCGAATCCCAAAGATTGTAAGAATTTAACGTTCGACGCTGTGAGTTTCTTTCTCGTATTTTTAGCGTAGTCTAACGCTGGTGATGACAATGATCGAACGATATCGTTGACCGCTACCGTAGTGTAAATAGTGTTATCTCTCGTGTGCTCCGAGTCGTTCAACACGAGCATCTCATATATGTCGCGCACACTCACGCGCGTTATCGCTGTCGCCGTCGTACGTGCAATCTGACGGTGATCTCTTCGCCTCGAAAATCGAGCAATCGTCCGTCCTGATCCACGATGCTTACCGTTAGATCCGTAATGCTCCGTGCGATGATCGGCAGGTAAATGATCTGCGCCGGTGTTTCCGATATCTTATATCCTGGCGGCGCGCTCGGAGAAAATTCGTGTATCGTGTGAACGGGTTTGCCGTTGCTGTACGCACCCGCGGTCACGTTACACTCTACGCGGATAATGTTTATATTAACGATATTAATCGGTAGGTCCGATCGGTGCCATTTTCCAGGCTGCAATATACGCTTCGACGAGAATCCCAGCAGTGATCCAATATTGTTTGGTTTGCTAAAGTTTACTCTGAAAGCGCAATTGATCTCACTTTTCATCGTGTTGTAATTAGCACGGAGCACTATCGGATATTTTACAGCCTCATCATCCTCGTACTCCGCGTTGTCATCATCGCCCTCGTCGCCATTCACGCGAGCGGTCTCCCCTCGCGCGATATCCGCGACCGATGTACGATTGCTGATGGAAGGAGCTACGCGTCGCGGGCGTTTCCGTGAAACAGCGCGTTTCAAAAACTCGTGTATCGCTCCTATCTCGTACGATCCCTCGGGTATCGTAATTTCCGTGTCATCCTCGTCGAAGTAAAATTTATTATTCGAAGAATTCACGTTTGGTATCGTGTGATAAGTCTCAAAAACCGTTAGACCGAGCTCGTAGTCACCGTCGCTCAAATCTACGGCGGGAAAGTAGGGCACCGCGAGGATGCTGCTCTTCCCGATCAGCGTGAATGTCATAGACATGTCGGGAAAACCGTTCGACTAACACTGAGTCTCCACGGCGCACCGTCAGTCCTTAAATTTACGCCGATCGTCGTCTATTGTCAGGAGAAATCGCAGGCACGCTTGTCCGCAGATGTTCTGATCATATGTTTGAACGGGTGTGCGATTGTACTCTATCTTCATCACGCTCGGTCCGAAATATCGCACCAACTCTTTCGGCGGTCGAAGATTACCGAAACTGTCAAAATACATCGCGCGGTTTCCCCTCTTTGCGTACGCTACCCAGTGAGTACCGGAGCCCGCTGTATCATCCAAATTTACAATACCGCTCTCGTTTCGGCGTATAGCACCGATTGGTAACGAGTCACGCATGAAAACACCCCTGAAGAACGGTACGCGCATGTGTTTCGCCAGTCGATTCAATTGTACGTTAGTCGTAATACCCGTGGGCATTTTTAACGTCTCTGACGTTTTTTTTTTATTTTCTCTCCTCTTCTTCGACGCAACCCCCCGTCCGCGTTTGTACGGAGCGAGATAAAGTCCGCGGCCTTCCATGGCGCGATTGTGACGTTGCATCTCTTCCAGCTGACGTCGCGCGGTTTTGCGAGCGTTCACGGCCGTTGCGACCCCGGCCGCCCCGCCGGCCACGGAACCGAGAACTCCCAGCAACGGTAGAAGCGGCAATACACCGCCTCGTTTCGCCGCCGGAAGTATCCGTTTTTTCGACGCTCCCCTCTTCTTCTTTTTCACGGTTCGCAAACCCATTCCTAGCTTCGTCTTTGTTTTCATAGCAGCCCAGACGGCTGTAGCGGCACCTCTCTCTCCGAGAGCCGAATCTCTCGCGATGACACGTCCTAGCGCCTTGTCGGCGAGTACCTTGTCCGCCGCGTGTCTCCCGGTGAGATCTTTGTTACGCGAATACGCTATGTCGTGCTCGCGACACGCCGCGTCCAATGGATTTACACCCGGATCGCCTCTGGCTAATCGCTCCTTCAGCCGAGTGCCCGGACCACAAAACTGATAGCCGGGAATGTGCAATTCGATCGGAAGTGAGCTTATCGCGCGGTTGAAGAGACCTTTGCCTGTTTTTGTCGCTGGCATTCGCCGCAATTTTTTATCAACGGTGCCGGACCGTCGATGTGCGTTCGATGATGCGGTAAATTATAATGTTCTAAGCACCGACGATATTGCTGAACCTCCGAATCCGCCTTTATATGTTCCGGAAGCCTGTCCCACACGTGGTGGACGTAATCGCCACACAATTGCAACAGAACAGCCTTTGGTACAAATTGTAGCTGCTCGGCGCTGAAATCGCGAATATCGGAAGGTCTTGATAACAGAATGAACATTTTTCCGCTACTGAGCGATGCGCGGTTTCGCGCACCTATAAATAGGCGCTCGATCCAGCCCTCCGGTCAGCAATGCGAAAAATGAAATTCGTGCGACAACCGCAGGCGATTCGCGTGACGAACTACGACGATAGATCACGGTCGATGGGGGGCAACGCGGAGAAGCGCAGGCACGGTACGATGCTACCGGCCACTATACGCGCCATCATTTGCGGTCCCTCGAATTGCGGTAAAACCAAAGTTCTGATAAGCTTGTTGGAAAGCCCGCACGGTGTACGTTTCGAGAACGTGTACGTTTACTCAAAGTCGCTTCAGCAACCGAAATATCGATATCTGGAGAATTTATTGACGTCGATCGACGAAATCGGCTACTTTACGTTCTCCAACAACAGTGACGTCATTCCACCGAGCGATGCGTGTTCAAACTCGATATTCGTTTTCGATGACGTGGCATGCGACAAGCAAGACACCGTGAGAGAGTATTTTTCAATGGGTAGGCACTCGAACGTCGACTCTTTTTATCTCTGTCAGACGTACGCGAAAATACCTAAACATCTGATACGCGACAACGCGAACCTGCTGATCCTGTTCAAACAGGATGGTACCAATCTGAAACACGTGTACAACGATCACGTGAACACCGACATGTCGTACGATGAATTCAGCGCGCTGTGCAGCGAATGTTGGCAGCGCAAATACGGATTCGTAGTGATAGACAAGGACAGCTCGCTCAACAATGGTCGATACAGAAAAGGATTTAACATGTTCGCGATACCGCAAAAGCGGTCAGTTGTCGTCGGTACCTCGTCGAGGTAAAACGTCGGAGAGAGCATCACGTATTTCCGCGATGGCTGCGATCGACAAGAGCATGGTTATCCGCGAGCGTGAGAAGGTTGCGAAGAAGATTGCGAAAACGAGCGAGTCGATTCGCAAGAAACTTCGCGCTATGAAGACCGGTAGAATCGAAAAGGACATTGAGTTGGACACGCACTTTAAGCCTCTCATCGAGCCGTTGCAAAAGATCGCCGACAAATCGACCGCGGTAAAGAAAGAGGAGCCGGAGAGCGACGCTGAGATCGAAACGTTTTCCGAGAATGCGACGCCGAGAAAGAGAAAATGGTCGGATCACCCGCCGGCACCGCGTAAATCTAGCCAATCGAAACGATCGAAAGCTTTACTGGATGTACCACCGACAACCTCTACACCGATAACCTCATCTCCACCGATATCATCTCCGCCATACGTAACGGCGAGAAAAATGCAGCCTACAATAAAGTTCGAATTACCCGAAAACATGCCTGTTTTTGACCTCACGGACGACTCAGAGCTCGCGACGTCTATTCGAAAGGAGTTGGAAACGTCGGAGGGTCGAGAAGCGTTGCACGATACCTTGGGTCCATTGGGCCAAGAATACATCGGTGCTCTTATGAGTGTCAAGCCAAGGAGCGATATAGATACCGTATACGGCGTTTATCTCGGCAACGATGGAATGATGCTCGGGAATAAACGTTTCAAGGTGGACAGCATGGATAACATATATATCGGCGACGTACATTACATTGGCACACCCGGTATTTACGACTTGATCTTTAAAAACAAGCCTGATAAAAACATTTACACGGAGGAGGATATGCAAAAGTACAAGAATATTTTATTTCAGACGAGCACTCATAGAGCCAATCACGATCCTCTCGGGCGAGTAAAGTCCAACAGTGGATACAAGTACATGAATATAATCCAGAAGTTGATACCGCCCGCATCCATGAAGAAACGATCCGGAAAAGGATTAATCGCGCCTCGCGCGATGACGCTGACCGACAATAAGATCGATTACGTGCACTGGGACGATCCCAACGAGCTGGTGGATCGTCTACGATTGCTCGACGCTTCGCACCACGCTGGCAACAATGCCCATGACAACGAGATCCTGTCGATCATCGAGGAACTTCGCGAAGCCGGTCTCATTATAAATTGAGCCGCGCGGCGGTGAGCCGCTCAATCAGCGTCAAAATGCCGATCAACAAATTTGGTATATTCGAGCAGAGCAGAGACGCGTCGAACGCCGTATCGTACCATCAGTGGAGTGGATTAATGAGAAATTTCGTGCGCGATAACGCTCTGTGTCGCACTGCTACGGACTTTGACGCAAATTCGCGCAAGATTCGTCGCGTGGCGCAACCGGAGGCTGACGGTGACGCGGTTAATAAACTGTACGTGGAACAGAGCGTTAAGAGTTTGAGAGACGAAGCGGAATTCGAGAAGTATCGTAAAACGCGATTGGAGACTGAATTTGAAACGAATCTTAGACTTCTGAGAGATAGCGTTAAAATATTGAGAGATCAGTTGGAGGAAATCGAAACGAATCTGATCGCGCTCAAACGAGATACGCAAGCCATGTTGGACGCGAACCGAGAAGCGCTCGAGGCACATATCTTTCGATCGACGAAACCTTAATAACGATGGACAGCGGCAAACGATCCGGGAAAGGTTACGAAAGGCTGCCCAATGACGACGAAGGGCGACGAGCGATTCAGGAACGGTCATCGAGCAGTTACAACGAACGGCTCAGAAGCGGTTACGAACGGTTCAGGAACGGCTGTGAACGGTTAATGAGCAGAAACAAACGACAAGCCGATGACAAAGAACCGCTATTGAGCGACAAGGAACGGAAATAAACGGTTATTGATTGGTTTAAAAAAGTTTAAGATATAATTTCTTTGCGTGTATTATTACACACCGTTAAAAAAAACATGACATCGTCGAAATCCGATGGACGTAAAAATATCGAAAAACGACGACTTGTCGAGGAACTGCACGCACCGGCGAGAAGAAATTTTCCCCGAAGACGCGTCATCGTGCGTGGGTACGATGACCTGTGGCAGGCTGACATCGTCGAGATGCGTCCTTACTCGCGTTTCAATAGAGGCTACCACTACATACTTACCGTCATCGATGTGCTGAGCAAGTACGCGTGGGCCGTGCCACTCAAGAGTAAAGGCGGAAGCGAGACAGCTGACGTTATCGCTAAGATAATTCGAGACAGCAAGAGGTGCCCGAAAAACTTGCAAACCGATATGGGGAAGGAATTTTACAACGCCGACGTGCAACGTCTCATGAAAAAACACGGCATTAATCATTATTCCACATATTCGGTGATGAAGGCATCGGTCGTCGAGCGATTCAATCGCACGTTAAAGAATGACATGTGGAAGATGTTTACGCTCAATGGGACTTACAAGTGGGTCGACGCGTTGCCGCGACTCGTGTCGGATTACAATGCGCGCAAGCATCGAACGATCGGCGTGCGGCCCGTCGACGTTACTCCCGCGATCGCCGAAAGACTCTTGAACACGGTGTACAGCGAGATAAAGATCGCGGGTCCGGCAAAGTTCAAAGTAGGCGACCCGGTACGCGTCAGCAAGTACAATGGGGAGCAAAAATGAGTTCCTTTTTCGGTGTAAATGAGCATAGGTAAGTAGGTGCAGTAAGTGCAGCGACTGTCCCTACAGATAGCGCGCTCATCTACACCGAAAAAGGAACTCATTTTTGCTCCCCATTGTACAAGACTGTTTTCGAGAAAGGTTACACGCCGAAT